>JARKIB010000197.1:0-240600 GCA_029378385.1 Mycena metata
AGTGCTGGGCAATCCTGCCGCGTATTCCCTGGGATTCTGGACGACGAGGAGATCGAGCGCGAGCTTGTCCAGCAGCGTGCACAGGAACAGGAGTCTTCGCTGGAGCAATTGCGCTATGCGCAACAGCAAGTGGCTATGCAAACCGAGCGCTCAAGGTCCATCACCGCCGTGGAATCGACGAGCGGGGACCGTCCAACGGAGCGTGGGAGGACGTCTCTCCCTCCTTTCGAGTCCCCGCCTGCGTTGTTTGGCCGCGGAGACGAAGATGGATTCCCCGCGCTCGGAGTTGCGAATGCGGCAGGTGTTATGCCACCAACCGGTGGGCCAACGCGAAACCCCGCGGTCATCTGCCATTCGCACCACCGCGCCAACCGGGATATCTGCGACACGACCGAGCTCGGCGTCCGGTTCGAGAAGGTGGAGTCCCGCGTCGATGCGGCGTTACCCGTACGAGACGCCCGCGCAATCGCGGTCACGGTCGAGGACCGGGGAGAAGAATACCAACCCCTCGCGGACGGAGCAGTCGTCGGAGGCTGTGCTTAAGTCCACTGACACAGCTATCAAGACGCGGGGACGGACCACAAAGGCGAACCGGGGGCGCATAGTCGCAGTTTGAGCAAGCTGCGCGGGATTGAGCATATTGTGGAGGATGACATCTCCATGGTTATGCGTCGGAGATGTTTGCGAGGATATAGCATCGGGAATGTGCGTCCATTCCCTAGCTTCTTTGCGCTTGAATGACATGACCCCTTTTTTCTTTCAGCCCTATCACACACATCGGTGACGCGGGACGACGATGCGCCTGTACCGCAAATGCTGTCGGATTTATGGCGATGGATAAACAGTGATTTTTACTCCCAGTACTACAGTTCGTGGTACTCAATTAGATTTACAGATGCGCAGGATTTCCTCTGCGTGCCGACACCCCGTTTACATTCGTATGATTTCTCGCATCAAGGAATTATGGGGATATGGGAAGGATTCGCGCCACTTTCGGTCGTTACCCCTCACGCGGAACCACAAATTCTGCCAGAAATACACGCGCCGCCCATTATTCATCGCGATCTGCTCGACATCCGCGACGGACGTAGCCGCTCGCGGTCACGGCGAAGTGACTCACCTGCGGATGATCTGCATGGGAATTTCCATGCGGCGTTAACAGCTTTGGCCATACGTGCCGGGGACAAAGCGTCTGCGTGGAACTTTCCAGCAGTGTCGTCATCGAAGATCCTCCAGAGGCAGGTCGCTCTGCGGCTTTGTGGATGGAGCTTGAAGGAGGAGGATCTGTGGACCAATATCAAGAGGTTCGTTATTTGATCGTCGTCCGAGTCCAAGCTAATGTATTCGAAGATGGGAAAAAGACGGGCATCATTCTCGAGCTGCTTGCTGGTTGGTTTTCACTCAACAATACACTAAAGCCGTCGATGTTCTCATGCGAAGTAATGGTACGCGCATATCATCCACACCGTGCCAATATTCTTACTCTTCTTGCTAGACGAAACTCACCATATGATGTCGGGCACTCTCGCTGCCCTGATGCCCGGAACTACGGCGAGAAGTGGTGCAGAGTTTCGCGAACACTGCGAGCGTCTAATCATCCGGCTACAAGACCCATATTTTCGCGCAATGCTCACACACCTTACGCTCGGAGATTGGACTGAGGTCTTGGACGAGGAAACTCTCCCCTTCGGCGAACGTCTAGCGATCGCATTTCAATTCCTCGACGATAAGTCATTGACCTCGTACCTGCATCGCTGTATTGTACATTCTACGAACCGCGGGGATATTGATGGCCTCATTGTAACCGGGCTCACGAAGCGCGGTTTGGATATTCTGCAGGGCTACGTGGACCGCTCGGGCGACGTGCAAACGGCGGCGATCCTTGCATCGTATGCCGTCCCAACCAAATTCAAGGACGGACGAGTGGAACGCTGGGTGGAGGCTTATCGCGATTTGTTGGACGGGTTCAAGCTTCATCACCATCGAGTCACTTTTGACCTCGAGCGCGGCGGTCTTATACAGGATGCTCTTCAATACGGCGATGGAGCTCCGGTCGAATGGGCACCCAGGCAGATTTTGATTCGGTGCAATTATTGCAACAAGCCGGTAACTAATACTACTTTGGATGCCGCACCGAAGCACAGGGTCAGTTACAATTCATTCTTCGAATTTGGGCTCTTGATGACATAGTATTTTTCAGCCGACAACTTGCGCTAATTGCAGCCGGTCGCTGCCTCGGTGCTCAGTTTGTTTGATGACCCTCAGCATCGTCCCAGATGCTGACCGTGACATCGAGTTGATGTATTCGCCGGTGAAAGGCACGTTGTACGCCTTTCCTCTCCTCCTATCTATTGACAGAACTGAATACTTAGACACCATCGACGATGCAATTGTGATCTGCCAGACGTGCAGGCACGGCGGGCATGCGTCGCACATTTTGGATTGGTTCTTTGGGGACGATGGGGTAAGGTCCCATGGACTGTGCGCCGTGGCTAACTGCGATTGTCGCTGTACCGATGAATTCTAATATCTTTTACCTCCTTTTGGCGATTGTGTTACCCGATTGGGCCTCGGCGAGCCTCAGTATGTAACCAGAAAGTGTAAATGAGTGAGCTAACGCACATAGGCGGCTAACCTTAGTCGCGCCCGGGTGTTCGTGACGTCTCTTCGCTCCTGCTCTCATGCGCCGCCGTTCACTTTGCTCCCTTGTTGCCTTCGGCCGCCCGGCGTAGGCACCACTCTCTTTCTGATAACTTACACGGCCTTGCGTTCGGCAAGGGGCCTGTCCCAAGTTCTCCTTCATTTCACAAAGACCGCGAAGAACTTGCTCCCCGAAATCATATGCGAACGGTAGATGGGTGCATAGCTCACGCACGGTCAACACGTCAATGGCGAACCGTGACGACGTGCTGCGGTTTGCTGGGTTCGATCACGGTTGTGCAAGTACCCGCGAATATTATTGGCATTTAGGCGTGGATAATGAAGCGCTCTGGGCGAGATTCCCTGACGTGAATTCATGGCGCTGGCAACCGAATGCAAAGCAATGTGATATACAAGAAATGCAACAGGCGGATTTGGTACGCGAGTTAGTGGAAGGAGGGTGGTTGCTTGTTGGCGGTGCGTTCATCCGTCTGGAATCTGGTTGGTAATGTCGTCTGACTCGACTCGAGATTCCATCACAGGAGGCCACTTTTTTTCGTTGTCTTGCATATTGTCCCCGCACGTTCGGGCGACGCCGAATTACATCGAAAATCCGAACTTTGATCGCGCCTGGCCACAAAACCTCTATTTGAACCCAGACTCGGGGTTGGTTTCCGATCTGACTTTCCCGGAGGGGTTTTCCATTGCGGAAACCCCGCTAGTGACCTTCCGGAGAGTGGATCTGTTGCTCGGGAAGCAACAGCTAGTAAATCTCCACCGCGAGTTGTACCCAGAGCCAGCGAATTTTAGTCTATTCAGCGACGAGGCCGTGTGGACATTGGACCCGACCGAGTATTTGAGTATGTTCACGGCTCCTCTTCCAAGTGGAAACTATGAAACCATGGTGGCAAGTCGTCGTAATCTTTTATACCTTTGTTGGTATTGATGTTTGTTCCAGGTCAACACCGCGGGGCACTGGACTACAAGCGTATTTTCGGGATACAGGAATGAGAGCGAGGCGGAGAGTGGATCTGGAATAGCCGGTCTCATCAGGTTTTTTGGCCATGCCATGCGAAAATGGGCCGTAATTGTTCAAAAGGTCTTGAAGGAAGATAAGCTACGGCAGGTCGTTGTGCGGGCATACCTGCCAGGACATGAGGGCTGCCATAACGAGCTCGCGCCATGGGAGGAGGTAAAACCATTCGCTTGGAATTGGTGGAACTGGGGAAATATATGGGAGTTCAACGAGGTGTTTGAGGTTCGCTTGATTTTACAGCGCGCGCTATGAGCTGATTGTGGGATAGAGAGTACTATCGGATTCAAAATATCCCGATATCCATTACCTCGCCATTGACCACCCGGCACGGTTGCGACCAGACGCGCATACGACCAGCGATTGTCTGCACATCATGGCTGGAGCTGGTGTTCTTGAAGGATGGTCTCATTATATTTGGCATTTTGTAACACGGGAACTTGGAAGGAGGAACAAATAGACAGAGGAAAGCGAGGGTACATACGGGTGGTGGACAGAACGAAGCCGATATGATGGCGACAATCGCATCAAATATTAGACGCCGACGCGCTAGCATAATCCTCCATGGTCTTCACGAATCTCGGCGTCAACGAGAAGGACGCGTTCTTTTCGCTCTTGGACGAGTGAGGCGCCCATCGTCCCTCTCATCGCCTCTCATTGGAATCCAGATACTTTGCCTCACGGCCAGAGATATTCGGCAACTCAGAAGGTGGTGAATCAAGTTCAAGCGCAGCAGCCTCTGCGGCCCATCGTGCGATAGCCGCCAACCCAGAGGCCGCATCCAAGTTTATCTCTGGGGGCTTGCGACAAGTTGGTCAGAACCTTCCCAAATCAAGTCCATACGCTGCTGCCGTTAGTTCGAGTTTCTGGACGCGTAATTCCTGGTTAATGGTGTATCCGTCGGATAGGCATCGAATCCAGATATCAGCAATGCAGTCGGCCGAATGGGTGCAGCATCGCTATCGAGTACGGCCCCCTCACTTCCGCGACGAGGCACTGGCGACTCGACTCCTCCTCCTTCTTCAAATTCCGCTGGTAATCTTAAATCTGTTCGTGTGAGTACCGAATGTATGACTGCATTTCACCATATTAATTTATGTTAGACCTTTGGCTCCGATGTAGATACTACGTCCGCCAAGAACATGTTCTCTTCGCTCCGGGGTTCCGGGAAAGCGACGCATAACACTCCGATAGTTCCCCCAGCATTGGCTCCCCCGAAAAATAAATATGGGCCCCCACCTGGTAGGGCCGCCGCGCCTGCGCCTCCACCCGCACCGGAGGAGCCAGAGGAGGAAGAAGAGGAAGAGCAAACAGCCCAAGGAGAACGGGCAGAAGCTTTGTACGATTACGACTCGACGGTATTGTCTACTATTTCCTCGGGCGTTGCTTATTACTTACCATTGTGCCTTAGGACCCTGGCGACCTCCAAATTCGGGCGAATCAGAATGTCTGGGTCACAGAGCGCACTTCGGATGATTGGTGCGTTACTACCCGCGTCTGCTGTGTAGTGTTGACGAGACTGCAATAGGTGGACAGGAGAATTCGAGGGAAAGAGTGGTTTATTCCCGGCGAGCTATGTTAAGATCTTGTAGGCCGTCAGTACAAGGTAACTGCATACCTTTGTATTTCTTTGTACTTTGTTGGTAAACTTCCCCGTCTTCGTCTCAACGTCAACATGAATTATTCCCCGCCCGATGACTTTTTGTTTCTCTTCGTCCTCTTTTACTCCCGCCAGGAACATTACCCACAGCTTTGGTGATCTCTTGGGGCTCGAACGTTAACGGAGTTACGTTTTATACCAGGAGATCTCAAAATTCGTCCTGAACGACATCTACCATGTTACTGCCATCGTGTTCGGTTGCAAATGCCGGCTGTCGGCGACAGTCTGCGGACCCAGTGTGACGCAAACAATTTGGAATTCAAAGCTAAAGGCATAGGAGTACATGAGTCGACATAAATTCTACAATGACCCTAAAAAAAGCACGACAACACTCTCAAATTGGTCCATGGCAATGAGGACACATTAGCACGAGTTCCTCGCCGGTTCCATCAAGCTCCAGCATCGGCAAATGAGAGTCCACCACAGCTGCAGCCAAGTCGACGCAATCCCTCCACTTGTCCGGAACTTTCGTGCCCTGCATGGCCGCATAAACGGTACGGCGTGCAAAGGTTACGTCGTGACAATTTCCAGCCAGACCAAGAGAGTCAAGCGCTGCTCCTCGAACCATTGGTTGGGCCGCGAGGAGCAAGAGGTCCGCGGGCAAACGCGCAGCATATTTGGAGGATTTAGATGCAAACATCGGGATTTCGTCAGTGTCGGGAGAGTTTGAGAGACGCAGGAGGGGATGAGTCATTCGGGTCCAATATCCGTGTTCTAGCAGGCAGCAGGAGTGGTAGAAACCGCGACAGCGTGGCCGCGGACACAAGTGCATGATGTGGAAAAGTTCTGCACTGTTTACGTCGTATGGCTTTCCACAGATGCAGCCGACGGAGTGTCCCAAGTCCATGGAGGTCTTCAAGATGTAGCTGGATATCTGGGCTTGCTTGGAAGATGTTTTTAGAAAGTATCTGGTGTAAAATTGGTCGCAGTCGATGCGAGGCTGGTCGGGATCGTCTTCGTGGAATTTTTGGACGGACAATAGTTCTAAGTCATCACCCAACAATTAACACACAAGGATTGGAGCGCAATATATTCCCCTACCATTGAAGGTAAGTGCCGAAACCAACTCGGAGTGGTCGGAATATATTCGCTCGTATTTTGAGCAATGAGCGGCTTGGCTGCGCCACGTCAAGTCCACATTTTATGCCGCTTTGAGAAGGACTTACAAGCCTGGGATTCGCCACGATACTTCCGTCGGAGAATAGAACCATCGGATTTTAATCCAATATTCAGACTGTGGGCAGGTAAACCGGAGGCGGAACGTGGATTCCAACACACGCACTTTTCCTTTTCCCCGAGTGCCTCGTGACTTGGTAGCCAGGACATTCTTTCCTCGTATCGCCATAATCTTCACAACCCAATACTTGTGTAGTTCGAGAGCCTCCCCGATCTTCTTGTTACCGGGCAATACTGCAGCACTGGTGAAAACCACTGAGTGTCTTTCAAATTCAGCGACGTGAACCCATACGTGTCTCCGAGGCGAAAGACCACTTCTTGACCTTGAGCGTCTGTCACTTTCAGATATACTTGTTCAAGAAGCTCGAGATGTTGAAAGTAATCAAGATTACCGACAAAGGAGCCATACGATGTCATTTTCGCCCATTGCGCTGGGGTCGGAGCAGAGAGGTCGCCACCGACACTTGTTTTTTTTGGTCGTTTACGCGGCGCGCGGATCGAGGACATGGAGGCGGAAGAAGACGGTCTTCAGAAAGTTCAACATGAGTTGCCGATCTCTCGGCTAGATTTGATGCTGTGCACCGCCACTGATGTCTGCTTACTCGGCCCGAGCGGCACAGCCGTTAAGATAAGATAATCATCCTTAGGGGGTAACTGAGGGTAATGTATGTTGTTTCAAGACGTATTATGTGCGTAGGAATACAGTGTAGATACACTCAAATGAGAAATGAGGGATGAGGCAGAGTGAAAGATGCGATGCTGGGATACATGAATGACCTGTCCGATTAATTTAATAACAATAGGCAAAAAAACCGCACATATGAATAGGCGAATAGTGTATAGGTCGATGGCGCAGGGTGAACGAATGTGGGGTGAACGAATGTGGGTTATTTGTCGGTGCTGGCGGGATGTGTAGCGGTCAGCCCGGGAATAAAGATGCGAACTCGGTCCTGGAAGTGTAGATTTCAGCGCGCGGAACTGATGCTTCAACGCAGTACCGTACCGTTAATCTGAGGCAGACCCGGGGCCGTAGGATCGTAGCTTGTCCCGACCATGTTCCATTTTCGGGGACTGGGCAAGGACCTGGGCAATCGACGGAGGTCGTGTGCGCTTCAGGTTCGCAGAATAGGCAGCGGCGGGAGAGGGTGCGGTCATGGAAGGAGCGGATAACCTGTTCGAGGCACGACTTACACGCCGCTCTTCTTTTGCTCGTTGATTTTCGGTCGCAAGGATAGCGGCTGCGACGACCGGATCCTGTGACCTTGCTGATGCTGTCTCGGGGATAGGGCTGAGGGAAATAACAGTTGTTGCCGGTGTGAGGGTGCCAAGTGAATGGGAAGAGGTTGAAGACGAAGATGAACTACCAAACGAAGATACGGATGACCTTTTGGTGCTGGGACTGGATGGGTATTGCAACGCCGTTGGGATAACCTGGGCCTCCAGTCGCCCGCTTTTGATTGACGAACGATAAAAACTCGGCATCAGATTAGTGTTTCGTTTCGCTTTTTTTACTCGCCCCGATGACGAGGATTCGCCGCCAGAAGTACCAGAGCCCCATACCGACTCCGGACCGGACTCTCTGTACGACTCCTCTGCGCCCGACTGTGTCTGATGCGATTCAGCTCCAGAGTCGTTAGCAGTGAAGTCGGAAGAGAGTTGTCCCTCCGATTCCAGTTCCAGCGCGCTCGTGGACCTCGAAGCCATATTGGACAGCATCCCGAGTGATCCTGGTCCGGAGATACCTGGTCGAGGGTTATTTGTGACCAACCAAGTAAGGCCCTTGATCTCATTCTCCCTCCGCGTGGCCTCTTGCTCGAGCGAGGCGACCTTCTTGACTAGGGCCTGCTTTTCAGCAACGTGAGCTTCGGTGATTTTGAGCAGGTAACTGGCGAGCTCGTCGAACTGTTGGTTTCTCAGTGCGAGCGCCTGGCGTAACTGCTCGACCGACGCTTTCTCCATGTCGAAGTTTTCCTTGCCAGATGGTTCCTCGACTCCTTTGTTAGGGAGGGCTGCAGCGGGTATACTCCCTCCGACGGTAGATTTAGTGATGCGCCTCGACGGAAGGGTGGATAATGGGGATGAAGATGATGGCGGAGAAATGGGGAGGGGAGAGGCGGGAAGGCCCGATAAGGTGTGTGCGCGTTGTCGCGTCGCAATGAGGGAAGGGCCACCATTCGACTTGCGGGACATTGTCGAGGACGAAGGTATTACTGGAAGAGCCGAAGAGGGGGGGTCGGATAGTGGAGGAGGGGGAAATACTGGCGGTCGGGGAGATCGGTCTGAGGTGGACTTCATAATCGACTTGGGTGACGAAAAGCTATACGGCATCGTGGCCAATGTCCTCCGTTTTTCCGCAACCGGAGTGGGCCCGCCGGTCATGGACGGCGATGGCTTCGGAGAATCCGACATGACTGCCTCGGAGTCCTCTGCGTCGGTGGAATCTACTTCGATGCGTCTGAAAGTGTCTCCAATAGGTTTCCGTGCAATGCGAGATGATCGACTGGAGGATTTCTCCTCTGTTACCGACCGTGTACTCCGGCGTTTGACCGTAGTATCTGCGGCGGGGTGTCGTGACGGCTGGGAGGTGGGAAAGCGTACTGGAGGAGTAGCCGCGGTGGGTGTTCGCTGAGGGTCTGAAGCCCCGGGCGCAGTTGGCAAGGTGAACATCCCTTCATAGCCTTCCAAATTATCTGGAGGGAGGGAGACAGTTATGGTAGGGTGAGTCGGGCGAGGCGTGATCGACCGATGGTCTGACGAGGAGTCTGCGGAGGTGCCCCGGGAGGGTGACGTGGGAGATGGTAATGCATCAGATGCTGGGTCATTAGTTGAGGGCGGCGGTGGTTTCCGCGGCGAAAGATTAAGAAACTTTTGTCGTGAAGGAGCGAAACGGGCGGCAAGTTTGGAGCCCAAGGATGGAGAAGGGGAACTGGATGACACGGACACTTCTGAACCGCCATCTAACGGCGGAACAGCAGGCCTGAAATAAGAATGTGAGCAGCAATCACAAGCGAGGGAAATTTCAGACTAACAATGGTTTCCTCGAGACATTGCTATGCCGGACGTCAGAGTCAGACTGGCGGTTCGAAGGCCCTGCGGAAGAAGTGGACGCGTCGGAAACCGTCGATTTTTTTCGTTGCCTGCCAAGAAATGGAATCCTGCTGCTCCGCTTTCTGACGAGGGATTCTGGCTCGGAAAGGAAAGCGGGGGAGGATGGTTCGTCGGCGTCGGTGTCGGTTGCGTGCGATTTCGAGCTGTTCCCTGCTCTGAAGAAATCGACGATGTCTGAGGTCTTGGGACGGAGGCCGTATCCGGGAGACGGTGTAGCCATCATGAGGGTTCAGAGGGTAATGAGGAAGCGGCGTTCGACAACGAAGGCGACGCGCTGAGCCGGGGAACGTCCTAGTAGCAGTCAGATAGACCTCAAGTGCCGTAACGGCCGTCGTCCGCGTTCAAGCCAGGGTTAAACCTGGGGCCGGGGAAGGTCGTGACAGAAAGGGAAAAACTAAAAAATCCGGGATGACAGTCCTGGGCGCCATATGATTATTCTCGTTCGCTTCGCTATCCCCATATTGCTGGCGGCGATCTGCATATGCCGTCCCGCTCTGACCGCCGCGAACTTGTAAAATGAATTCCTCTTGCCGTCTGCTTGTTGCCTCCTGGCCGTCTGGCTGTTGTTCTCCTCGCCTTTCTACCCCCTTGGTGTCCACTTGAACGCGCTCAAATATCCAGGCTTGCACATCAACAAGACAAGTTTGGAGAGGCTCAAATCGAGATCCAGAATTCAGAGAACCTCAGGCCGAGTGTTGGTTAAACCTTGCACCCATACGAAGAGAAGATGGAAAACTCAGAGAAGCCGGGTTTCTTCCCACCGCGGTCTGCGCCACCCATCGTCCATTCTTTTATATGAAATGCCTCCGCGCTGGTCCCCCAACCTGCTTTCAACTTTCCTGAATGGTCCCTCGGGCTTCCCCGTCGCGCCCATGGGACCGCTTTGCGCATAGCGGATTCGAAAATTCTTTCAAAGTTCGGGCCGGGCGCCCCGCCCGCTCCAACGATTCTAACAGATTCATTTCTCGGCGACCATATTACTTGCCTCTGGCACTCGTTGTCCACTGGTTCTCCTTAAAACCGCGCTTGCTAGGCTTTCCAATACTCCGTCTATCGTGGCACAACTGCGAATCTTAGAACTTTCTGTTTCTTTGCAACTGAACTTCGTTTTCCAGGCCTTGCTGTGCCCGCTTTAGCACACATTTTGCGCGCCACTGTGTGGCATGAGAACCTGTTAATTAAAGACCGTTGGTGGGACCAAACAACTAGAAGAAACGATGGCCTATTTGGGTAGGCAGTACGTTCTGATCAGTATTCTTGTTGACGGCTTGTTCCATATATGTAAAATATCTGCAGCATGCTATGCGCATGCCTGAAAGTCTCGCGTCGTCCTCGTTTTTTCGCGCCGCCCTCTGGATTGAATTTCCGGCATGTACGTTCTTTCAGGTCCGAGGTGGCGCTCGGGTCCCACCTCGATGATTTGAAGCGTGAGTTTGATGCTTCACAATTTTTTCTTACTCTCTCCAGAGTTTCTCCTCTTTCTTTCTTCTTCTCTCCCGAGTTTCTCCTCCTCTCGCTAACTCTTCGCGGCATCGCTTGCGGATCTTGATCGCTGTGATTTCGAGGAATGCTGAGTAAACCCGGTTGGCTTAAGCTAGGTTATAAGCTGCGCAATGCGCTCCTTGGGTTAAGTACTTAACCGAGTAACCGAATAACCAAGCGTAGATTTAATTTGATCGCCGCCCCCAACCATCGCCAGAGATGCCGCAAAATGAAAGGTGGGGTACGTTTGGATCCGTGCGCTGTCCTTTTTTTTTCGCGTATCTGATCCCTTTTATGAGAGAGAAAGGCTTGTTCCTCTTTGCTCTCCATTCGAAAATGTAGATGGGGGAAAACCAAAATTAAAATGGCCCATTTCCATAATAGTTTGCCGTGTCTAGGCGTTCGTGAGAAGCTCGGTTAGCTGCAATTACAGGGCTGCTTTCATGTTGGCGCGCATCTTCGAAGTCTTGGTAGTAATGGTCGGCCGCCGCTGACAAGCGGTATGATCAACAGCTTTAATGGGTCCTCTATCTTGTTCGTGTGTGTCTTGTTCTAATTCATTTGAACTTGACGCCCATAACTTAGGTACAGGTTCACGGCAGGGGTCACATTGTACCGATACCACCACGCGTGGGTCTGTGATATGGGGCCATGAAAGATCGAAATCGATGCCCTAAAATCCCGGCTAGATGAAAGAAAAACCGATCGTAGGACAAAACAATAGTCTTCACCTTGGTTGAACTTCATGTCAGGCCCATTCTTTCACACAGTGATAAACGCGCAAGATGGAGGATAAGACTCAGGATAAATTGATCAGCTAGCACCCAATTTTCCTATTGGCGCGAGGTGGGTAGCCTTAAGCTTTGGCCGAAACAGCCCTACGCAGAAACCCGGCAAACCCGTTTCTTGTACTCGGTGCTTGGTACTCGGGCCCGGAGGAGTGATATCACCGTAGCTAGATGACTTGGGTGTCTCTCCCTGTCCGCTGAAAAGGCATATTAAGCCTTGAACCAGGTTAAAATGAAAGGCAATCGAAATGTATACTCTCCCAGGTCAGTTTGCCATCAATTGTCCTAAACCGGTCTTTCCGACTTTTGCAAGGTTAGGCCGAGGCAAACCAAGCCAATGGGGAACAACGCGAGGTGAAACACGAGGATCCCTGTCGATCCATGTTAGGAAAGACCCCAGGAAAATTGAAATCTGTGAGAAACCGCCGCCATAAAGTCCAAGTGGAGTCAAACTCAAAGGAGGCCCTGCGGTGACCAAGGTTAACTGACACGTCGCGGCGGGGTCGGGGGAGATCCCATGCATGGGTTCGGCGACTGCTGGCAGGACTGTGGACATGGAAAGTGCGGTCTTCGAGAACTTTCTTGGTCATAATTTTGTCCTGTTACGACTGCGACTGTGGCAGAAGTTAGATGTAGTCAAACCGCAGCCGAGGGACAGTATACACTGTCGGTCCGTCTGGCAGAATAATCTGGCATGTGTCATAGAATACGGACCTATCGGATATCTCTGGGTGATACGTCTGGTATGCAAGTACATAGCGACGCGCCGCGGACCACAAAAAAGTATGAAGGCGCCTGCCGATGAGCCTCTGGCGCATTTGATCGACGCTAGCACTGTGCTGTTACTGGCTTACTGTCGATCCTAGTCTGAGTCCCCTTTCCCAATCGACGTGGAAAAAATATTGTTTCACGTGATCGTGTTATTTCTTCTATTTCGAATTCCGCCGTCTTTTTTTGGGCGGGGTGGTTGAGGAACGGCAACTTTGCTTGCGGTTCTCCTAGTGTGAAGTGTACTGGAATTCCAATGCCATCGACGTTGAAGATTGTCGAAACTGTCTTGAAACCAGTCATCTCGACGCGTTGAATGGTAACTGGCACCACTGGAATACTCAGACTCCGCACGAACACTGTCAAAGGTTGAATTCAGATGTGGGGGACGAATGACACAATTCCAGACGTTGACGTTGTTCCAAATTGTGAGTTTGCGGGCCGAGACAAAAGCAGAAAGGAAACTAGAGCAGCTGTCAGGTCCAGACAATCCCGCAGCTGAAGATAGCTGAAGCAAGAGGCCTCGAGGTTCCGAAGGTCGGGGTGGAATATTTGGTAGTTTACGTCCGCTGGGAGACCATGCGTGTACGACGAGAATTTATAGCCCAGGAAGCAAAGATTCTTCGGGAAATTTCTTGCAGGGCCAGAACCACACAAATACGGTGTGGGTGGGCGAGGTCGCGGAAATGACAGGAAGTAAGACTTCGATTTTAGTGAACCGGTAAGACCTAGAAACAGGCTCTAAAAATTGGAATAAAGAAAAGGGAACGATTTCCACTTGCGAGAGATAAGAGCAAGCTGAGACCAAGGCTGAAGGTAGAGTTGATGAGTTGATGGCTGATCACGAAAAGGGGTTTCAAGATACCATCAGTCACAGTTTCGCACCGTCACCAGCCTACCTCGTCCTCGTACCATGTCCAAGGTGGCCGTCGACGACTTGTACGGAGGCAAGGCACCTCTTATCCTCCGTTAATCTTCCCTGACGGTCCTTTCAGATATCTACGGCGACGACGACGTCGAAACTGTAGCTCCTGCAGACGGACAACCGCCGATAACACCCACCCGGGATGCCCAGCCAACGCCGACGGCCGTGAAGCACGAAACGCACCACAACCTCCCAGCTAAACCTGCTTCAGCCCCGCCGTCTTCTTCGTCTTCGCAGCACCAAAATGCGGCAAATGCGGCCTCTTTGTCTTACTCTGCGCAAATTGCCCAACAGTTCTCTGCGTATCAACAGACACCTAGCCAAGAGCGGCAACAGCGGTTAGAGCTCCCAGGTCGGACACAGTCGACTTCGGCCATTCCTACGCACTCGACTCAGACATACAGTATCACTTCTTCCGAGGATACTGTATTTGGGAAGAAGCCCTCTGAAATGCACGACGCTGGGTAAGCTTGCTCTTTCATCTACCGCTGATGGCCCCCCTCGAGGTGTAAGCCTGCTAGCTATCTACCACGTATCCTGGAGCTATAACCGTTACGTTACCTCGTTATTCGCGGTCTTTCTTCGTCTCCTGCGTCTACCTCTGCCGATACTAATACTCGTTATCATCTTTGATTTGGTCACCTTCTTTGTTACATCTTGCCTTCGCTCTCTCTGCTCGTCTTTGCTCTTCACCTATGGTCACCTATCACCTACGGTCCACATAGCAAAATGTTTATTGGCGGACTTAACTGGGACACAACAGATGGTATTCGTGTTTTACATTCACCTATTTTATGTAGCTAATCATAACGCTCTTTCCGCCGTTCTCTCGCACAGAAGGTCTAAGGAACTACTTTTCGGAATTTGGCAAGGTATTTTCTGCGTCGCCGCCCTGTTGGGTCCCCTCACACAGCCCAAGGTCGATGCGTGCACGATCATGCGCGACCCGTCAGGAACCTCCCGAGGATTCGCCTTTATGACTTTTGAGGATCCGGCATCAGTAGCGACTGTCCTGGGTCGCGACCATGTGTTGGATGGCAAGGCGGTAAGCTGACCCAGCCCTCGAGTGAACGCCTAGTCATTGCGGAATAGATTGACCCCAAGCGCGCAATTCCTCGGGAAGAGCATCTGCGGAATACTCGCTACTTTGTGGGAGGCTTGTCTCCTGCGACAACCTCCGAGTCGATGAAGGAGTTCTTCAGCGCATGCAAGTTGTAAAATCGCCAGGTGGTCACTAGAATTAACTCTTATTTTTCAGACGGCAAGGTTGTGGATGCAACGGTGATGGTGGACCGCGAGTCCTCACGGTCGAAAGGCTTCGGCTTCGTTACTTTCGAGGACGCTACTAACGCCGACCAACTCGTCGGCAAATTGGGCCTGACGATTGACGACAAGGAGGTAGGCACCCTACCTCGCCAGACGTTCTACACTTACGCCTATTTAGATTGAAGTCAAAATGGCCCAACCACGCAGCCAACGCGACCAGGGACGGATGGCAAATGGAGGCCGCGACACAGCGTTCAATGACCGCGACTCTCGAACGCCGCCCCAGAATAACATCCCCTTTGGTAACACCCCGCAGCAGATGTCGATGATGTTCCAGCGCCAGATGGGGCAGGTCCCCATGATGGGCAACGCAATGGGCGGCGGGATGGGCAACGGTGGAATGGGCAATGCTGCAATGGGCACTGGAATGGGCAATGCTGCAATGGGCACTGGAATGGGTACCGGCATGGGCAACGGTGGGATGGGAACTGGAATGCCGATGATGGGCATGGGCATGAACCCGATGGCCATGATGGGCATGGGCATGGGCATGAACGCCTTCAACCCCATGGCAGGGATGGGCGCCATGAACATGATGGGCGGAATGAATGGTATGACGGGTATGAATCCCATGGGTAACATGGGGATGGGCGGAATGCGCATGGGCATGGGTCCGATCGGCGGGACCGGGACGGGAATGGGCACGATGGGCGCAATGGGAATGCGGCCGGCCATGGCGGGTGCGATGAACCCCAATTTTGGTCGCATGATGATGAATGCTGGTGGGGCTGGCCCGGCGCGCACGAATACGCGCGGACAGCACAACTTCCATCCTTATTCCAGATGATCTAAATAATACTCACTTGAAGGGCTGGCTAATCGATTCCAAATATAATAAGATCAAGGCAAAACGCCCAATTAAAAGCTGTAGCGAAATCTCAAGTCGCCTAAATATTTCTTTATACTACTCAATTCCATCTGCTTGACCATCGCCTCGCTCTGATCGATCTGGTCAAGGACGAGCTCATGGCTATAAAACGCGGCCATCCACGAGTATAGCTCGAAACCGCGGCGGGGCACCGACATGGGCAGCCTTGGGACAAACAGGCCTGCCAGGACACCAAGTACCAGGACGATCCCGAGAACCACCAGGCATTCGACGGTGTTGATGCGAGTTTCCGAGAGGACGCTATCGGCATAGGACCGAGCCACAGTTTGTCCCGAGCCCGCAAAATAACTGAGAACGTTCGAGGCGTCCGCTAAAGCGCGCGCCTGCGCAAAATAAGTCGCCGAGAGTTCGAGATATCCTTTGGGACCTTGACCGCCGGTGAAGGACACCTAGATAAATAACGCTCAATGCTTGATTCAACAGAAACTCGGCATGCGAACCAATGTTGGCGATGGCACGTAGAAAGAATCTCGTCCGTTGTCCTTGGGCCAAAAAATCAGATCAAAGTCAGATAGTTGTTGAACCGACTGACCTTCAGCAGCTGATTCGCTGAATTTCCGTGCGCGATGTCGTAAACAGTAGCTAGGTTGGAGGAGTTTAGATACCTCTTGAGTGTAGGATCCCTCAACGGGGGGGCTATGTTTATCTCCTTGAATTGTGTCGTATTCGCATTGAGGATGGTGTTGCCTTTGTTCACAATCCGCGTTGTGATGGGTACACCGATACTGTTATTGTAGGTCTCGAGGACCCACGGCTCGTATAATTCCAAGCAAACAGCCGCATCATACCCGATGAATGTGTTTTTCCCTGGTGGGGTTGAGAACGAGAGAAATAGCGCACAGAAATAGACTAACCGGTAATATCCGGTACAGGAATATCGCTGTGAGTCAGGAAAGTGCCGTTGGGCGTGTTTGTTGTGTTCAGTCTAACTAACAGAGTTTCGATGGATACAAATCCATTTCCGTCCGCGCCTGAAGAAAATATGAAAAGCCAGATCCTAGGTAAGAAGATATCACATACCCATCGAGATAGGCACGCTCTTGAAACTGTGCGCTACGCCGTTGTCGCTGAAGAGTGCTACGAGGTTCAATTAGTAGTCAGAAAGGTTGAAAATTTGTCGACTCACAGGCCAAGGCGATATCATTGGCGTTCAAAGCGGCAGGAAACGTATCGTTTGGCTGCATCGCACCCGTCGTGTTGAGTGGGGCCTCTAGAACGGAGGGGAAATCCATCTCGAACGACGAAAACAACTGTTGTAGTATATCTCGGGGAGTAAAAACGTAGCTATATGAGGCGGCAGAGCGGGGAATTCTAAACGGCGGGTGAATGGGCTTTTTTAGAAGATGGGATAGAGACGCACATAGCGTTGGGGTCGTCAAACTTGGCGCAATGGATTCTAATGCCCCATCTAGGATACCTATAGGCTTATTTAATTAGAAGCGCACAAGAACATCAGA
The DNA here is from genome assembly GCA_029378385.1 of Mycena metata. Classification (NCBI taxonomy): domain Eukaryota; kingdom Fungi; phylum Basidiomycota; class Agaricomycetes; order Agaricales; family Mycenaceae; genus Mycena; species Mycena metata. Next base: position 17,253 of record JARKIB010000197.1, read on the forward strand.
GGACTACTGACCGTAAAATCATACCACTGGCGATTGTCTGTCCAGATGCCGTGGTACTACTGGTAGTTGATTGAGAAGGATCCGTTTCAATTGACGCAGCCGTAGCGTTAACTTCGAACGTTCCAAATCCACTGCCCCCGGGCAGAAGCTGGGAGCGAGTCGTCTCTGAAAAGTACACAGTGTCTCCCTGCCACTCGAGCGAAATGGCGGGCGGAAGAGCTCCGTGGCTTGAGAAAGGGGACAATGTCCACGTTAAAGTAAAATCCTGCAAACATATTAGACAGGCGACTGGAATAGATCGCTCAACGTTACATTGAAGGCAGGATCAAGAGCGTTGGCTCGTTCAATGTCAGCATCACTTGAGTCCGCCGCAATGGCGACTTCGTGATATATTTCGTATTGGTGCTGGCGACGTACGGGTGAGCTCGGATATCCGTGCACGCAGTATTAAATTACCTCGATTAAAGTGCTGATGTCCACAACACGACCAAGGACAAACGTCAGGGATCCAGCTATAATCACAAGGAGGAGGAAGAAGAGCACAACCAAGGACCAAGGCCGTGAGCTGGAAAGTACGCGTCAACTACGTCGCATTGGAGAAGGAAACATACATACTCGTAGTGTTTTCGGGCACCACGAGAAGTCCCACGATAAAAAGTCCGATTCCACAGGAGACGCAAGGCAGCTAGTATGCTGGTTGGATATTGGGACCCAGTTGCAAAATCTCGCATTCTGATGCCTGGATTGTCAGGAAGTCGAGATTGGTGTATGAGGGTCGCCCATGCTGAATGAAAATAAGTATCTAGTGAGATAGACGAAGCGAAAATATGCACTGGCAGCTTCCAAAAAACCCTGAGCCAGCCGACCGATACTCAAGCCGAGCGCAACACCGACGACACTGCAGCCTACCCCAACTATCAACCGGCTCCAGAAAAGAGTCTTGCGGTCCGCAAGTATCACGAACACCAGTAGCACTGGATACGCAAGCAAACAAAACGCGACATGAATCGCGACAAAGATCCATTCCGGCGCCTCGTATCCGCTCGCAAACGGATGCCGTCGCGGAGTTTTCGGCAAGCCGCCAGGGAAAAGAGCCGACAAGGGCGTCTTGAGAAAGTCCGTTTCAGCCGGACTCGGCGCCAACAGACTTCGTTTGCTGTCGTCGTAAAGGTGCTTTGGATCGAAATCCTCGTACGTCGCTCCGGATAAAGAGAGATATTCGACCTGGCCTCGGCGCGTCGACGCAGATGCTGGTCGTGCGCGGGTATTCGTGGATGAATTGCGATTTGGCAACAGAGGCGTATCGGCATAAGGGTCGTAAAGAGCTCCAGATACACGAGAGCCGTTGCTGAGGTCGCCGTCAAAAGCACCGGCGTCAGAGGGTGGCGAGGAGGCTTGAAATAGGATGGTCCTGACCGGGGTCTTGACCTGGCTCATGATGGTTGACGTTGAGTCGTGGCCGCTCTTGGAAGTTCGCGTAGCACACCACTAGCGCCCGCATTCGGGCGGAGTAAGTATGTGTACCCACATAGTGTCATTAATCAGGTTTTGGTCTAAGCGGTGTTACCCGAAAAGGGAAATTCCCCCGGGTCCTTTCTTGATGAAATTCATGGTTCACCTATATCTGAGGTATGGCCCTGCCGGGCGGAGCCTGGATACATACGTGATGTCATATTTCTAAAATAACTACCTTCGCCAAACGTCTTGTATATGACCGTATCATAAAAGTTATCCTGCCTTCACCCTCATCTATGCTGAGCGATCCCGGCTCCAATACATCCTGTAATCCAGCCCGGTAAACTACGGACCCACAATCTTCCCCGCGAACGACCCGCCCTTCGTTCAGCGGATGAGAGTCCGAATTGTTCCCCATATCAAACATTGTAAACATAGGCGAGTTGTAGGGTCGACGGTACAACCCAACACGGTTCCCACCGGTCATCCCAAGATACACCGGAACAGGGTCGACCAAAGAATGGGCAGAAAGACGAAACCGCGCACGCCGGTCGTTGGACATGAATACCCGACGTAGGAAGGTCCCGCTACATACCGCAATGGATTTGTGTCCAGTACGATGGTGCTCGACGACGGGTCCCAGAGGCGGTCGAGAAACGAACTCGCAGTCATCATACCGCACCTGCCAGCAAGGTTTTATGCGTTTTGGGAATCCCGTAGACGGTTGCGGCCGATCGGAAAGCTTGTAAACAGCTACGCCAACAGGCCCTGCAAGCAGGAAGTGGCTATCGTCCACGATCGCAAACGAGCAAGCAGCCAGTGTACCCTTGAGAGAACCGCTTATACATATAAAGCCACAGGAAGGACGGAAAATACTCACCTGAGTTCCAATGTAGACCAAGGGCCTGGCCAGTGCAGACGGTGTCGGAAGGTACGACACACGCAGACTTTGCATATAATAGGTACGTCGACCGGTATGCCCAACTACCGCTAGATGTTGGTCAACTAAGGCGAAGCTGGTAACGGGGTGCTCGAATTTAACGGTAACAATTGGCGCCACAGTGAACTCTCCAGAGTCGTCAAAAGCGAAGTTTAGAGCGAAAAACTGCAATTCGCTGCGCAAATGCATTCTAAAGGGGGGTCAAATCGAAAACAACACCAATATTACCACACCTACCCGTCCTGCCTATGCGCCAATGCGACGACTACAACGTTGCGTTGGAGGGTCTCGACCCAGAAAGTTTTGGCTGCCATAACGTATAGTCGAGGTCCAATCGACACAGGGACGGTCCTCATGAACCACGTGCTCCAATCTCGCAAGTAGACGGTTTCGTCTTGCACAATAACAAGGACTCGGGTCCACGGTATGGCCAATAACTGTCGAGTTCCGGCAGGAAGGGGCAAGGTGTGTACACGCCTCGGCTCTACAGTATGAGACCTCCAAGAGGCAAAAATTCGCGAAGCTTCCACGACTCGGGCACGGAGGGCAGAAAGACTCATACGGCTGAAATCAATATGCCCGCGGCCAGGCCTGCACAAAAGTAAATCCATGTCGATATTGACATAGACCCAAAAGTGTCGAAAGGTGGATATACGGAAGAAGTGTTTAGAAACCTGACTTAGAGTTATGTTAGCCCACAAGAATGCCAATCGAAGAAACTCGCCATAAAGAGCGACACGGCATCAACCAGAGGGAGAAGACGGAAAATCAATAGAAGAACGTCGAAAGGGACGATCTCGAAAGAAACACGGGTGGTAAGCATGGTGTAGCATCGATCAGCGTCAACGATTTTATACGATGGATAAAAGGTGGTATCTGAGCCGACAATAATCAAAATCGGGTTGATTTAACAAATCACATAAGCAACGCCGTGGGGATACCAAGATTCACCCACGCACTCGACTTCTTCCCGATCAAAGAGCTATGGCACGTGTTAAACGGATCCAGTAGGTGCCTTTCCAAACTCCATCGGCGGAAAAATACTCGGCGGCACCCCCCTACCCTCTGTAGCCCGAGAAAATGATAAGCAGTGGCATCAAGTAACCCGTATGCCCGAGCCTCTTCTCGCAACACACCCTTACAGCACCAAGCCTTACCCTGCATGCAATGAACCAAAAAGTGGACATCAAAAGCCTCTTTGCTGAGATCGCCCGTCGAAGCACCACAAACGGGACAGATTCCGCGTTTCCAGCTCGGTATTCCGCCCAGTGAACACCGCACAAAGCTACGAAGTCCGTGTTCAGCACCCCTGAACCAGGGATTTAACGAAGCGCCTACCATTCCGCGTTATCCGGCGATTCATCGAGAATCCTTCTCAACAGAGACGGTGATTCGGGACGTTTAAAGATCGACATACCCTCGAGCACATTTTCCCATCACTTTTATATACTTCAGACGCTTATGCGAAAGTTCGTAAATCAAACCTCGCAACCAAAAGGGGAAACGGTGAGATCGCAAAATAAGTAACGGAGTCAAAACACGTACCCCATTAGGAAGAACCACTCTATAACATGTGTGCAGAATCGTCAAAAAAATCCCTCGTTCGCCGCGATCGCTTCTCTCATGGCACATTCGGAAAATCAACAGATCTTTCAGGGCCTAGAAGCACGTCAAAAATCGAACGACAGGCGAGACGCGTTGTTTCCCTACCGGTTGAACCCAGAAAGAAGATGTACGCACCGAATGTTCTTTCACAGTGTACATATACTAATGCCTTCCGGGAAAAAATCAGATTCCATCCTTCCAGGATCGATCGGCTCAGGGAGATACGCGAAAGTGAAGCAAGGAGTAGATCTCTACACAGGAAGCACCGTGGCGTTGAAAGTCATCCCTCGTCTGGCGTCAACATGCATAGAAAATTCCTTCAAAAGAGAGATCAGAATGCTGAACAAACTGACCCAGTTGCCAAACTCGACAATCGCGTAAGTGCTTTCAGCAACATGATGATACTCACTACCCGTGCAAACAGCCGTTTCTGTGAGATCAAGGACCACTGGACCACCGTCGACCACTTCGTGATTGCGTACGACAAATACGGCGATAATCTGGCAACAGTGTTACAGAATCCACGCATCTCTGCGATCCCTCTATACCAGGCCAAGGAAATAACCAGACAATTGATACAAGCAGTCAGATGTGGGTGTATATGCTTCTATACGAACTCCTGCGCCTCACCCTGCACAGTTCTGCACGCAAACCACATTATACACACCAATCTGACGCCGGCGAACATTTTGTTCACCAGCAACGATACGACTACACAACATTTTTACGGGCTGGACAATGTCTTCCATCAGCGAGTAGGGTGTCACACATCCCGATAGTATAACGCTTAACACCACCCCTAGACCACACTGAAATCATCCGAAATTCGCTTAATCGATTTCGGTGATGCGTGTGAGAAGGGAGAGAAATGTAACAAGTTTGTAGGATCGACAGGCTTTCGAGCGCCGGAAATAGTGATGCGTCTGTCGTATTCACTTTAAACCGCTTAGCAGCTAATCGCACACCCAGAATGGTACTGGACGTACACGGTTGACCACTTTGCTCTTGGCTGCATTATCGCTCAAATCCTGACATCAAGTCCCCTGCTGCAAGCTTTTACTGGAGGCGCCATAGAAGATATCATCATCATGGATAAGATAATAGGTCCTTTTCCGGATTCATTGACGACCGAGATCCAGAAGGAATTTTCAACAGCATTTAACCACCGAAGGGGAGAGAACAACAATACTTCGATCGTGACACAGAAATTCTTACAAACAGCAAAGTCAATCAAGGTCAGTCCATGCTGCCGATTCCCCCCCCCCCTTCCGCCGGCAGTAATACAGCCTCCTCCTCGTCTGCCCCCTCCACCCCACTGAGCCCAAGACAGGAGCGTATCCAAGACCGCGACGCCGCGCAATTAATCACTCAACTTACCCATCCAGATCCTGCATGCAGAGGTGACCTACAGACACACGAGACATGCAAATTCCTTAAAACATATGAAATGTAACGAAACGCGATCAGTATGTAGAATTTGTTGTACGCCGAGAGCCCGCCAGATATTGAGGGAATGATACATCGGGGGTTCTGATTAGAGGAAAACGGGGAGGGGGGGGGGGGGGGCTGTATTGGGTGCTGCGATGCTGGTTTACTACAATGACAGGATAGCAACTTGAGGCTTAACGCACAAATTTTATTTTACGGTCCGACCCGACGACTAAATTGCGATGAAAACTTTTTACATTTTACATTTAAAACTGGGGAACAATCGAAGTAAATTAAGCCGGTGCGAGCAAATGAGGGTAAAAAAGAAGACAAAGAAGATGGGGATAGGGAAAATGGCCGTGGACGACGCGTACAAGAAGCAATGGCCCGGAACTTCGGGTGCTTGTGGGAGCGAGATACCTTGAGGAGCCGTCGATTGGGCAGTGCGGGGCGAGGGGGGACCCGGCGCCAAGGGGTGCGGGGTGGGCGGTGCAAAATCGACCGACACTGACGCGCAAAGGCAGCGACAGCCTGTGCTTGTGGGGCCGACACCCCTCAACGATGGGAAGCCGTCGATTGCGCAGTGGGAGCCGGGGGGAGCCGGCGGCAAGTGGTGCGGTACGGGGCCTGCAAAATCGACCATCGCCGACGTGCAAAGGCAGCGACAGCCTGGAGATTTCAGGTGCGAGGCGGGGGCTGTAAAATCGACCGTCGCCGACGCGCAAACGCAGCGACACCCCGGAGTTTTGAGGTGCTTGCGGAGGCGATGTCACTCGACGATGGGAAGCCGTCGCTAGGGAAGTGCGGAGCGTAGGGGCGCGAGTGCAAGCGGTGCGGAGCGTGGGTACAGAACCGGGTGTGGCGGACGCGCAAAGGCAGCGCGTGCCTAAAGATTACAGGTGTGTATGGGGGGGGGGAGATCCTTCGACGATGGGAAGCCGTCGCTAGGGAAGTACGGGGCGCGGGGGCGCGGGTGCAAGCGGTGGGGAGCGGGGGTGCAGAGCGGGGCGTGGCGGACGCGCAAAGGCAGCAGCAGCGTGGAGATTTAACATGCGTGTTGGGGTAACGTTACCCAAGGGTCAACAGCCGTGGAAATGGAAGCGCGGGCCTCGCGGGCGCGGCCGCAAGCGGTGCGGGGACTTAAAGCGATGTCGTTGTAGAGACCTACCGCAGATCAAAGGGTCTAAAGTAAAGTCAATCGCAGTAAGAGACAGTTATGAAAACTACATACCGCATCTCACGAACAGCCGGCGGGTCCAGTTGGTCCAAGATTGAATGCGTCACCGGGCGGCGAACACGGCCTAAGGGTCTCGGGAGCGTCGCGTAGTCCGCGCTCAAGGGATCGGGAATTTTCAACCGGGAGGCATACGATAAGAGCTGCTATTCCAAGAACATCGAGAGTAAGTAACCAGCCTACGAAGATAAGACCGTATTCACCACGATCTACTCAAGGGCCTGGCTTGAGTTGAGTCGAATATCGTTCAGCGCGTGGGACAGGGTGTTCGAGTGCCCAGACCATCGTAGCGGAACTGGGAGGAAGAAGAGTAGAGAGACAGAGAGTCTGTCGAAGCCTGCGATCAACAAAGGGTGAATATTAAGGACCTAGAGTGACAAAGAACGTGGCTTACCATCGAGGCGATGAAGAAAGAGACCGTGAATACTGCACGGACGAAGAAGCAACCCCGATCGAGTCTAACGAGCCACACATGAGAACCGGTGATGGATGAAAAGGAGGGCGCGAATTGGGCACAGAAGGAGCTGAAGCTGTTGCTGAACCGCCGATATAGTTGCTAGCGCAAAAGGTCAGTCAACACCCATGACGGCCAAACGAAAAAGAAATTACTTGAGATGACTCAGAGACGGGTGTTCCGAAAAACCGCATCCAATGGACCCATCGAGAACAAGACAGCTAGACAATCGACTGCCGACGTTACAAGAACGGCGGAAGCCTCGACGACCTCTGCCCTTGCGGGAAGCCCAAAATCGGGTGGTCAAGGGTGGTGCGCGGTGCGATTCCGGGGTTGGCGTCCCCGAGCCCGCCGTAGGTGTAATCCACACGCCGGACAGACGTATGAGCCACCAGAGACGGTTCCGCTCCCTCATGGTCCTACATGCACTACGAAGTGCATGGGGGAGATGGTGCAAAGCAGTCGAGCTCGCGGTGAGCGTTGGAGTGGTGGGGAGCGACGTGGCGTTGTCCTTGTTTGTGACCGACGCCATCGTCATGAGAGCCAAATAAACACCAGATTTATGCACTCGCTTCGCGCTGATCTGATTAGTTTTCAAAATTTCACTTGGACCAAGAAAGCACGCCATGAAAGCAAAGTTGGACTCTGTATCTACAAATCCGCCCAGAAGACAACCTCCACCAGAGACGTCGCGGTCAGCGGAACCGCGAACGACGACGGTATAACCCCCGTCTATTGTAAGGCGTAGTCAGCGTGTGGGCAGGAGCTGACAAAACTCTGGAAAGTCGTGGACGGGTCTCCTGGACAACGATACGAATACTGTGTAGCCTACCGAACCCTCCTAGATCTTCCGAGCTTTACAGCAGACTTAGATAATCAGTGGATTAGAGATAATACGAAGCACGGTGAAAGGACAAACGAGATTCAATATCAAGACAATGCACTCATACTGCACCGTAATACAAAAATACATCTTCATAGATACCATCGTGTCTGTCAAAAAAAAAAAATGAGCGTCCTAGATGCAAGTAATGATAGGTCACACATCAGCTCTTGGTTCTACCTTTCCCCGTGTTCCGACGTTTCGCACTATCCTCGGTCTTCGACACCGGTTTGGACGACGAGGGTGTAGACGCTTCTTCTTTCTGTTTCTTGTCATTCTCATCGAGTAAGGCCAGCGCGGCGGAATAGGCGCTGTGAGCGCCCTCGGACATAGTTTCGTCGCCGTCCATATCTCGCCTCCTCTTCCGAGCTGCCAGAAGATAGTGTTGAGATAAATGTTTTTTTTTTAAAAAAAAAAACCGTACCACTCTTCGCATCAGTGTCATCATCCTCCTCTAATAATAATAATCAGCGAGCGGAGAGATAGTGTAAGAGCGGGATACCATCCAACAATGTCACATTTCCCTCGGTAAGGGGTTGGTAGGCCTCGCTGACGTCTACTTCCGCAGAATGCTCGCCACGCCCTGAGTCAACCGCCCGTGCAACACGAACGAAGTCGAGGGGTTTATAGTCCGGTGCCCAGGTGTCGCCTGAAAGATCATACGTGAGCGCAAACGAGAACCACACCACATCACCGGGAGCAAAATAATTGCTCGAAACGGGTTTAAGCATATTCAGTTTCCCATCGACGTAATCAATAATTGAGGCAACGGCAGGTGTGAGGATCCAATTGGGATGCTTTTGCTTCTTCAATGCGGCGACCAACCAAGGATGAGTCTTAGGAGGTATGTCTTCGGACTGACCATCCTTGCGGTTATGAGGGGACCTGTACATAAAGAGTCTTGACCCGAAGATATAACGTCGGCGCCCAAATTCGTTTTCACCGTCTTGCCACTTCCTGCGAGGTTTGTCATATTTATTGAAATCCTCCAGACCAGCGAGATAGTCTTCGAAGCACTGAAAACAGTTTTAGCAAGGTACACCCACAAGATAACAACCGAAATATGCACACGACCAGCATCGTAAAATGAAGAATCATCTTGGGTATTAATGGTGTAATTTACTTCCGCCCACTTTCCAAGGTAGCGAGTGCTAGACAAAGCGGTTGAGTGGGACGAGGAGAAGGTACGACAACAACTGACACTCGTCCTTCAAATACTCCCGGCGGCAAAGCCTCTCCGACAGGTACGAAATTCCCGGTTTGCGGGGGCCCACCCCACGCCCATATCCCGGCGTGGAAAAAGATCGCATGCTTGTTAGTGGCTTTGTCGTATACCTAGAGAATGCTGAGAGAGATACAAGAAAAAACCGCGACACCTACTGTCCATCTGGAACCGGCGCTGTCGGGTTTGATCTCGACTAAAGGAGTCTCAGACGACAAAGACTGAGCCGCCTTGACCCAAGAGAGTTCATAATCTCTAAACCGTTTACGTTTCCAAGGAGCAAGGATGTCGAAGACCTCGTTACCAGAGCCAGACATGGGACCAGAGAATACCGAGTAAAGTCACTCGTGCTGCAATTTATAGCCTCTCGGATCAAATCCTGAAGGAGCAAACATTACAACAAACATTCGGCGAACCTTTTTCCACAGAGGAGATCTACCCCAACCCCAAACGAAAGAGCTATGGAGCACTACTTATCGACCCAGTCACAACCAAACGCTATATCCGCCCAAAATGGCGACGCTGAGACTGTCAATTTTCGAGGCGACGCTAATATCAACCACGGACTCACTCCTAATGTACATCGTATCGTTCTGGTCGCTCCAGGACATCATCACCTGCCAAGGCCTATCCCTCGTGCTAAACAATATAATGCGATACTACACATCCCGCGTGTGGAACCCCGACGTATTCTTCCAGCCCTGGTTCAAAGACGATCCGGTGTACTTCCGGGAACTACTACAGCAGTGTGGTGCGGTAGTTTCAGGCTCGCAAATTACCCAGCTCTTGGATCGGGCGAGATATCCTGGCAGTGATATGGATATATTCCTCCGGGTAGGCGGATTAGGAGACATGGGAACGTGGCTTCAGGACCAAGGATACGCCTACGTGTCACAATATCCAAACTACAAGACTGCGCACCGGCGCATACTTCGAATTTCACACAGGATTATCACCGAAAGGAATCCCGGGGGGCCTGCGGTCCAAGGAGTTTTCAACTATCAACGGTTTATCGCGTCGACCACCACTATCTTTTTGCAGAAAATTCAACTGATTGCAGTCGATACGAACCCTATCCAACACGTTTTATTCGATTTCCATTCAAGTAATATTCCATTACAATGGTTAAACTACAGCTGACCCCCAACAGCATGTGTCATGAACTTCATGACGTTCGACGCGGTGATATCGATTTTTCCCTTACCAACGTTTATACTCCACAAATCCTACGTTCTTAGGAACAGGGACGAACTAGGCAATCAGTCGGACGAATGGAAATCTAAGTACAGAGATAGAGGCTTCCGCATCGTACAAAGACGGACTAAAGGACAGCACCATGACCTTGTATTGGGTAAAAGATCCATTGCGGACAAAAACTCTTGGATAATCAAACTCGCCGGTAAGACGTACCCTTTCTAATCGGTTCACAAATACGGGTTCTAATTCATTCCCCAGCACCTCCGGAACCTGCTCACACAAGATACGGCAATATCGAAACGAATATTAAATTCGACGTCATGAATTGGCGGCATGGAACAACTAATAGGGATTCATTCGCTCGAGTGGCAGAGCCTGGACTCTGGAGGCGAGTAATACAACTCTTCACAACACGTTGGATCTTATAGCTCAGACACAGACTGAGGAACAAAGCGATCAGGCGGTACCCGGGATTAATTGGATTGGGAGGGGGTTACGTTAACTTCATCTGCCAGGACTAAACGACTATGTGATTCGAATAATAGGGCGGGCCCAACCAATCTATCAGAGCACAATCAAATTAACGAGTAAGACGATCCCGACGACGAATAAATTCGAGAAGCCACCTGAACCTCATTAGCATCAAGAATCAGAGAACGAGAAGGACATGCTCACAACCCTAGTAAAACCACAGCAAACTCGTCCTCCTCCCGCCGAACATGAGCGATGTAGTCGGATCGATGACGGTGTTTTGAAATAATGATGTTCCCCTCCCAGTGGATGCCGAACATGCTCATGATACACTGATTGGGAGGAGCCATATACCTCCCCGTAGCAAAATAAATGCGCCAGGCGGTCGGCATACGTATGTTGGTTCCCGGAACGCGACTAACCCGCAGGCTGTAACACCCGTTCGGGAAGAAATTCGCCAAAAAGAGGTCGAGATGGTCAAACGTTCCACCGCGAAGCGGGAGCCACACAGGTTGTGGAAGTATCGCCCCACATGCAAAACAATAATACCGCCTATTAACGTACGCCTGGCAAACAGAGTTCATATTTGTCAAAGGAATAACGGCGGACTGACCATAAGACGGATAGCGTCGGAAATCCTGACGACCATATCCCTGACAAGGGGGCGCTCCACGATAATATCATGGAAAAAGCGGTCATGCTGCCAAAGTGAATCGAAGCGTGCGTTAATGAACTACTGAGTCGCTCACCTCCACTAAACCCCGTATTTCAGGGGGTAATGCAGGCATGAAAAAGTACGGCCGCACACCGAAATAGACTTGTTATGAAGGCAGCCGTACCAGCCGTAACTGACACTTATCGCGGTCCACGAACGACCACCATGTGGGTGATCATTTACGCCAACAAACTTTAGAACCAGGATAACTCCAGAAGGCCAACCAGAACCAGCTCAGGCCCACCATTTGGACTCAACCGAACTCGCGATGGCAACACACCTGAGAAAGAAATTAAATCATGATCATGAGAAGCAGATTTAGCCCGGAAAAGGATGGTCTATCTCTCAGCTGCAACAAGTTCACGTCAAAGAATTTCCCAGCTCCAACCATCCTCGATCTCCAGGAAAGCAAGACCGATCCAACCATACGGAACCATCCCCCCCCCCCGCAAAAAAAAAATTCGCTTCACATGCTTACAATCCGCACGAATCCTTACACAATCTATCGATCACAACGCTTATTCGACTGTATTCCATTCACCAAACGGCGGAAATGCAACTACGGCCGAACGAATAACCGAGAGACGGGTATACGACTCAGAGCCCATCAAAATACAGCACCCGCCCGGAAAATTGACCCCTGCACCGCACCCAAGTACTATAACCGCGTCAATCGACGATTGCTGAAGGTATGTATGGACGCACCTCCACACAAAAGGTTCACCGATTCTCATATACGAACCATGCCTCGTAACACCGCTGGTCCAGTCCAAAACCTCGAACGCGGGACCGCTTAGTTCTTGGACCACTGGCATCGGATCCTCTAATCATGAAAAAGATAAGCAAAATACAGTCGTACCGAGGCTGGCTCACCAGATAAAATACAAGGAATGGACCAACACCGTTCGTCCCCGATACGCCTCTCGCCTACCTCGGCATCGGAATCCACGTTGGTAACGCCACCGACCACCGCAATTGCTCCTAGAGGGCCGCTGTATAACTTCAACCAATCACTTTCCATCTTGATTAGGTCGTCCGAATCTCTAGTCCACTCCTGACAAGCAACAAACGACTTGCGTCGTTCGAAGGCGCTCCGCGCAAACACTGAAACAGCGTGGGTAGAAGAAATGAAGTTCATGAGGGAAGCTGTGGGCGGGTCAGGGGCGGAAGCGCATCGATGTATCAGTTAAAGAACTCACTTGAATGCATGGAAAATATGAATCTATGCAGCTCGCATCGCACGAGATGGACAACAACGACCCGCAACGGGAGACGGCGGAAGGTTTTGACAAAACGAAAAGTACGACTCCGATGTTCTTCTTGAGTAGAGCTTCGGTCGCCATCCACATTTAATCTACCCTCCGGAAAATGCGCGGCCTCCAACACTGCGACCAAGTCAAAATCTCGGATCTTGAGCGTCGTTCCGGGACGGAATCGATAGCCTTCGGCTGCCAAAAACCGTCCAGCGCTGACAAGACCCCCATAACCAACACACAAGTCCAATCGAGTGGCATCCGTTCGGGACCGGTCGAAGTACTGAAGTACTCCCGGCCCACAAAAAAGACCGCGACCGTTGGCGAGTAGGCCCAAAGCATCATCCGAGTCGGAGAACCAGCCCCTCAAATACTTGCGGACATCCCAGACGACGCTGCGATAGTATTGTACAACGTTCCGAAGGCGATAGTTCAGCCGTCCAAGAAGGATGATCGAAGCGGGGGTCCAGTGCTCGAAAAAGGCCAAAATAAACTGTTCGTCCCCCCGCGACAGGGTCGTCTCCAATGAGGAAGGCATACAATGAAGCAGGCACGAACCAAAACTCAAAACCCGAGTTGAAGAGAAACCCTAAACCCGTACGGAATTCTGTCGCGCGCAAGTTTTCCATCCTCGTGAATGATCACGCTGCCCATTTGGGCCTTACCTTAAGGAGATTCACTGACGCCATCATTATCGTCGTAAACTTATCCTCCCCATTTGGACAACTATACTGGATCTCTCTCACGACGCCAAACCCACCATCGCCCACTTCCACATAAAACGGGTTTCTAAAATGGCAGTCCAAAACCCACTACAACTGCGATGCAACGAAATCTTGCCAAACTAGTTGAGAAACGAAGTAGGTTGCAATTCCAATACCCGTATGCCAGATAGAACCTAACGTCCGTCCAATTTCTAGACGGGTTTGTGCATTACAAGTCGTCTAATGCCACTGTGTAACAATTCAAGTAGATCGGTCGAACCTTTCCTGCGGCAGAAGGTACTATTCCATGGAAGGACCAAACTCCAACTAACCCACGTCGTCAGTTAACGAAGCGTTTGGAGATTGTATGCCGACCGATTCCTACGTTCCACGTTAACATCCGCACAGGCTCGTTTCGGAATCTGCCCCAAGGACATTGACGTGCAAAGGCAAGAATACCCAACGACAAAGATGTAAAATTTAACCCACCCACAGGCTGGTCGAAGCGGTCGAGATTCGGCTCTCACACAACACAAGCACTCACCGCATCCAGGTATACAATTCGCGCGATTATCGCACCAATACTCACGGTCCCTTGAGGAACACGCGATTCAAGCAGCGGTCAATCTAGCAAGCCTTCATCCGTCTTACGGCTGGATAGCAAGCAACCTCGAAATAGACAATATGCACAAGAGCATTCAACCGACGTTCTCCGATGCGGTGAAGGATCTTCAAGAAGGTGAACCGTCACACCAATAATTATTCGGCGATCTGAGGTTATGACAGACAATCGCCCAATCAATGAAGACTACTCGGACGCTGTCGAACAGTATTACACCACCATGGACCCCGCTATAGTCCACCTGCGAGACTTCGACCACACCTAGTAAATCTATCATTTATGCAATAAAAGACAGAGAACTAACTAATTTGCAGCGACGCTATCCGATACATCCAGTCGCGGTTCCTTCGCAGAATCGACGGTCGATTTACCGAACGGATTCAGCATCTTTATATGCGGATAGCTGCAGCGCTTCATCTCACGGATGTGCCCAAAGTACTCGCCACATACGAACTACTATCGAGAAGACTGATAACCATGGACCCATGCGTATCCCTCCTCGCCGGAACCGACGAAAAGGTCCTGAGTTCACAATTTTCAATCAACGTATCAAACTGTACAGTTCCAGAAATGTACAACGCAGTGGCCAAATGTGTATTCGCTGTCCGGAAGGGCGCATCCGTCGCAATAGCTGCTCAAGGCGTACCATGCAGCGGGAGGTACGCAACGAAACACCTAGAATTTACAGCGCTAAAACAATTACAGAAATCCAGTATGCGATCATCGCGAAAGCGACATCGGACTATGGGCGCTGATGAGTTTCATGGACACCGCCTTCACCTTCACCAGAAGCCACGGGGACAAGCGCACCGATCCGGCCAACGTCGCCGTCGAGGTGTGGCACATCGACGTCAGATCCATCATTGACTTCAATAATATTCACCAACACGATCTGGTCGATCAAAGAAACTTGACGGTGACCCTATGCCTGCCCGATATTTTGTGAGAAGAATGTTTCAACTCGGTCGCAGGAAGCTGACCAGCGACAGTATGGGTAGAGTGGAAGACAACGGCGAATGGGCACTCTTTTGCCCCAAGAATGTGCCAGATTTATTGAACACCAGTGGCAGTTATTTCGACGACGCATATCATCGATACGAGCTGTCAGCGATACCTCGCATAAAGGTTCGGGCAAAGGAGTTGTGGCACACAATCTTGCGGTCGATCATCTTGACGGGAGGACCATACTTAATCTTCAAAGACAGCATGAACGGTACGAGTCCCAATTCATCCTTAAATATGGCTCCCGATCTCTCCGTAGGAAAAAGCAACTTGCCGGAAGCTTCTCCCTCCTGCCAATCTATGCTACGCACCGGCATGGTCGATGTCCTCGGAGAAGATGCCGAACTATTTCCCCGCAACTACGCGTCGCTCACACTTCCACTGTTCATGACGCGCGACCGAGAATTCGATTTCGCTGATCTTCACCAAGCAACCAAAGAAACTGTATACGCGCTCAACAAAGTTTTGGACATATCCGAGGACCACCTGTCGACGATATTCGACCGAAACAAAGACTTCAGGTCCATCGCCATTGGCGTCAACGGCCTGGCGGACCTTTTCACTGCGATGCGAATGCCATACGAGTCGTTAGAAGCAGCGGACCTCAACATCAATATCGCCGAAACGATGTACCACGCGGCACTGGAAGCCAGCAACGAGCTCGCCGCCATTCATGGGCCATACAAAGCATTCCGACACTCACCTATGGCTCACGGTATTATGCAATTCGATTTCTGGGAGACCACACCATCCGACAGATACGATTGGAAGAGCCTATGCGACAAAATCCATACGACGGGAGTCAGGAACGCAAGCCTCATCTCAATCGGACCGGGAGATGATGGAGAGGTACCGTCAGGCTTCACGACGTCCACCAACCCACTACCGAGGTAAGAGTCGAGAACGAGTCAATTTCGACCTAAATAATCATCATAGCAATCTACTCGACGGTCATATCCCATGTCCTTGGCTAGTGGAAGACCTAACCAAACTGGGTCTATGGAACGATGAGATTCGACGAGAAATAACAACCGCGAAAGGTGCCAACTACTCCCTTCTCACGCGCACTCACTAACGAACACGGTCGTAGGCTCAATTCAAGGGATCCGAATTATACCCGCCGATATCAAGGCAATATACCGAACCGCATGGGAGATCGACCCACAGTGTATCGCAAAGATGGCCGTGGATCGTGCGCCATTCATCTGCAACACCCAAAGTATAACGTTCCACCTACACAACCCGAATGTTGACGTTCTGGTGTGTATTAACCACCACTTATGACTTCATTCGCCTAACGCCGTGTCATTCAGGACGAGCTGATGAGGCGCATGTGGTCTTCCGGACTAAAGACCGGAATCCATACCCTGCACTCAAGATTCCCAGACCAAGCCGGTTCTCGGTCGAGCCTCGACGAAGATACAGACAGGGAGATGTCCTACGAAGAAGTTGTTATATCTAGCAGCAGCGATTGACCGACGTAGTTACCGATAATGTATATCCACGCTGCACAATGCATCCTCAGGACACGGATAGCACGCTCCACGACTTTGCGACTGCCAACGTTCTCCTCGCGTAAACTGTTCATGACTTAAAAAACGACTTCAGGCGGCAAAGATAACGGCGTTCTTGAAGGGAAGGCGCAATCCAAGGCACAATTGTTTGGTGTTGCTGACACGACAGTAAAACACGAAGATCGAAGTCGCATATCAGCTCAATGTTACGATCAGTGTGTTTCTCCAGGTATTGATGTATCACGCATAAGAGAATAGCGATATATTGTGATTAAGCTCTCGCAGCGCTCGCTCGCTCACTGCGTAGCTTCTAATGTACTTTCATTGACTCAGACCGCCGCCGTCTCGGCTCACCGCCCATGGGTTGCATCATCGATTCGTGTAGACAGAAATGTTTGTAACTAACTGCCGGTATTTTTTGCCTGAATTAGTCGTTGCGGGACTTGTTTCTGCTGAACGCCTGGTTTGCTTCGGTCCTCGTTTGACAACTTTGAAGCGATGGAGTCCAGCGACGATTTGATGCCTTGTCAGGAGATAAATTGTCGCGCATCGACACGTTGTTTCTTCTGGTGATTATTACCCCATCTCGTTTCGGTGACTGCGGTCTGATACATCGGCAGCTCGCACTTCTATCAACCATCCTCGAATCGTATACGAACATGTTATCTTGTACAGCGTGCGATGCCATCTAGTCCTAGTCGGAGCCATCGTCGATAGGCGGTAACGAGCTTCCGTGCAATCGACCCCAGTTACGCTCCCTTGTACGAACCTTGATGCCGAGTCTCAAATGGCTTTGAACTAAATTCCAGGCCATGGCGGAGTCGAATTCGTCTTGTATGTAGTTGTAGGAATCCCAGTACGTTTCGATTTTCGATAAAGACGGAAAGACAGTCGAAAGGAACTCGGCGGCGTCCTCGGGAGAGGTCAGGATAGAAATACCGACGTCGATGAATCGAAGCAATTCCTGATGTGCAACCGCGGCAGTACTTTTGAATTTAGGCGGTTGGATCGTTCCGTCTAGCGTCAAACCTAAGCTTTCCAACAACGGACAATGCTGCGCGAAAGCCTGCAGGCCAGCGATGGTAATCGAAGACGCAACAGCGCGTTTCGCTTCGTACGGCAGCGTGAGCCGAAGAGTCTCGATGAGAGGCCATGCTTCTGCGATACGTGCTACGCACTCGTCGCCGAGTTGGAAACCCGCGTTCAGCTGAATATTCGCATGCGCGAGATTAGCAAACGATAATAGCGGTTGGAAGGTATGCAGTGTGATAGTGTCGTCAGGGGTAAAATTAATTGGCACGGTTTCCGCATTCGTGTCGATCGTAATCGCGCCATTGATTAACGGGTACTCGCTTTTGCAAGCGGTCAAAAAATGCACGAATGACGTGCGCTTTGGCGTAGGAGACAGAGTCCAGATCGATAGAATTCAGCTGCGGTGTACTCATCGAATTGAGCATTCGTCCGATGGTTTTGAAACTGAAAGAATGGAGTTCGAGGTCGACCAATGAAGGGAACTGCATTTGATCGGGTAGTTCAAATTTGTTCCGGCTGTTTTTCCGGACAATCAACATCTGGAGCGTCGTCAGGGCAGATAAATTTCCGAGGGATCTGCTGCTCATTGCGTCGACGTCGATTGATTTAATCCGAGTCAAATGACTCAAGAAGGAGTTAAAAGCTGTAGGAATGCTTGCAGAGTCCATGGTGAATATGCTGAACTCTGTCAGGTTGGTGCATCGTGCACCGAAGGTGGAAAGGAATAAGGACGAATCTCCGTGCGCAAAGAGTTGCAGAGATTCCAGGCTAGCCGCCAGGAACATGGATATGTAGGGGAACGCGGTGTGTGGTGTCGAGGGAACTTGGTATGTGAGCGATTTCAAAGAGGGAAGTGCAATTCCGTGAGTTACGCAACGCGCAAGCGCGTCGCACACGTCCGCCGGTGGCAGGCTCTTGCACTGTAGATTTTTTATGCGTGATGCGTACATCATAGGCCGTATGAGATCTTGCCGAGTTAGGGCTCTCTTTAAGGTCTAATTTCGCTCTTGAGTTGGGGTAAAAAAAACCTCGTAACTTACCATTGTTTCCAGGTTAGAGTCATATATGTTATAGCAGTCATTTGGCAATAGCCGAAGGAAGTTTATAAGGCTGTATTGGCTGGACCACAACTTTGCGAGACATTCGTTCGCGAAAAGTGGAGAAACGAGCGCCGTACGAGCCAGAACGGCTGAAAGGCATGGTGTGTCGTCAATTGTATGTTGATTGTAGATCTGGTCGCAGATTAGACCAACGATCTCCGGGATCTCGAGAGCCCGTGGTCTCATAGGAGAAAATGCTGAATTTGCTGAGGTGCACACGTTCAAGAAGAGTCGATCAGCGACTTGATCGGATCATGTCCGCCATGTTCTCGTTATTTTTCATACTCACCTGGTTGAGCTGGAGTTGGAAGGCGAATATCTATTTTTCGCAAGGAGTTTGCGCAGGAATGAAGCTTATCTACACGTATACTCCCGCTGACGTGTTTCCTTTGCCCCTTTCCACCTTTCAGGGTCGAGATTTAGCACTTTAAAAGGGAGGTCTAGCATCAATTGGATGGCGGCGATCCTTCCAGCTCGAAGTATTTCTACTTTTGAATTTTCAGAGTTCAATGTTGCCGAAGAATATTCTCATCCTTCTATTTGCGGGTTACACTGTTTTCGAAAACCCGTTCGCGAGTGTGGCCACTTTCCTCGTAATATTTTCTCGTTTCTTCGTCAGATGCGACTCGTTGCGGCATTTATTCCGCTTCTTCCACCGGAGTTATGGACGCATGTAGCAAACGACGTCGTCCACATATAACGCCACCCTCTACGCGCCATTCCACTGCAAACGGACTCCCCTCCCACCAACATTGAGCCCGGCCCTCCTCACCCATTCAGCCCCATCGACGGATGCCACTCCTTCTGGCTAGTCGGCTGACTCGGTTAATGCTCAATCTGCCCTTCTCCGCTGCCTACTGCGTCTCCTGAGCCAAAATACCACCGGCGGCACTACCCGACACCCCTGCTCCTGCCGCTTCCTGGCCGCTGTACTCCTTGCCAGCTGCTACTCAGGCTGACGCTTAGTGGCGGCAATGGTGCTCCTCCACCTTCCGCCGCTGTAGCGCGCCGAACGCAGCCGCTTTTCACCGCCCTCTCTCCTCGCCGACGCGCGCGTTCCCCGGGGACGTATTCTTATTGTGCTCTACTTAATCGATGCACCCTTCGCCTCCTTTTTCGCTGAGCCTTCGAACCGACGGTCCAACAACGTAGATAAAGCGTGTTACGTAACATACACACGGAGACTCTTAGATCAACCAAAAACAAATAGAGGATACCCGTACTACTCGGCCGGTTCCGAATCTGGTACATGTTTGGCTATGTATAGCAACATTTTACAACGTGGATGCCAACGCCGATATGCCTTTGCTCACATTGTCATTTATCCTCAAAATTCTTTCCCAGAGACCACAAGAATGTCATAACGCTTCCGATAGCGCGACAAACGAGGCAAACAGAAACATATCCCGATGTCATCAATAACGACGCCGTATCAACTGAGGTAGAGGCCATGCAACGAGTCACTGAAACCGAATATATAGGTACGACTACGATACACAAAATCGTTTAATGAAGTCGTCTAATGCTATTGCAATATAGCGAAAAAGCCGATGGAATTCAGCCTATATGTCGGGCCATCTACTAAACCCAAGAAGTCTAGACCTCCAAGAAAAATAGCAGACGGAGAAACAGTGTTTAGTTTCTACAATCCATCACGGTCACGGCCACACTTTGTGAGCCATAAAAAGATCAACTGAAATGTGCCCAGCCCGAGCGGCATAACTCATCAACACTCCGGAGTCGACCCCTGCGACGGAACCGAAGCAACGAAACGAGCATGACCTGCGAAATACGGGTGATCCAACACCATGCCAATAGTGAGACGTTCAGCGGGGTCGAGCCGTAACGAAGATCGACATAACTCGAGCAACCGAGGCCAGAGGATGAGCGCCTAACTGCGTGTGAAGCAGGCAAATAAGGCAATGCGGAGGATGCTTCACACCTGTAAGGGGACCAGAGCACGCAACCTCCTCAACGCAGCCCTACCAGCGGTAAACAGGACCCGCGGAGGGCAATCCGCAGTGAAAAACTCAGGCCTCTCTGCGACGAGAGAACCATAACCGATGGCACCCACACCGAGCACACGTTCGAGAGAAGCCAAACGCTCCTCGTGTGTGCGGTAAGGTTGAAATAACGAGACACCCATAAACAATTCAGCAGCGAGACATCCAAGCGAAAAGATGTCCACGGGTTTGGACCAGACACAGCCTAGTACGGATTTTAGCAGAGAGCGAAACCGATCCAACGACACTCGCCGATAGTGACCTCCGGAGCACGATAAGGACTGGTCCCGATGATATTCCTCCGGTTATAACCGACTTGAACAATGTCGTCCAAATCTATCAGTTTGATGGAAACATCGAGAAGAGTCTCCTAAAGGTGGTAAGATAGAGGAGAGAAGCGGCGGCGTGTATCACTTTGAAGCGCGCCAGCGATTTATGCCGGACAAAGGTGGTACGCTCGCTCACTAGGATCACGTTAGCAGGTTTTATATCTGTATGAATCAAACCGAGAGTATGTAGAACTGGCAAAACGTCAAACCAATAAGAAGAAGAACAGTATGAAGACCCACAAGCAACAGCATTGGCTAGCTGCCAAATTATTTCCCGAACTTGCATACGGGGCAAAGGCATTAGATAGCGGTTCCCTAACACGCGATCCAAGGAAGCGCCACCGAGAGCATACACCAAACAATTCGTGCCCGCGAAATTGGCTTTATCTAACACTGGAGCGAAAAGACTACAAGCTCCGTGAATATTACGAGCCGTCGATGAGGCTCGGTCCCAATCACCGATGATATGGAGACGAAACAAGGAAAACACTTTCAGAGACTGCCGCAACGCGATCCACTTGGTCAGAATCTTGAACTGCTTGATGGCCAATCTTGACGGCGACAAAATGACCGGTCTTCTGGTCGAAAGCCTTCCAAACAGTTCCCGATGCACCTGCGGCAATTCGCTTGACTGTAAAATCTGCAGAGATTAATCAGCGAGTCAATCAAACATACACAGATCGAACTCGCATCTCCCTTTGACGTCTGTAGATCTACTCGGAGGGAAAACAGAATAAAGCCATTCAGAAAGATAGGAAACCGCACCTAATATGGCACCGGGAAACACCGCGACGCCGCGATCCCGTCAAAAAAGGCAGACTGCTTTTCAATGAGACAGAACAAGACGAACAGTGCTAGTCGCGTACGTCTTTGAGTAAACAAATTCCGGAGAGCGAGTCGAATGCGAAACTGCAGACCGGCGGACCATGGTGAAAGATTAAGAGACAAGACCATCCAGCTTTTATAGCAGGAAATACATCCATTGGGAAAGTAAGTGATCAAGGAAGACGGGAATGATTTCACGGCCTGGGGGCGTGACCCTACCCCGAAAACGAAACGTTCCTAAAAATAGCGCAACACAAAAATTTCTGGGAAGAACAATCCCAACAAGCGATCTTATCCACATGCATAGATTGACCAGCAGTTCCCGAAAAAGCATATACCTACCTCTAGAGTCGATAACGACGACTTCTTAACATCTCCGTTCAGGGGTCACCTTCAATCCCGTGATCACCTCGCTTTAAGAGGTCCCCCTCCCTTGATACAACACCAGCACCAAAGCGAGGTTGCAGGCGCCATCAGGCGACACCTAGTATCAGAGGTATTTCAAATCCAGAATCAATCGGCAGGCCCGTGAAGCTGGGTTGTCCGGAACAACCTTGTTAGGTTTGAGGGCTCAACCCATAAAAAATAGGTTTTTGAAGCCAAAATATCACATTTAGGCGGACAAACATGGGCAGGAACCTTACGGGGCATACGGCCTAGGAAGGCCAAAGGATAAATTTCTTTACAAACAAAAACGAATTGAGATTTACAGTAACGTTACATATCGAGAGTGAGATACGAAAGAATCATCAACGGACCCTGTCGCGGTGTGACAGTCCATGTGTAGCTCGCAAGGTCGACAAACCAGAGGAGCATTCCAATACTAATCCCAACCAACTGCGATTCCCGATCCACATTGTCACCCAGCCATTGGCACAGTTCTTCGGGATCAGCCGGCAGACTCGCCTTCCAACTGGAAAGCACATTGAGAGAAAGACGCCGAAGAGAAGGGAGTAGCCTGCGCGGACCAGCTACAGTCCAGATTATGGACTACGCAACGATGAGACACGCAACAATCCATGAGAGTCAAAAAACACACCTTGGGATCCAGTTGAAGCTGATCAAACGACAGCTGTTCTAGATTAGGCATAACCTCAGCCAGCGCGACCAGAACACCTTGAGTGTCGATTCCAGCGACAATGCGGACTACCAGGGTGACGATGCGATGTCCGCACAGCCCGCTGTCGATGAAACGACAAATCTGGTCAAGCTCCTCATACTCTAAAGGCGTCGAAAGAACCAGCTCCTCGACCCCACGATGACAAGCAAGCGCCACGCCAGTAGGCATACCGCGCACCCGCAACGCCCGAAGAGACGGCAATCCACATTCCATCGGGAAAGAAGGTTGTCCCTTGAAAGCGGACAGAAGACGACTCCCCTGAAGGTTACGCGTCTTCAGCAAACCATACCGCTGCATCACCGCCCACAGAGAACTGGCATGAGAAGGGAAGATGTCCAACGACAACGAGACCAATCGATCCAAGGTGAGCAACGCCTGGCAGAAAACAGGGTAGGTGAGGTAGGATTCCGACGCCGAGGTGAAGGTATAGCGCAGACGCCGCAGAAAGCCAGAGTAAACAACGGCATGGGGCGATTTCGTCGCTAAAGTAGCAAAGAGGCGTCTGGCCGCTACACCATCAACTCGGACGTTGGTGTATAACGATCTTGCGCCCAAATCATGCAGACTGGAAGAGGTTCGGAGCGTCGAGACCCTATCGGATGCTGGAACAAGATCAAGAATCTGAAGGATGAGCTCATTAGGTAGACGGTGAATAGGAGATAGACTAGAAACCAATCCAGTCAAACATAGAACTGCTGCAACAAAAAATTACCCAACTCACCGCGGAAACGCAAAGCCGTCTTGCTCGAGTTGTACTTCGATGATTCGACGCCTCATGGGAGCCGTAGACTCTGGACACAGCACATTTTAAAGGCCGTCGGAAGGGTAAATCAGGACAATCCTCGCCGCCGAAAAATCCACGAGATAGCAATCATATATCCCCGGATGCAGAAACACCTCTCCCACACGCTCATGGAACGTCGTATAAAGGACGCATCCAGCGACCCCCAATAACCAAACCAGAGATGCACGACCTGATCCAGCACACCGAGGAAATATCCGCGAATAACCACCAAATCAACCAAACCATATACCAACCCTACTTGGATCTACCTTTCGAGCTGAGGTCCATCACGGAGTTAGTAGTTGGACGAGAGGCAGCGTTCTGCAAACTGAGGCGATACTTACAGGTCCGCGGGAGAAAAATGCAAGCAAGATGGACTGGAAATTACCACTAAACCGGCTCAGGCATTCCCGGGTTCAGTTGCAGACAAGACCGACACCTTATACAGTTGAGCATGCACATACCGCAAAAAACACTAACCGCAACGACAGCGAGCACAGCTGAGAATGACTACAACGCCATTCTGGGTAAGTTACACACGAACGGACCTACAACTCGACCTCACGTCCCTTCAGCTAGGAACGAAGCCGTTTTCCTCGAAGCTATGATCAAAGCTAGAGCCGAAGAGGCTTCTATCCCCGACGCACCTCGCGGCAAGTACCCACAAAGGGGAGGACGAAGCGCTAATTATACCACCAGGCAACATTATACAGCTTCCGACGAGCGAGCCCTCGACCATATACCTCGAGCACCAACTACGTGGCAATACATTCCGGAAGGTTATGACGCTTTCGGATTATATTTCGGATTATTCGTCCAACGGACCGAGCATGCAGTCGACTGCCCTATCACCAAGATCGACAGCAAGTGAAACCGACGGGCGCCCGAACACACCAGAGAGCATCGGAAGCTACGACTCCATGCCGGAATTACAATCCGTATCCAGTAGCAGTGGTACTGATTCCTTTACCAGTCATTCACAGGTCGTCGGACGCACAGAAATGCGAAACCAAGCCGAAGCCCTCGGCCGCATCGTCAAAGAACTTTCGCAGAAACTCCGACTATGGTTAAACACGCATCCCGAACTCGCGGGCGAAGTAGGAGATATCCAGAAGGACATGAACGAATTGGAAGCCCACTGTACCCCTGATCAAGCCGACCATATGGAATCTGTCCAGCAAAGATTGGGACAGTTAGATCGTGAGTGACATACCCTACTCACGCAGCACGCGGCTAACATCGCTTATTCGCAGTTTGCGATCCGCGATGTGCAATTTGCCGATACGTTCGCGACGACCCGGACATGGCAGAAGCGTCGCAAGAGGAGATCGATTGAAGAGACTGTAGCGGCGAATTTGAAGGGACTGAGACCGCCAAGGGTCGCCAACGAGCTCACATCAAGAATACCTGATATGATTCTGTACTAGCACTGATAACAAACACCAGATTGAAACCCAAAGATAGCCGGATGCACGAAAGGAATAAGAAGATTTCACGGAGCAACCGTCAAGACAACTCAACCAACATCTTTCCGTCCATCTTTTTGCCATCTTTACGATTATTTCGACCAAGGACCCGGATTTTCGAGAAACACCGCCGCACCTATGTTACGAGAACAAAGTGCGACTCATTTAAGCAGCCGACATTCTTGAGAGTATACGCTTCTGCATGAAGGGACATGGAGACGCGCCCACGTTTCCGCAGAAAGGTGAGATAGACCCATTCAATTACCGCCTGGTAGATGACGAACAACACTACACACCAGAAAGGCGCTAGTCATTGCCCGCGATGTGGGAAAACTAGGTCCGCCGTGTACAAAGACATGAACCTCGCGATCCGCCAAGTTCGAGCAAACGACGCAATGCGAAAATCTTTCGCGTGCACTCGATGCGCGACGGAAAAAATAGATGTAAGTCGTCTTCTGAACAATCTGAGATATTACTAACGTACGCAGTGCGAAGAAACAAGGCCCTCCTGTCACAACTGCATAGCAGGTCATCATCGAGTGAACGGCAATTTCATCGCATGCTATAACCTTACTGAACTACCGGAGTGCGAATACAGGAAGACCAGATACGTGCCTGCACCCAGCAGCATCCACAAGCCTAAAGAATATCTCCCTGCCAAAGTGTACATGTTGGTCAAAGCCATGGACATGCCAACGGGAGAGTCACCACAGTTGAAAGTGGACACGACGCTCAATACTTTACCAGAAGTCGACAACGAGTCTGATTGGACGGACAGCGACGGTGAGGACGACGATAGTTCCGCGGGATATCAATCAACCGTAGCAAACCAAGGTATATTTCGCCCAAGCTCGGTCGGAATAGCACTGACAAATCTAGTACCTAATCTCTCGTCTGAGAACAGATTTCTGGTTCCAGCGTTCGACGGGCGAACACCGAGTCAACACTCCTTTTGCGGAATGCCAGTTGACACAGAACCGCCACAGACAAACGCTGACGGGAGGCTCAATAACTCGCATCAAGCCTCAGAACGGTCAAGCGCGTCACCACATACAGTAATCGACGCGGTCACCGCAGAATGGAATAGTTCGTTCGAGTAAGTCGTTCGCGTAATAAACGTAACCAAAAACTCATACAACCAAGGTCATTCTACAACTCACTCATACAAAACCGGGAAGAAGTCCGAACAACCTATGAGGTCGACTCGACGACCAATTCAACTCCTGTAACAGTCAATGACGAAGAATGGAAAGGGGATGAATGGACAACCATGCTACGGTAGGCGCACTAGTCGTACATGAAACGTCTCCAACTGGCCACACAGTGATGTCACCGCCGCGACGACCCCAGAGAAAGCTGGCGATGCTATAACGTACGTATCAACAAAGTCGTTTCAAGTAGTGACTGAGGCTGGCGTAGCAGCGACACTTTCTCGTTAAACGGCTTCACGACCCAAACAAGCAACCCGCTATCGGCAAAAGACTTCACAGCACAGATGTTCGCTGAGATGGAGATACGGGAAGGGACAACACAAGACCGCAACCATACTGTTCTTAATCCGGGCGAAGAGCATACGAGATTGCCGCAAAATTTAAGCGTCGCAGAGTACTTCAACAATTTCGGTGTACCGCCGTATCAAGCCAACTGTATCTATCTCGACGACCACAATATGGCCCCTACCACAGCAAGCCCGTTCCAGAATAGTATTTCCGGGGCCTCAACAGCAAAGTCGAGTGAACAGCAACTTGTTACATTACATACACTGATCACCACACAGTACATTTACGAGATTACTGGCAGACGCAACCGCATGGTATGATACGGACGATAACCAGGGCCGAAATCGCGACTTGAACAAAACGGTCAACTGGACGTACCCAATCGATATTCCGGTAGGATCTATTTTATGTCACACACGATTTCCTGAGCGGCATCACAGTGGGAGGATCAACTGAAGGATTCATGGCTTTAAGCTGGGTTTGTACGCATAAGCATTATATATAAACGTGTACAACGAACGAAAATGCACTATAATGCTGCGATATGAAAACCTACACAAATAAGAAAGGGTTTGTCTACAGCAGAGTTCGGTTCGAGAGATTAAAGACTATCCAAGCAAAGGCCTGCAACACCATGCAATGGATGGCTCGTCCGGCTCGAGCGATGCTCCATCTAGGGCGCGGACGCAGAATCAAACGACCAAGGTATGATGAAATATACCGCCAGACTAGCAGCCTCTTCGAGGGTCGTGACGTATTCTGCAACACTGCTCGAAGTCGAGCGCTTTCGAAGTGCCACGAGCTCGAGCCAGGAGAAAGATTCGTTGCGATACCTCGGGAGCGTATGAGATTATCATTCGGTGGCCCGGACAGAACGAAGCTTACTGGGTACCCACGAAACGAAGATGGGCCAGGACGTGAAGTCTATCGATATTCAAATGCTACACTGAGGACAACGATGGGTAAGTAAACCAGATACCGACCTTCGCACAACAGGCCGGCTCACCACGATCCGTTCCAAAAGAAGGGGGTTTTATTATCCAGTTCACTGAGTGTCAAATACGAATAAGAGCAGGACAATAGCCTATAGAGTCGACGAAAGTCAATATCAGCAAGGGCGACAGCGGCGAAGAAGACGGATTACCTAGAGGACAACAACGACCTCATGGCCGGGTATACTTCGCGAACGAGAAACGACGCCGAGCGTACTAACGACATTGGCATTAATAGCGATCGTGGCTGGAACGGACGGATGACATACGGGTGAGGCCAGCATAAATCGCAGATGCTGACCCGGAGATGTGTACAAAGTCCGCCGATGCAGTCTATATCGTAACCGTTGAGTATTGAAACGAGAGGGACCATAACACTTACAGATTAGAGGAACTTAAAGCGATGTCGTTGTAGAGACCTACCGCAGATCAAAGGGTCTAAAGTAAAGTCAATCGCAGTAAGAGACAGTTATGAAAACCACATACCGCATCTCACGAACAGCCGGCGGGTCCAGTTGGTCCAAGATTGAATGCGTCACCGGGCGGCGAACACGGCCTAAGGGTCTCGGGAGCGTCGCGTAGTCCGCGCTCATGGGATCGGGAATTTTCAACCGGGAGGCATACGATAAGAGCTGCTATTCCAAGAACATCGAGAGTAAGTAACCAGCCTACGAAGATAAGACCGTATTCACCACGATCTACTCAAGGGCCTGGCTTGAGTTGAGTCGAATATCGTTCAGCGCGTGGGACAGGGTGTTCGAGTGCCCAGACCATCGTAGCGGAACTGGGAGGAAGAAGAGTAGAGAGACAGAGAGTCTGTCGAAGCCTGCGATCAACAAAGGGTGAATATTAAGGACCTAGAGTGACAAAGAACGTGGCTTACCATCGAGGCGATGAAGAAAGAGACCGTGAATACTGCACGGACGAAGAAGCAACCCCGATCGAGTCTAACGAGCCACACATGAGAACCGGTGATGGATGAAAAGGAGGGCGCGAATTGGGCACAGAAGGAGCTGAAGCTGTTGCTGAACCGCCGATATAGTTGCTAGCGCAAAAGGTCAGTCAACACCCATGACGGCCAAACGAAAAAGAAATTACTTGAGATGACTCAGAGACGGGTGTTCCGAAAAACCGCATCCAATGGACCCATCGAGAACAAGACAGCTAGACAATCGACTGCCGACGTTACAAGAACGGCGGAAGCCTCGACGACCTCTGCCCTTGCGGGAAGCCCAAAATCGGGTGGTCAAGGGTGGTGCGCGGTGCGATTCCGGGGTTGGCGTCCCCGAGCCCGCCGTAGGTGTAATCCACACGCCGGACAGACGTATGAGCCACCAGAGACGGTTCCGCTCCCTCATGGTCCTACATGCACTACGAAGTGCATGGGGGAGATGGTGCAAAGCAGTCGAGCTCGCGGTGAGCGTTGGAGTGGTGGGGAGCGACGTGGCGTTGTCCTTGTTTGTGACCGACGCCATCGTCATGAGAGCCAAATAAACACCAGATTTATGCACTCTCCGGTGAGTTCGTGAACACAATATTGTCTCGGCCTGGTCTGGGCGCTCAATTCTCTCGCGTAGGCTTGACCGCATCAAGCAGTCGCTACGGGCGAAATGCCACCAAGACACCCGGCGGACGAAACGGCCCCGAAAACGGAATATCTCAGACTGTTCCCTCTGGTTCATCCACCATTTTCCGAAGACATCCGTCACGAGGATAAATTCGAGGTATACTGACCGAGACCCAGCACTCTCTGTATGCTGAGCACTTCAGCATGTCCAACAATACCTATCAAAGGGCCGCACCCCAGCACAAGCTAAAAAAGCAGCCCAAAAGCTCTTTCGTGCCGCTCACGCGGTTTCGAAAGGACGCATCGACGAAGTCTGCCAGGTGTGCAATGTCTTCGAGGCCCGACGCAACTCAAGTATTCCAACAGGACTGTCTCGGCAACTCGGCGAAGATAATTTTGACCTGTTGCGAGTTCGAATACCCATATCATCTTGTAAGTGATTGAGCTCAACTATAATCTCCAGCTCAAAAACCTTTAGCACTGCATCCGCAGACGACATTTCGACCAGATGTTTGGCTTCGAACAATTGTTCCGATGTAAGGTATATTGCATGACAATATAGTTTTACTCACAGCCCTCCAGGCCGGTACTGCTCGGAACCGTCCAAGCCAATCAATGTAGAGTGGTTGATAATGTCGAGAAAAGAGCACGAAGATCGCCGCCGCCGCAAACACAAGGCTAGCAGGGAGCGGAAAGCCTTACAGTTGAAAACGAACACGGAAATGAAGTCGAAGGAAATGGCGCGCAATACGAAAAGGTTGCGCCGCAGACGCGCTAAACGCAAGAATCCTGAT
The DNA here is from genome assembly GCA_029378385.1 of Mycena metata. NCBI lineage: Eukaryota > Fungi > Basidiomycota > Agaricomycetes > Agaricales > Mycenaceae > Mycena > Mycena metata. The sequence goes on from JARKIB010000197.1 coordinate 47,463, forward strand.
AACTAGCATGTTTTGTGGAATTTTCGTGTAGAACTTGAACCCTGTGTCCCGTAACATAAATGTCAAAGTTGAGCCCAGAAATTGCGTGCACTTTAGAGGCGGATCGCAATATCCGCCCATCAAAACTGCAGTATTAATAACTCGACTTCACAACGTTGACCAACACGCAGCAACTTACGTTCACAAAATCGACACAATGGTATGTTTTCCTTCTTATCTACCGTTCGCGCTAGATCATCACCCGAGTAGATGCAAAACCGCCAGAAAAAAACTCACAAGCCACCTCCAGCCGCGGACCCTCGCGACATGGCTGCATTACCAAAAATTGGAGCCGTCATGCAGACCCGCAAAACCCAAGAAGCTATTGCAGAGCTGCCCATTGCTACCACCATCCTACATGACAAGGCGCCCGAGCTGTACGCGGAGATGGTCGCAAAGAAAATGACCCTCCATAAGGACTACAGATCGGTGAAATGCGTAGGGAAGGATTGCCGTCACTGCAACTCATATTACGACCATATCGACACCAGGCGACACAAGAAAAGAAAAAATCCGGAGTCTAACGTAGCTGGTGACACCGCTGTCGCCCTCGAGATCGGCGAGTCCACCATCGACGTCGCGTTCACTCTGCAGAAGGTGCTAGGGTATCAAGACACTCTCAACATGATGGAGGAATTGGCGGGAGCCGATGCCGCGACGGAGCTAGCGTCGTGTAAACGCAAGCTCGCCGCTGCCGAAACTCAAAAAAAGCAACTAGAGGGCCAGCTGAAGGCACTGCGCCGCCAGCTTAATTCCCAACCCACCAGCACGTTGCAAAAGAGGCAGGCGGAAGAGGTCGTCGACCCACGCGCCTTTAAGCGCCTCACGTTGTCTGAAGGATCACCAACCGCTATCCTTCCCGTGAGCGCTGAGGACCTGGCAGATCCGGAGGCAGTGTGGCATCGCTTGCATAATATGCCTCGACCTCGACCGCAAGACGACTACATACTGCTTGCGCAATGGCTGCAGCACCGGGAAGTTGTGAATTTTCGAGGTATCCACCTCGCGCCACCTCAATTCACAGTCGATTTGCGCGACGCCAGAGGTTACCAACAGGTGTTCGCGCGCGTTCCTCACCAATCACATGGCGACCCAGCATCTAAACGGCGTCGCAGCCGATGTGCGCTAGCCATCATGCGAGTGTTGACTGTGCCTGGCCGATACGAAGCCTTAACAAACGCGCGCAGCGTTCACATCCTCCCGACTCCAGTCCTGGAACCGTGCGCATTCCCCGACACAGCAGAAGCGGTCGACTCGCTAGCGGTCGAAGACATTGCGGCTCTCCTCGGACAGCGTGGCCTCACCCTGGTCGACGCCGACGATGCATGGCAATTCTGCCACCGTTTCATCCGAGCCGAGCTCGCCGCCGTCAGCGAGTCCGAGTACCTGGACACCGACCTTGTGTCCATTGTCGCCGCGGAAGATGGGGCGCTCAAGACACGGGCATTACCACAAGGGTCGAACGCGCATCACCAGGACGTTTATCCTCGTTCGGTACCGGGACTTCACCGGCCTCAGTCGGGAGGGTTCACGTCGAACACGATGAAAAAGAAGCAGGCTCGACGAAGACAGTAGTGGTCACTTGTGCATAAAGGTCAATGCAACTTAGGACTAGCAGGAAGTTGTGAATCATGACGACGATGTTGAATAAAGTTATCACTATCAGACCGTTGCGGAGTTTGACTTGGGGATACTGTTTATCCGGTATCTGCTCGCAAGGCAGAATGTGATGGCACGACTTGAGACTCTGCGTATCAACGGCTTTCAGGTGGACCGCAAGCCTTTCACAGGGATGTAGCCGGTAGCATAAAAGGACCTTTCGACATCTAAAACCGGTCGAAGGAAAAAAAAGCCCTCCGCCTGCTCAAAAAGGTTACGAGTCAAGGCGATTTGAGAAATAGAAACTTGGCGCGCACGGGCAAAAGGATAGTTTCTTCACCGTTGACGTGGGCCAATTTAAGGGCCTACAAGTCAATCACCTGCCCGCATGTAACAGATGTCGAGATATTGGACTAGGGGAGGAGGCTGTTGCCCCGCAAAAAAAATATCAATTCAGACACAGGTTTTGTTTTACGAATTACAGACAATACTCTTCAATAATTTGCTGGAGCATGTGAAGGTCGTGAGAAAACGTTATCTCTCCTAGGCCTTGCGCGTCGGGTGGCCATTTCACACTGGAGGAAAGATTGATAGGGTATCGTGCTTCCCCGGCCTTCCCAGCCCAGTCGAAATCCAGGAGCACCACGGGACGCAAACAGTTATCTGGGAGGATGATATTCGGACCCCGGAGATCTCCAAAAACAAAGCCTTGAGCGTGAAGGGCGGCAAGAGCGTCAGTGAGCACACTCGAGACATTGTCTTCAATAATGCTGCCCGTCGCCTGCGCTAAACTGAGGGTTTGGCCCGGGATGAACTCCATGACCACCATTTGCATCCCGCCATATGAGCAGTCAGACTCGTCGATTGCCCCGCAATAAAAGAGCTCGGGAGCACGGAGCAGGCTCTGCAGGAACTCATGCGCCTCGGTTCCGTACGAAGATACGAACTTGACAACGATGTCCTCTTTTGTGTCGATCACCCGACAGTGAAATGTTACACAGCGGGGATCCTTTTCCATGGCAGCCACATAGTCAAACCGGACGCGCTGCCCCGCTCTCGGGTATGAAGTGGGGTGCGGGAAAAATCTGGCATCGCTGATTTCAGGCGGTGAGGTAGCACTGTGAGGAGGTCGTTGTTGGCGTAAGGCTGCCAGAGCATTCTTGAGCGAGAAAAGGGTACGGGCAACTTTGTGGACATGGTCTCGGTTGAGCAGGCAATCCTGCGGCGCGAGCCACATAAAATCGGTAAGCCGCTGCGCAATGCACCGACTGGTGACCACAGCACCCATAATAGCCAGCCACGGTCCTCCAAACGCCACAACATATGTGGGGCAACAGCTAACTCGCGAGGCTACCTCGTTCTGTTAGGATAACAAGCATCAGCGCGACAGAAAAGGAAGCGAGCTAAACGCAACCCACATCCGTTTGGGTCCAATACCTAAGCGTACTAAGGATTGCCTGAGTGGAGGCATCGCATCCACCCTCTCCCACCTCCCTCTTGAGCTCACATAACAGCAATATTGCACGTTCAAAATAGAGGACGAAATCCGCGCTGGTCTTGTCCTTGTTCTTGATAGTGATGCATTGGGCGTCCAGAAGTACTTGAAGCAAGGAAAATACAGAAGAGCTGAAAGCATCTTCATCTGTATAGATGCCCGCAGCGGCAGCCATAAGCTTTGCCACTCCACACACAAACTCAGGGGGCGGGTGGTTGTTCGAATCGCTCAGGTCATCGCGGAACTTGGCGAACCCTGAATAGTAGAGGTCGACAGGTGGGCCGACAGTGGAGGTGGGATGAAGCGCGTCGTAACGGCCGTCGTATATAGGCAGTGCGCCGCGCTGGTGAATTCTGTATTCTTGCGATTTTGCGAGAAGGGACGGAGCTTTGGTGCGAGGAAAGGAGGCTCTGAGGTTCGCGTAGTCTATCGATACATGATTAGTTCAGTAAAATAAATAGGAAAGCGAATGACCTGCTCGCATCTGAACGATCGTCTCCTCGCCCTCTTCCCGATCGACTATGGTTTCGGGCCCTTTCATCATGCTAACGAGCAATGCGACGCTCCCTTGAGCCTCGTCGTCCGATGTCCATTCCCCGAGGAGAGCCTCAACTTGTTGGGGGGTCTGAATTAGGCTCGCGATTCGTCTCAAGTTCAAGTCCGCAGTCACGCCTACGGTAGACAGGGGCGCGTGAGGCTAAAGATAATGAATGAAATTGCAAACAGCGGTATGAGAAACAGAGGTTGCACCTTCCAAAGCAAGATCTGAGATTCGGGAACATCTTTGTATGTATGAAGCGAGTCCTTGACTTTTCTTCGAAGCCGCACGAATTTGTTGCCCGGGAGATTCGAAGCGGACACGGAACCGATAGCGCAGGTTTCGAAATCTACGACCGTCAGCTCGTTGTCGTCCTCCATCGCAGATAATAAAGCACCGGGTGTTACGTACTGATGATCATCCACTCTCAGCTTATAGTACTTACAAGTCCGGCGATGTGACAATGTCGCGCGCGCAATTATCGCGTCAATGCTCGGCTCGAACCTCTTAAAAACCAGACGCGAATGCAGAGTCGGACAGACGAAAACGAACAATGAAACGAAGACGAAGCGAAGGCCGAGCGTTTACGAATCTTAATCGTCCCCCTGGTTGGCTATTGCTTCCGAGTCGCGTCTAGGACTTAGACCTCATTTATTTGCAATGACGAGCGTACAGTATAGGGCTAGAATCTAGAATTTACCAGACTCAGCAAACAGCAGCATTATACCACCACTCCGGCAATGCGATGATGTGCGCAATCATCCTCACGCTCAACTCGTAACCACGGGATTTGTCGAGCAATCTACACAGCTCTCAGCAGGGGACAGGACGAGATGTGGGACTGTATCAGCACCGGCGAGAATCCGAACGAATCGATATGGGAGGTAAGTTCGTTCTGCAAACTAACTCTGTGGCTCGAACGAATAAAAACTTATCGCAGTTGGTTATTACCTCCAGACGTACGACGCATGCACGACTTTCCCGCGATTGATGGGAACTCACAGTTGCTCGGCTGCAACGGAAATCTCGCAACGAAAGCGACCCGGCAAAGAGTCAACTTGCTAGTAAAGACGACGCAAAAAAGAAGCAGGCAAATCCCCAAACCAATTTGACGGAAATGTATATATCGAGCATGTCGACTCGCGGATATGAACTGAACTCCCAGACCAATCTCGCGCCAAAGTTCTTTCAATCTCACCCGTCCCAACCATCCGGAGGATACCCGGTGTACGCCGGATCTGACTCGGAGCGAGAATATCATTCAAATGTTTTGTTGTTGAATAGAGCCACTATTCTCTCGCCCAGATGGCTAATACACACCGCGCGCGGTGAGCCAGCTCAAGGCACGGTATGCGTGCTGACGCTAGCTTGAAAAGCGACGCAAACGCCAGCGAGGAGGCCTTAGTCTTGTCACTGCGTGTCTGGGGGTGTATACGTCGACTCTCAAATCCACCGAGACAAAGCGGCGTCGGTCCGCGCTCATTGAACCTGGTACTTCCAACCCCAGAAGCATACAACAAGAAATGGCTAACCCGGCGTGGTCTGATTCCAAAAACCATGATATTCGACGACGCAAACGCCAGCGAGGAGGCATTAGTCTGGTCACTGCGTGTCTGGGGGTGTATACGTCGACTCTCAAATCCACCGAGACAAAGCGGCGTCGGTCCGCGCTCATTGAACCTGGAACTTCCAACCCCAGAGGCATACAACAAAATATAGCTAACCCGGCGTGGTCTGATTCCAAAAACCATGATATTCGACCAGGACGGTTTCAAACAGGCGACGATTATCGCACGGGTACAACGTACGACACAGCTTTGTCACACTGGGTTCGATTATGTCGCAACAAAACCTCAAAACGGGAACGCGGAGCGGAAGGAAATTATTCACACACACTCGATTCAGACAAATAACGTTTGTTACCCATCACACCAACGCGAAAAACTACGCGCCTGCATGGCCAACCCTCCGCTGCCGTTTAATTCCATGTAAGGTCACCACACCACATTAACCGCACGTTACGCTGACTCGTCCTCAGGGAATGGATTGCATACAGGTTAACCCCCGATCAAGCCAACCTCTTATCTAGATCCACCTTACTGGTCCCAGAGACTACCACACTCGACTCTTCTTCCACCTACATATTTGTCAATCCCGACCGCCATGGACTTGACCTCGATTATATCGCATACTCAAGGATCATCCGGGTGGGAGATCCTTCGACATACGCAGGACTCGAGTTTCGGAGAACTACATGCTTTCAGTTCCTTCCCCAGTACCCCAGAAGTCTGGAGGACTTCAGATTCTCCAGCCCCCTCAATATCCTCGCTCCAGTCAACACATTCATCATCCCACCGATCGAACGCTCAGAGGCACTCAGTTCCGTGTCATTCAGTCCGGAGCCCCCGCACAACGGACTTCCGTTTGCGTGGACCCGACGCGGGTCATATCGAACCGCACTTTATACAGCAAGTGTCACGTTGGAAGAGGGTGTGATAGACATGCGGGCCCATCGAACCGACATATTCTGCTCTGTGTACTACGCAGAAGCTGGTGTTTACCAGGTGGTCCATATATATTCGTGTTCAGGACGGCCGGCGGTTACCGAAAACACACTCATCTTTGCACCTAGCGCTTGGGCCCATGGGGCCAGGGTGCTCGCCAATCGAGGTGGACACGACAATATTACCAGACTCATCTGCAAGCTCGTGCGAGGGGAAACTATTGAACTGCGCATCGATTCCGAGTTTATAAACATACAAGACGGATGGGCGGTTCAAAGAGAAGACGCAGAAAGATTGTAAAACAGATATCGACCCCAGTTTCGTACCAGCTGTGTTCGCATGTACTGTTAATACACCCTATCAAGAGACTACCGTGCTTAACTCGTACCAACATCCTTTTGCAGTAGCCCAACATGAAATGGGAACAAATATATTTGAAAAAGCGTCGACGAGTCGTTCTGATTGGGATGGCACCACATCGAGTCATTCACAGTGGCAATGGTTCCCTGTAAAAAAAACGGACGATACATTACCGCGCAGCTCTTGAGGACGGAAGGTTATTTATCGGGGTGATATGCACCATCTCCTGTCCGGAGATCTTCTGGTAACTACAACACACGGCAGTCGCACAACCTCAAGCTGCCTATAGCACGTTTCCTTAAGATACCAATCTAACTAAGACTGAGACACGGTAGGTAAAATGAGGGCAGACATATACAGTTAACGGCTATGAGAAGAGCTGTTAGCACCATCACCACGAAATTGTTAAAAACATACGTTGGGAAAATCAAAGATTAGCACGCCGAGATTTCGATGGATCCAGAACATCCCGCTCGATCTTGGGTTGATTGAAGGCGGAACGACGCTCCACCAGGCACCCCTGGGATACAAGGCAGATTAAGATGGGAAGGCAGGATGTAGAGCGAAAACGACCCACCTACAACAAGGAACGAACGAGACCGAAGACTGAGATATGATGACCGCGAGCAAGAACTTGTCGGTTCCACTTCAAGAAACACGTTTGGCCGACGGTGTCTAGCACGCCTTTATGGTTGGTACTTGATCACAGAAACGGCGATGCTTACAACGCCAAGCATATCGATTGAAGAGGGTTGGAGCAGTTATTAAAGACTCAAGAAAAGTCAGGTTTAGGCGAGGCGGTTATGTAAATTACATACCAGGGTGCGTTACTCATTTTGAAGTCACCAGCGCACACAGGGTCGCGAGGCTCCGAAAGGATAGAAGCGTATCACGGCGTCGCGAGTTGAGACCGATGGGCCATCTGTTCCCGACGTTCGACGCGAAAACTGGTCCACGCCACGAGATTCGTTGCGATACCTCGGGAGCGTATGAGCTTATCATTCGGTGGCCCGGACAGAACGATGCTTACTGGGTACCCACGAAATGAAGATGGGCCAGGAGTCTACGATATTCAAATACTACACTGAGGACAACAATGGGTAAGTAAACCAGATACCGACCTTCGCACAACAGGCCGGCTCACCACGATCCGTTCCAAAAGAAGGGGGTTTTATTATCCAGTTTACTGGGTGTCAAATACGAATAAGAGCAGGACAATAGCCTGTAGAGTCGACGAAAGTCAATATCAGCATGGGCGACAGCGGCGAAGAAACGGATTACCTAGAGGACAACAACGACCTCATGGCCGGGTATACTTCGCGAACGAGAAACGACGCCGAGCGTACTAACGACATTGGCATTAATAGCGATCGTGGCTGGAACGGACGGATGACATACGGGTGAGGCCAGCATAATCGCAGATGCTGACCCGGAGATGTGTACAAAGTCCGCCGATGCAGTCTATATCGTAACCGTTGAGTATGGAAACGAGAGGGACCATAACACTTACAGATTAGAGGAACTTAAGAACGATGTCGTTGTAGAGGCCTACCGCAGATCAAAGGGTCTAAAGTAAAGTCAATCGCAGTAAGAGACAGATATGAAAACTACATACCGCATCTCACGAACAGCCGGCGGGTCCAGTTGGTCCAAGATTGAATGCGTCACCGGGCGGCGAACACGGCCTAAGGGTCTCGGGAGCGTCGCGTAGTCCGCGCTCATGGGATCGGGAATTTTCAACCGGGAGGCATACGATAAGAGCTGCTATTCCAAGAACATCGAGAGTAAGTAACCAGCCTACGAAGATAAGACCGTATTCACCACGATCTACTCAAGGGCCTGGCTTGAGTTGAGTCGAATATCGTTCAGCGCGTGGGACAGGGTGTTCGAGTGCCCAGACCATCGTAGCGGAACTGGGAGGAAGAAGAGTAGAGAGACAGAGAGTCTGTCGAAGCCTGCGATCAACAAAGGGTGAATATTAAGGACCTAGAGTGACAAAGAACGTGGCTTACCATCGAGGCGATGAAGAAAGAGACCGTGAATACTGCACGGACGAAGAAGCAACCCCGATCGAGTCTAACGAGCCAGACATGAGAACCGGTGATGGATGAAAAGGAGGGCGCGAATTGGGCACAGAAGGAGCTGAAGCTGTTGCTGAACCGCCGATATAGTTGCTAGCGCAAAAGGTCAGTCAACACCCATGACGGCCAAACGAAAAAGAAATTACTTGAGATGACTCAGAGACGGGTGTTCCGAAAAACCGCATCCAATGGACCCATCGAGAACAAGACAGCTAGACAATCGACTGCCGACGTTACAAGAACGGCGGAAGCCTCGACGACCTCTGCCCTTGCGGGAAGCCCAAAATCGGGTGGTCAAGGGTGGTGCGCGGTGCGATTCCGGGGTTGGCGTCCCCGAGCCCGCCGTAGGTGTAATCCACACGCCGGACAGACGTATGAGCCACCAGAGACGGTTCCGCTCCCTCATGGTCCTACATGCACTACGAAGTGCATGGGGGAGATGGTGCAAAGCAGTCGAGCTCGCGGTGAGCGTTGGAGTGGTGGGGAGCGACGTGGCGTTGTCCTTGTTTGTGACCGACGCCATCGTCATGAGAGCCAAATAAACACCAGATTTATGCACTCGCTTCGCGCTGATCTGATTACGCACGAAACAAATATCTACTTCCACGACAAGAACATCGCCACCCGTCGACATCAAAACCTGTGGGAAGACAGCGTTATCAATAACGTCAAAACGTACCGCAACAGGATCATTTACGAACTGACGAACGCCGAAGATGGAGATTCACTGCAACTTGAAGGAGATAACCATAAAGCCGTAAAATTATCCTAACATTAATTCGATCCCCTTGAAGACGTACACGTTTCCGAAACCAGAAGACACGAGATGACAGGACTTCTTAAAGGGACAATCCACATATCCAACGCAAGTCAAGATGCCTCGCAAAGCCGGCACAAAGAAAGCTACAGGGCTCGGAAGAATCCTGACACGCTCTCGCATACACAATGGCGAAGGGACGGAATTGGTGGGGCCATACGCACTGCGATGCACGACAGAAAGGACTGCCAGGAAAGAGCGAAGCTTAAAAGGCGAGCGCTGGTGTGGGCGGCGATCGAGTGGCGGTGTAGCGGATCGGCGGTGACGGAGGATCTCTCGCGTGGGTGTGAGCGCCAAGAACAAAACCGCTTGAGAAACTACTACAAACAACGAATCCGTGTGATATGGAGCCAAAAGACGGCATCTCTGGCCGGGCACAGCCACTGATGGCGCCCCTAACCACCTCCCACATGCGCCACCCTCCACTATGGCGACGTCCCGACGCCATGGAAAAAAAAAACTACTCTAATCCCTCGCCAACCTCCGCTGCTCGCCTTTCCTCCGCCCCCAACTCCCGCGCTAACCTGTCCGCCGCTCTCTCCGCCTCCACCTCCTCCATCTCCACCAACCCATCCGCCCGCCACTCGTCCCGATGCGCCGCCTCGAACGCCTCCTGAGCCTCCTCCAACTTCCCCCCTCTCTTCGGCACAAACAGGCGCAACCTCCGTGATGCATACTCCCCATCCAGTAGCACCCCGTCGATAGTTTCCAGCCTGTAGGAGTGCGAGATCCGCCCCGCGACGCGGTATGGAGTCGACCAATAATGAATTAGTTTCTTGAGCGACTTGAACGTCCGGTCCCACTTGCTCCCCGCCACCTGCACCAACTGCCCCCGCTCAAACGAAACTTCACCCGCCTTCGACAACAACACCCTACGGTCAAACTCTGCCTTCCTCCGCTTTGCATACCTGAGTCGCTCCGCGTACGCGTCCAGCCGCTGCTGCGCAACGTAAGCCATGTGCTCCTCAACGTCGCCAGCGGTGGGTGCCTCGACATCCACAGTTAACGGCGCCTTCGGAGTACCGACTACGAGGCCAAGCAGTATCTCTTTCGGCGAGAAACCCGTAGACGGTAATATACGATTATTCAGGATACGCACCGCCTCCTCCAAGAATTTCGGCCACGACTTCGGCAAGTCCTCCCAAGTCTTCTCGTGCCAAACATCCTCCCCGACGTCCGGCGCGCACAGCCTCCCAAGGATATGGAGCAACAGCTTATTGCTGTTCTCAATAAGACCATTGATCCAGGGCGCGTACTTGGCGACAACATGATGCTTCACTCCCCATTTCTCACAGCATGTGTCCACCTCGCCGCAGTCGAAATGAGAGCCCCCGTCGGTCTGGAAGGTCTCCCAAGGGACAAAAGTGTCGAAGATGCGGTCCAAAGAGGTAGTAGTTGTGTGCCCCGAGCCCGCCGTCTTGTACTTGTCCGCCCAGATATGCTGTGAGCAAACATCAATGTAAACGCCCAAGGTTTTGAACTTCCCAGTGCCCTCGGGTAAGGAGAGATAATCGCCAGCAAGCAGAGAGAAGGGATGCGGCCTGGTGATTGGGTCCAGTAGCGAGTGTAGGTGTTTCGCACCGAACGCCTTGCATTTGCCGCAGTCGCGAATCGCGGTCATGATTGACGCGTCCAGTCCTGGGCTGTGGTACTTGTCCATCAATATTAGCTTCATCGCGTCCCTCCCGAAGTGCCCCCTCGCCTCGTGAACCTCCACCGCTTTCGCAACTGCCTCCGCCCGCGTCAAACACTCCCGCCGCGTGCGAGCACGCACCTTCCTCCCTCCTCCTATCCTCCACAACTTCCCATCCTCCATTAAGTACTGCGATGAACGATGGCGCGCGCGGCGACGCTCCCTCGCCGACGTGCCCATGTCGAGCTCGGAGATCGCGTCGATTACCTCCAAATATAGAGGCTCGTCCTTGTACCGCTCGCGTAGCGCCATCGTCCCTTCCGGCAGCGCCGTGATCAGGAACACCTCACCATCTCCCAACTCCCCCAACCCCTCCACGCACCATGCATACATGCCCGCCTCCTCCACCGTGAATAAGTCGTTCTCCAGCCCCGCAGCCTCCTCCCAATCGGGTGATACCGTCCACTCATGCCCGTCTCCTGCCTCCAGCTCTAGCTCCTCGAACATCCGGCTCAACACATCCGCCACTACATTGCTTGTCCCCTTCACATGCTTCACCCCGACAATGTTGTGCGATGCGACCCCATGTTTCCACCGTTCGTGCGTGACCGATTTCTTGCCGCTAAGCAAAACATCCCGTAGTGCGCTGCAATCTGTCTCGATCTTGACCGGCTGTCCCCATATGACGTCGGAGAATTTGTCTAGACAAAATTTCAGCGCGGCAAACTCTTGCAAATGCGGGGCGTATCGTTGTTCTGCCGGGGATGTCCTCTTCGACGCAAACGCGATCGGGTGTCGCCGCACGACAGCCTTTCCCCCTGCCAGTATCGTCGGCATCTCCTGCGCCAATACCCCACCCAACCCCGCTGCACATCCATCCGACGTGACAATAAACGGGTGCTTGCCCACAGCCTCAAAGCGCGGTGCGCGCAAGACCGGCTCCGAGGTCATGATGCGCTTCATGATCAAGCCCAAGAAGCAACGCGTGTGCTCGTCCATCCACCTCCCCTCCAGCGAGAACGCCTTCATAATCGACCTATACTTGTTCTTTGACACGCCCGCCGGCATATGCACCTCCCCGAGCAAATCCCTCAATGCCTTCTCCTTCCCGACGTAGTTCTCCACGAGATCGCGATAATACTGGGTGAGACCGAGGAAGGAATGTAAGCCTGCCGCATTCGTCGGCTGCTTCCAGCGGGCTATGGTCGTCAGCTTGCGCAAGTCTGGTGTTACCCCCTTCGGCCCAACTGTCGAACCTGCGAATACCGCCTCCGTCATAAAGATCCGCGTCTTTGACGCCGATAAAGACAGCCCCGCCTCGCGCATCCGCTCGAAGATCACCCTCAACTTCCCCAGCATCTCCCCAAAACTATCCGCACCCGCGCCCCCGTCATCTACGAACAACTCCATAATCTGCTTCACGATCAGATCCCACAACTTCTTCGCTACCTCGTCACCAAACGCCGTCGGCGCGTCGCGCAGCCCAAACGGCATCCGGCAGTACGCGTGATACCCGCGCCCTGGAATCCACACGCACAGGTATGGCTGCACCTCCTCCGCCACCTCCAGCGCAAAGAAACCGGACGCGAAATCGAAGATGGAGACGTATCTTTGGCCCGATAACCGACGCTGCTTCTCCCGAATGTCCCCTTGCGGCAGCGGAAAGACCGACAAGTATTCATTGAGTTCAGCAAAGTTCCCACAGATCCTCCACGATGGCGGCGCTGGCTCTCGCGGCGGCCGTGGCGGATCCATTGGCGGCAAGTTATCGCTCGGCGCCATCCCGGCAGCAACACATTGCGCTTCGACGTTGTGGACCAACTCGTTCATAGTCATCCCTTGCCCATGCTCCTTCTCCGCTAGCGAAATCGGGCTCACACATTTCACGTCGCGCGCGTCGATACGCCTCAAGATCCCCGCGCCCACCAAAACATCCACCTGTGCGTTCGCATCCAGACTCTGCGGAAGTGTCCACGGCCGCTGGTGCACGACACCGGTATTGAACCGCGCCTCCAGCGGGCTATGGTCGTCAGCTTGCGCAAGTCTGGTGTTACCCCCTTCGGCCCAACTGTCGAACCTGCGAATACCGCCTCCGTCATAAAGATCCGCGTCTTTGACGCCGATAAAGACAGCCCCGCCTCGCGCATCCGCTCGAAGATCACCCTCAACTTCCCCAGCATCTCCCCAAAACTATCCGCACCCGCGCCCCCGTCATCTACGAACAACTCCATAATCTGCTTCACGATCAGATCCCACAACTTCTTCGCTACCTCGTCACCAAACGCCGTCGGCGCGTCGCGCAGCCCAAACGGCATCCGGCAGTACGCGTGATACCCGCGCCCTGGAATCCACACGCACAGGTATGGCTGCACCTCCTCCGCCACCTCCAGCGCAAAGAAACCGGACGCGAAATCGAAGATGGAGACGTATCTTTGGCCCGATAACCGACGCTGCTTCTCCCGAATGTCCCCTTGCGGCAGCGGAAAGACCGACAAGTATTCATTGAGTTCAGCAAAGTTCCCACAGATCCTCCACGATGGCGGCGCTGGCTCTCGCGGCGGCCGTGGCGGATCCATTGGCGGCAAGTTATCGCTCGGCGCCATCCCGGCAGCAACACATTGCGCTTCGACGTTGTGGACCAACTCGTTCATAGTCATCCCTTGCCCATGCTCCTTCTCCGCTAGCGAAATCGGGCTCACACATTTCACGTCGCGCGCGTCGATACGCCTCAAGATCCCCGCGCCCACCAAAACATCCACCTGTGCGTTCGCATCCAGACTCTGCGGAAGTGTCCACGGCCGCTGGTGCACGACACCGGTATTGAACCGCGCCTCCAGCGGGATTTTGGGCGCGTACACCGCACCAGGCACGACATTGACCTCCCCAACCGTAAGCGCAAAGACGTCCGCGAACTCCCGCAGGAACTCGCGCACAATCTCGCGCTCACGATCAGACAAGTCGGGTCCGATCTGCACCTTCTCGAGGATCTTCGCAATGCGCTCAGGCTTGAACGGGTCTGTCGCTCTCGTGTAGATGTCGGCGTCGTCGTGTACGTGTGCAACTTGGGCGACGGTGTTAGCTCTGATCCAGGGCAGCAGAATTTCGAAGAAGACTCGCCTCGCGGGGGGAGTTGCGGACAACGTACCCCCCGTAGAGGCTTCGCGTGAAGGCGCGTCGCCTGTTCTCTCTCTCCTCTCTTCGCGCTTCAGCGTCTCCATCGGGCAGCAACCAATAGTGTCGGGGTCTTGGGCAAGCATAACTCGGACAGCGCGGTCAGCGTTGATCCATGGCAACAATATTTCAAAGAGTACTCGCCTCGCGGGGGGAGTTGCGGACAACATACCCCCCGTAGAGGCTTCGCGCGCCTCGGCATAGCCGGTGTCTCCATTCTCTCCCCCAACGCTCTCCCTCCATTCCACTTCCACCTCCTCGTCCATCAACGCTTCTTCGAAATTCTCGTCGTACTCCATGTCAGAAATCGGGCAAATTTCAAGAGAAACAAAAGAGACGCGCCTCGCGGGGGGAATCTTTCGCGATTTCGCCCCCGTTGCGGTCTCCCGCGTCACCACCTCTGCGGTGGGATGTTCGTCAACGCTGTCCCCGTCTCCTCCACCGCCCTCGTTCCCCTCTCCTCCCAACTCGCACCCCCCTTTCTCGCGCTCCGTCGCCACTCCACCCCCCGTCTCACCATCCCCGTGTACTCCCCCAGGCAGCGTCCCCCCATCCAGACCGCTCGCCTCAGTGTCGAGTTCGACGATAAAGGCGCCTGCTGGACTGGCTGCGTCAACGTTCTCGACAATCGTAATTTCTGGTACTCCCCTCGCGGGGGTAGTTTCCGCCGACTGGACCCCCGTTGAGGTTCTTCGCGTCTTGTGTTCGCGTATAATCCTCCCTTTCCTGCGTCGCCGTCGCTCCTTCTGCTTCTCTGCGCGGTCTTGCTCATCAACGACCTCAGATTTGTGTGGGTGAGATTTCTCAGGATTAAAAAACTGCGGGACTCGCCTCGCGGGGGGAGTTGCGGACAACATACCCCCCGTTGAGGCTCTAGGCCTCGCTGCATCTGCAGCGTCTATTTTCCTCCCACTCTCTTTCCCCCCATTCTCGTTCGTGATAGTCGCACTCCGACCTCCCGCCTCCAGCGTAACGACGTCGCGCCGCATGTCGTGTACGACCCCGAGCGCCGCCTGCATCGGCTTCGACAACAAAAACTCCCAACTCCCTCCACTGTCGAACACCTCAAACGACCCCCGCACCTTCACACCCTCCACTTCAATCTCCCCTTCCCAGTGCGCCTTTGACGGCATGATCAAGCCATTCGCCAGACGCAGCTGCTTCGTCGGCGGGCTCGTCCTCCCCAAACGATTCCTCAGCCCCTCGAAAACCTTCTCGTCCATCACACACACCATCGCGCCGGAGTCGAAGAGCGCGTAGATGCGCACGATCTCTCCCTGAGGGCCATGGATCTGTATCCAATGCTTGAAAGGCGCGCTAGCGCACATTTCACGGGGATCCACCAAGTACAAGTCAATGGTCTCATATTCATCTGACGAAGTACAAGATATGGATCCCCGACCACCAATAAGGCCGGGGTCCGGGGCGACGCGTAGGCCTACTCGCGCGCCCCCTGTCCAAAACCCGGCCCTTCGGTGGCAGCCCCTCCTCCAGCGCCCCCTACTTCCCACCACGGCCCCGCCTCCTCCACCTCCGCAACCTCATTCACCTGCGGACGCGCCGCTCCTCCCCCTCCTCCCAACCACGTCCCAACTACCACACGGAAACGAGTCTCGAGCTCGGGCAGCGCCGCACGCGTGCACGCCCCGCGCCCGTGAATCATCCCGCACGTCCAGCACTCTCCACTCCCGGGCGGCGCCGTGCCTGGTGTCAACGGATATCCCGCCTTCTCGATCGCGAGGACGTCCGGGTGGACGCGACCGTTGCGCGCGTTCCACTGCGCCTTTTGTCCCTCGTACGCGGTCCGTCCCTCCGGCGTGTTCAGACAGCGCGTCGCTACGATTGTCGCCAGCAGCGCGCGCAGCGCCGTCTTCTCCTCCTCGGTCGGCACTTTGCGACGCCACCCTCCTGCTTGCGCACCCCCTCCCCCCACAGCTCCACCTCCTCCGCCTCCTCGCCCAACCCCCACACCCGCCGGCGCACCACTACGCGTACCGCCCCCGCTCGCCGTCTCTCCTCCTCCCGCCCCACCGCCTCCACGTCCCGCTCCTGCGCCCCCTCCACTCTGCACACTCTTCAGCGCAATCTTCGCCGCCGCGAACTCCCGCTCCAGCGTCTCGATCTTCTTGCGCAAGGTGTCCTCCTTCTCGTGTTCCGCGATGAGGTAGTCGATGACATGCTGGGGTATGTCGCGCAGCGCCTCCACCATCGCGCCCCAATCCTTCGGCACGCTCCCGACCGCGGTACGAATCTGCGTCGGCAGCGCAGCGTGGAAGGTGTACAGGCCCGCATCCTGCACCTCCGACGCATGCACATCCCGCACCATCTCGTCCACCCTCGACGCGAACTCCTTCAGTACCGGCACCCCCACCCCCCTAACCTCCACCGTCCTCTTCGCAATCTCCGCGAGAGAGATTCGCATACCAGATACCTCAGCCAAAAGCTGAAGCCTGGGTGTCTCGATCTCGACGGGGACTGGGTAGCGCGCACGGAACGAGCGCTGGAATTGCGCCCACGTCTTCTTCTCCGTGTCGCCGTTGAGCTCCTTGAACCACCTCTGGCCCGGGGAGCCCGGTTTGAAACGATCCTCCACATCCTCCATGATTTCGTCGTCCGCCATCTTCGCCTCTCGATAATGCAGCCTCAGAAGGCGCAACCATTCCTCCCCATCAATCTTATCTCTGCTCGACCCGTTCCAAGCAGGGATATTGGACATTTTCGTAGCCGAACGTCGTGGTTTACCGGGAATAGGGATGAGCGTCGACACCGGTGCCTTTTTAGGTAGTATGACAGCGGCGGGCGCGAGCGCAGCGGAAAGGGATGGTGGAGAGGGTGTCAAAGGGGATATGTCGTTCCTTGAGATGGCAGAGAAGTCCCACCGCGCGGCGTGAAGTGGTAACGCAGACGGCGATGGCGTACCGCTCGGGAGAATTGCTCGGAAGGGGCTCGCAAGAGACGTATTCTGCTCTGGGGAAGGGTTTGACTCTAGCTGACGCGCTGCTTCTGCCGCGCTA
The DNA here is from genome assembly GCA_029378385.1 of Mycena metata. Lineage (NCBI taxonomy): Eukaryota > Fungi > Basidiomycota > Agaricomycetes > Agaricales > Mycenaceae > Mycena > Mycena metata. The sequence goes on from JARKIB010000197.1 coordinate 64,714, forward strand.
GACCCAGATAGAGTGTTGCAGGCGGCGGCGGCGCAAAGTGTCGTCGTAGGCTACCGGCTTTCTCGAACGTAGCTCCAGGATGTACTCGGCTCAAACTCTCTCTCTACCTGCTCTTCTCAAGATCTCGGTACTCGGGAACGCCTCTCTAGCTCGAAGATGTCACCAGAAGCAAAGCTCGATATTGGACGATCGCGTCGATGGATGAAGAATCGGGATGCGTGGGTTCGAGCACACTCCAATCACCACTATGGTGTGGGCGGCGATCGAGTGGCGGTGTAGCGGATCGGCGGTGACGGAGGATCTCTCGCGTGGGTGTGAGCGCCAAGAACAAAACCGCTTGAGAAACTACTACAAACAACGAATCCGTGTGATATGGAGCCAAAAGACGGCATCTCTGGCCGGGCACAGCCACTGATGGCGCCCCTAACCACCTCCCACAGCGCGTACAGTCAACCATATACTAGCCCACTGACTGCTTAAAAGACTCACTCAAACCGGTGTCACCGCCCAAACGGGTCAAAAAGGAGAAAGCCTCAGAAAGAGCGTCAAACGAGCATCGTTCCAGGTCGCCAATCGCCATCGCTGAACCAGCCAACAGGCCATCCAACGAAGCGACACAACCCCCGAAATACCAGAGAAAGGAATTTGAGGAAGAGCGAACGTAGCACAGACGAGACCTACAATAAGTAATACTAAAGCTTGTCCAGGATCCAGAAACGATATGTACCCTGACGGCAGCGACCAGATGGGCTGAGACATCCAGCCGGCAAGAATCCAACGCACATCAGCTAAAGATTTGAATTAGTATACACAGCTCAGCACCCAACATCCGAAATCTCAGCGTAAGCCGGTCAGAAGATCCTCTAAGCCATCAACACAAATGCTGAACGGGCGGCCAGAAGGCAACGGGCGGATATTTTGCCCGTCGAGGTCAGGTTCTTACTCAATATTGTAGCATAACCTGGACTGGGCATATTTATGACCCATTTGTCGTTGAAAGTGACCCCTATCTTTTGGGCTGGGATCAAAACGTAGATTCTAGTCGTAATTTGAGCTATTGAAATTCTGAGAACATAGGGAGTCTTATAATTTTGAGTGCTACAGAACTGACACTTGCGATTTCCTATACAAGATACTTTGCCAATCCGCTATCGAAAATTTGATGGAGTCAAGAAAATTATTTTCGGCTAGCGACCGGTGAATCCGCTCCAGTCCCTCCGGTGATTGATCAAACGACCGTCTTTGATTGGACTTCTCGGCGCTTCAGCCGCAAACAATACACGGAACACCACCGCCGTGCAACGACCAGAGCTCTCACGACATCCCCGCATGTGGAGTCCAAAAACCCGACATTGATATAGTACCGTGCATACAATTCCTCCCTCCAATTTTAGACCGCGACATTCAACGGTTCCTATCTGGCGCGCAAAATACTAGCCCTGGTTGAGCCCTGGCGCTAACGGCGACCAGTATACAACATATCCGAACTGACACCACATCCACCCAACACGCCCGGGGATGGTACAGAGTCCAAGGCCGGCGCAAACGACTAGCACTCTCATTCATCAAGCTAACGGACCCGTATTCCTCGCATCTTTCTGGGCGCAGAACTATTTCAGTGTTGTACACAACACTGTCAACTTCGTCTGGAAATACCATTCTGTACATGAGTCGATTGTTCGGCCTAAGTGTTAGCGGACAAATAACAAACTGAAGGTGGCGCCAGTACAAGTCTTCCTGCTGAAGACGATGGAAAAGGACTAGGTGCCACAAGTATGCGCACCATCGGACCGTGGACTGGGCACACGTGCTGACTTTCCTCCGCTGACCGTTTTCGGTCCAAAGAACCAAATTCTCTAGATTCAATTTCGACCAATAGGCTGCGATAACGAGAACTAACACCACTCTCTTCTTCGCGCGTTTACTGTGCCACTCTGCGAGATGAACCCTCAGCCAACACCCTCCATGGCCTCTACGTACGGTGCATGGCTCATCGCCCTCGTCCTGGAGACAATGTCGGTACTCCTAAAACATTATTTGCCTAAACCAATCCTTCATAGCCTTTACGGTATTGGACTCCTTCAAGCCTTTCTATACTTTCAATGGTGGCGGACCGACTCACGGTCCATCAAGCTCACAGCAAGTCATTCAGTTCATTGTTATTCACCTTGTTCTTAGCTTTAGCGAAGGTTCTCAGTATCGTGTACGTTCGTTATACCTATTTGACTGTTCTCACAATCAGTAGAGGGCTCGAAACTATCCAACTATGCTTCTTCTTTCGTTCTAGCTACTTCCGGTTTGTGCAGAGATTTGGTATCTTGCAAGGCGATCTCGTCTGGTGCGTCCTCCGATTGAAAAGTGACGACCACTGATTATGAAAGCGGCAGGTCCGATTCGGTGAGTGCACAAAGCCGTGCTTAATGAACCTCATGCGATACGATTTCGCAGGTCCAGCTGTTCGCAAATGTAGGCTGGCAATCGTTCCAACGCATACTCGCTAATTCGTATCGTCATTAGTACCTATCTGCATTTGAGGTCCAGATGTGCGTATAATTTGACCAGCTTGGAGTTCCTACTCAACCCGCGTAGTTTCTTTGCGACTCGCGTGTACCTATGTACGACTCAGCCTGCTTAAACTCGCATTCGATATAGGACGTTAAGCTAGGCATCTAGTGACCAAGAAACAAACCGAGGTCAAGGGGTCCCTGATAGGAATATTTTTGGTGGTGAGTATTCCAACGCCTGGCACGGATGTTTGTTCACGGATGTGGCGCTTAGGGACTGCTCGCTGTACTTCAACTGGGTATGTATTCCTCCTAGACCGCCCTCCGGAACTATCATGATACAGGACAGCCGCCGGCACTGCGCAAACTGTTATAACTTATAATCTCCGCTCCTTTTCCGAGCTCGATCAAACTACTGTACGAACGGCATTTGGTTTTTTGGATCACATCAAAACAAAACAAAAAAAACGCACCTTTATAGGCTATAACAACGCTGCAAACGGCTGCTTCCCTCCTTTGCGACGTTTCCATTACTGCCCATCTATGTTTTTATCTGGATCGCAACAAAACCGGACTGCCAACGTTTGTACACCCTTAATTTATCTCCACGTTCGAATCTGATATTTCACGAATTAGAACAGAACGCCTATTGAATGGCCTTATGATCAATGCAGTCAATCGAGGTGTTCTCACCGCAACCACTTCAATCCTTACTATGTGTTTGGTGCGTATGGTTCTTGCATTGCTCAAAGATCTTCAACGTTTGGGACAGTTCCTGGCGTACCCTCACAGTTTCTGGTTCTTTCTGTCGATCGCACCCAACAGTAAATGTACGTTCATTACATTTGCGGCGGCTGGGAACTGAATTCTAGCAGTATACATGAATAGTCTGCTTGCGACGTAAGATCGCAAGATTGAACCAATGAAACGCATCTGATACAACATGTCAGACTGAACATGCGAGGACACATTTGGCGCAAGGCCCACCCGGAAAATCGTGAATGGGAGACCATCAATCTAGGGAACCTCAGCAGACACGAAACGGTTTCTCAAGTGATATTTGGTGAACTCCCAAACTCCGTAAGTGACTAGCTTTGCGTCCACCCAATCTCCGTTCGAATCGCTTTGCAGGCTGACGATACCAGTCATGGCGATGGCTCCGACACGCCAAAAACCTACCCCTCTCCCGATGTTTCCTCGCATTGAAACATGACATCGAACGGTTTTACTATCATCGTCGCCCAAACCCTCCGCAGTCTATCACGATGTGATTTTGAAGACACCACGTAGTTACCGATAATGTACATACACGATAACACTTGGTGCCAACAACTAAACGACAGTCGTCCGCATACAGCGCCATCCTCTACGCACCTACATTCGACTGCAAACGGACTCCCCGCCCACCAACATTGGGCCCCGACCTTCCTCACCCATTTAGCCCCCATCGACGGACACCACTCGTTATGGCTAGTGGGCGGACTCGATTAATGAACAAGCTGCCCTTCTGCGCTACCTTCCGCGTCTGCTGGGCCAAATATCACCGGCAGCACTACCCGACGCCCCCGCTCCTGCCCTTCCTGGCCGCTGTACTCCTTGCCAGCTGCTACTGACGTTTAGTGGCGGCAATGGTGCTCTTCCACCTTTCCGCTGTAGCACGCCGCACGCCGCCACCTTTCGCCGGCCCCACCGCTATATTCAACAGCGGCTGCGCTACGACGTCGAAGTCGTCGGTCCTGAATACCAAATAAGCTATTCGCCAACCGGGCAGGAATCCGCCGTGTTCGCTATTGTCGACTGCGCCACCGACTTCAACTTATGCGCACGTGGAACCTTCTGCGGGAAGTCTCATTGAATTTGAACTTGAACCTGAACTTCGAGGTCAACATACCAAGTGTCTGACATATTGTGCATCAGAGTCTTCAAGTTGTGAGGCAGCAATGAACTGCATAGATAAATCAGATTGAGTTATTTTCTATTTTCTATGCGATATACTCCCTTTTAAAGCTATACTATTCTAACCGGTCACTTGGTCTAATCCGGTCGGCGTAGCAGCGATCCATTCTCTCCCCAATGCCCCACTGACGGGAGTTTGATTCGAGCCTTCAGCGAGATCAGAGTAGCCCATGAGCCTGAACCCACACCACGAAGATTGGGTCTAATAGGACATTTGGTTCCTATAGGTTGATATGCTCACATTTGGTCCACCTATGCTTTTGTGGAAGGTCACCGAAAAGGAATAGGGGCAGTTGATGCCATCGAAACCAGAAGTTCAAAGTTCAACTTGAACTTGATCAAAAAGTTCCATGGGAAAGCTCGAATATTTGATTAAAATTAAGGTCATAAGAAACGATTAAGAAACGCTGCTAATCGTCAACCGTACTGAAGTTGACAAACGAACATTTCCATTGTAGAGTTGTTTGCTCATGCGTGGTTGTAGGTTGGCATTGTTATTTATTATAACCGTGTGACTGTACACTCCCTCGGAATATCCCGCCTTCACGCTCAAGAAGAAACCCGGGCCTGCCGCAAAACGAGACACAGACAGAAATAGGATATAGAGGCGCGGACAAACCACGGAGACCACAATGTCAACTTCTCCATCGCCCAGGTGAATTCCACTACTGCGGCGACGAGGAAGCTCAAATACCACTCAAAAAAAATCCTGGGCGCCCCGCAGGCTGAATGTTCAAACACCTACTACGACGTTATGCCCTACATATTCCCGATGATATCCCACCCATTCCCAATTATGCGTACATACTCGCTGTTCACGCCACTTTTAATTCCTAGACTGTCACTAATTTAACATTCTTCGCACAGCATCCTCCGCCGTACAACTCACACTCGATTTCTTCTTGCGCGGCTCTTTACCTTGGCCACCGGAAAAATCCAATACCCATGTTTTACATAGCGAGGTCGACTCTCTGAAGCACGGCACGAATTGCTTGTACGCACACAATGTTCTGCCGATCGTCGCCTGTTTTTCCTGTCAGCACCAGCCACTGATTCGATCTGAACATGTCTCGCACCTTCCAGTGTCCTTCAGAGTTATGTTCAAGAATCCAAGGGAACATGGCCAAAAGAGCGTCGTAAATAGCGTCGCGATCGAGGGCCTGCGCATCGCTCCTCCGAATCAAATGCGCCACCAGTTCTGCGAAGGATGGGGCCTTCCTTCCAGTAACGGAATCAACCTTCTTGTGAGACATAGGTGGTCCTCTAAACACCGGTGTCGAGAAAACAAACTTCGCGAGCCTCAGCTAAGGTATATTCCGGGAACTAGCCACATACCTCGTTGTTAACTTTAACGTTGAGTGCATCAACGTGCTTGAATATTGTACGGTCTCTGACATTTATCGTTAGGATGACGGTGTGGTGAAGATAGGCTGCTCCTAGGAGAATAATGTTATGTTCTCGGTACACGGTGGTGACTACTAGGACACCATTCCACGCCGCTGGGTCGACTAGGCGCGCACCGATTCCGATGTCGGTGTTCATACTGGGAAAAAACATCCTGTCCACTGCGAAAGAAGACGTGTGTTCGTCGACAAGATGGGTAATAAAGACCGCGTCCACGGGTTCCTGTGCTCTACGAGTGATGTGGACGTCGTAGAGGTTGCCACGTTCTCCGAAGATGGGACACGACGCGACGGGCGCGGGAGGCACTATATTGCTGCTCGGCCATAAACTCATTGCATCCACCGCCTCGGGCATGCTCGTCGGAGGACAAATGAGACTGGTGGTGTCGTGCCCATGAACATCCACGCGTAGGGTGAGGTTCCAGAGTGCGCAGGTCCGTTGATCTACCTCCACATCCGTGAAAGTCTTGCAGCGGTTTCTACAGAACATGGACGGCTGCGACGTGTAGTGCTGGATTAACTAGCGCCGAAAGATGTCGGATGTTCTTTTATCATAAAAACTCATTTGATGCAGGAACGCATGTCATCACATCGATTCACTCGTACCCGAACATACGGGTTTATCGACGTGAACAATCAGCGGGTGGTCAAAGAGCATACCGGCGCTAGAAATTAGTTCGAGTGGGTAATCCTTACTGATTCTGATTTGTGCGACATCGCGTGTTCACGCCCAGGCCTGGTCTGGGAAAAACTACCAAATGTAAGCAGCAGGTTAGTCCGTACCTTCGCCCGGCGAGACTGCGCGAGGGAGACCGCTGCAATCATCTACTGGTTCTCACGCATCTGCTGAGGTCCGCAGTCAAACAAATTATGAAATCCCATCTGCCTGGCAGGAGACCCATGTATGGATCATCAACTTAGCGGTGCAAAACAAATACTTTCTCTTCCAATGCTCACAATCAATCTCAGGAATTCCGCGGTGTCTCGGACAGAATGGCAGGGCTGACACCACACTCGTTTCAATGTACGTCATATCTTAAGGGTTCATGGGCTCTAGGGTTCAGCTTTCTAAATCAGGACAAGCCTCCACGAGGCGGTTTATTCTTGATCTAATATAGATGATCCCACGTTCTTCAGGGTAGCGGTTTCCACAACAGACATCTATTAAGCTTTAGCGACCTATACCATACTTGTTCTGGACTTCTAGTCATAAAAGTCAATCTCCAGGTATTTTTAGACTGCAGTTCCACCCATTGATCTGTTACAATGCCAGCAACTGTCTAGCCTTGTCGTTTTCCAGGCTTAATTGGGCTTCCACGGGCCTGATGGTCTTTATTCTATGTCTTGGTCCATCTCTGACAATACCGCTTCACTCCTACTCCCCTGATCCTTCAAGACAAACAAGGCTAATTTGCTTTGGAGGTGGCACTCACACCACGTCAATTTCTACGATGAACGCACTCGTAGGTCAATGTTGCAGCTGGTCAATTTTTATTTGTATACCATTACGAATTTGCTAGGACAAATATAAGTTCATTGCGAACGCATCAATTCTGACGTAGATCATCGCTCACGATAAATCAAGTTACTTCGATTCCGTTTTCATACCAAGCCGCATGTCTAATGCGGTGACGGAACGATTCCACAGAGGTACAGATAGCCTAGTTTCTGAGGAACGCAAATACTTTTGCAACGTACTACAAGCTTATTTATATATATATGGTTTCAAGTTTACGACATCGCATCACGATTTGATGGAGAACCTCGAATTGGACCGGTGGCGATTGATCATCAATTGCAGCAGCTGACGAAGACAGCGTCGCCCATATTTATGCGCCGTTTTCGTAAGATCAGACCAAAATGATAGAGGAAAGTCCCGGTAAGTAACACTTCGAAAATATCGATTGGTAAACGATGACATCCATTCCAAGTGGCCACACTGCATCCAAGCAGTTACTGGTGGACGAATATAAAAATCTCGAACCGTCCGCGAGTAAGCATATCACACTTCTATCACATATAGAACATATAGAACATACAGACGAGACATATTGAAGGAACGATACACAATTCACAGCATTCGCTTAAAGAACCGAACGACTTATACAATCAAAAACTAACACGGTCAAAAAGCCAACGAAGTAGCAGACCTGACGACACTTTAGGAACAGTAAGAAGAAGAAGAGGAAAAACCGCTGACCCATGTGCCAATATTCGTCGGAGACAGGCAGCCGCACTGTCTTCGAGTAAGATAGTGCCAAAAGGTAGACGTGCAAACCATACAAGGTAGTGATCCGCATTGGTTTACCCGGACTCGAGATCAACTACCGAAGTAGGAGACGAGACCATGACCGTAAGATCCATATCTAGAGTGAAAAAATTCAGCTAATCCTGGACGAAGAACGCAATAAACCTTACCTGCCACTAACAACCCATCGCGGCACGAGACGCTCACCGAGCCTAAGGCATTAACCAGACATTAGAAGGCAAAATAAAGAGAAACAAGAAAACTACCATTAGCTGGCAAGGCCTCAGAAGAACGGACGGGACCAGCCTGTCAATGGGTTATTTAGCGAATAGCATTAAAATATATCAAAGTGATCACCCGCCGGATAACTGAGACCGGCACGGCTCGCGTCCCATACATCAGGGTGGACAGACATAGATGCATTGGATCCACTCCGTGCATTAGCGGTCTCGACCGGAACACCGGCACCTAACGAATATTGGTGAGACCAACGACAACGACCAAATGGCAAACATACCGAACCGCCGCGAGGCCGCAATCTGGTCCTTTTATAACAATAAACTTCAATGGTAGCGGAAGACAGTCCCGCGCCGCAGGCCTGCTTTATATAGGAATCTGCACATGGGGAAAGAACGGATGAAGAACGCCGCAGGAAAAGTTACGCCCGAAGCACGTGTCGTTATCTCCATACGGAACCAGGTCACAGCTGAACCCGAATAGACCCGAACCGCGCACCAAACCAGAGATCGCAATACAGCGCAAAGTACGGATGGTCATGTCGTCAAGCAGACTTAGGCTGTACGTACTATACACTATCCAACAACCAGAAATAGGCAATTTTCAAAACCATACCGAAAACTTATCCCCTGGGGCACGTACTTAGAAGACCACGCAAGCCCAGTTCTGGAGAGCGGAAAGACTATCACTCTCACCTCAAAAATCTCCTTCGAGGTATCGCGCAACAACCCGGAGGAGATATCGACCTTTCGAGGCATCGTGTCTGAAACGGTCGTTCGCCCCAATTCCACCAGAAGCTGAAGCAGCCGAGCAACGACACTCACACTCGAGAAGCTAAGGTGTTCCTCACCAACAGCTTTGTACAGAATCGATTCACGATAAACACATAGGACACACATCGACACGTCAATCGCTGGGAAATAGAAATACTTGTAAACGTATAGGAATTCGATCAAATATGCAGCCTGTGATGGTGAATGAGGCAGGCGACGGTGAGATCGAAACGCTGAAGACACACCTCATCCACGAGCTCACCACCACCCGGAAACGGCGCAACGATCCCACCATTACGCACCACCCACGAGCGACTGCACCACGAAAGTCGACGAGGCTAAGCACGTAGACCCGCAAACGGGCAACATTGCCAAAAGATCCAACATCGACAAATCGCGTCGGCAGCTTGAGTAACATGGTACGCGGTGAAACTACGTCCCTGCATTCCAAGAAACACCAGTCATCACACTCGTCGCGGACGCGAATGGCGACGACCGGGTCTAGAGAACACAGTGGCAAGTACACTGTTGAGTTATGCGATATGAGGTTGCCGGTGAAGATATCGACCATGGTGAAGTACGAGAATGCTGGGACGGTCGAAAGGAGTGCAGTGTTGGGAGGTACGTCCTCTGGTGGTGTATCGACCACGAGCTTCGCATCGCAGGCCAAGGTCCAGGCGGGAAACGGTGCCCCGACAACAGACCCCCGTACCACGCTTTCAACCGCAGGCACAGTAAGTGGTGGATATATCGTGTCGGTGGTGAATTGACGGCTGCTAGTAAAGACAGGGACATATTTGACAACGCTCCAAGGCATTTCCACACGCGTCAGGCGGAGGTCAGAGGGAGACGAAGGCGCAAGCCTCATGAACTGCACAACGTGCGGAACAGCAAAACTAATCGCAATTCCATCGTCTAGAATGAAATGACGAACGCGATGAATAACAGCACGGTCCATAGGACACACTGCCTCCCATTCAGTCAGTTTCACAGAGGGAAGGTAGGGAGAAGACGAACGTTATTGAAAAGACGGGGCAAGGTATTGCTGATCTGAAGTTCAAAGAACATTTTAAAACATGCGGCAACTTACTACGAGACGAATCTAACCCCAAAAAGGAGCCTCACCCTCGGCAGTACCAACGCTTCCTATTGGCCCAATTTGCTCGATTCCTTCGCGAAGATTCGAATGCAGGTGCAGCCGCAGCAAACCCGTTGTGCGCTGACATCGGCATCAAAGACAAGTGGCTATTGCTACTATGTTACAACGACAGAACGATAATGCGACGCAGATATTCCAACACCGAAGCTAGCTCCGTCCAGGTAATCCAACTCCACAACCTCCGCTCCAGGCACAACACCCAAAAATATTTCGTTAGGTACATCGACGGTAAAAGTCGGATGCACAACATCATTGGGCACTAGAAGGACAATGACCGGGTAGGCATTATCCATCGACTCGAGGTACCCCTCAATCACCATGCAGCCAGGTCGCGCGAAGGTGGAACCGTGGTTTTTCCACAGACGGACGATGTGATGGGCCATACCCAGGAGCCGGACGGAGTCGTAGCACTTGAAAGACGCTAGCGTTCCGAGATTGGTCACCGCATACCGGAGGAAGGAACGGCCATTCGAAAGCCGGACGCAGTCTGCAGCAACAACCTCCACCAACACGCGATCCATATAATCGGTGCGCACAACAACCCGCGCGGGGAATCCAGAAGATGGCACATCACCAAGAGATCCAGCAAGGGAGTCACCAGAAGAAGGAGGGGGGGTAATCGGAATAGTCGAAGTTGGAGACAAGGTATCGTCCATGGTATCGTACATTGTATCCAAGGCGGACAGAACATCGACCAACCCTGCGCGACGCGCGTGCTGAATGTTCCTCCGCTGTGCATACTCCTCTTGAGCAATGGCGCGTGCCAGTTTGCGGAGCGGCTGGGTCAAAGGATAAGGAGGACGTCCCCGGCCATCAGTCAAATATGCACGTTCTTCCTTGAGCAGGGAGGTGAAAAGTGGTCTGCCCATAGTGGTAACAGAGAGAGTTACACTTTGACAGGTCACACCGCCAAAAAAGTAGATAAATGGTTATTTGTACTAGAAGAAATACATCAAACGGCTCATAATCTACGAACCAGAGTCATGAGTAACGATTAAGCGAGACGCCCTAACGCTCGGTGCGAATCATCTTCTCGTAAATGCAAGGAGCCACCGCCAAACGAGACGAACAAAGCGGAACAGCACTCCGAAGATTCCTTCGTCCATACGGACGATTTCATTGGGCACGCGCACCCAAACGATTCGCCCGCCAACGAGGACACACTCCAAGAGACTGGACATGATGTCTACTGAGACACGCTCCCGCACATAAGCCCGACCTCTCCATGTAGCAGGAGACACCAAAAAAGACCCTCGTTCGACGAAACCCCGCGAAAAAATCGAGTGAACGGTATACTCGAACCTCGGCGGGTTGGAGCTTCGGTGTTGGAAAGCGAGATGGGCAGAACACAAGATATCCCTCGGCCGCAGAACATATATATCGCGTTTGTAATGGTGCGTCGAAGGCGAGGAGACAGGCGGATACTTGGGGTCAAAACGCGTCACCACGCGGTGACATTCACGCATGGTGAAGGGAGGGACCAGTAACCAGTTAATGCGACCACCGGCATATTCCAGCACGAAACTGCAACCTTGACCAGGTCCTATGACGATAGAAGCCGGCGCGGTAACGGTCGGATAAAAAGAGATGTCCGGGGAGACATCTACATGGCCAAGGAACCTAACGTGGAAGGAGTAGACGAGATGGTCGACAACGACCTGGGTATAAACGTGGAAGTAGTGTTGTTCATGGACGTTCATGACAAGAGAGCAGAAGTAAACAATGATACACGAGCGTATTCCAATTTGTATTTGTTGACAAGCAGAGAGGCAAAAGGTTGGGAGAAAAGAAGGGCTGCAGGAACTTCTAAGGGGTCAGAACTTTTCACTGGAGGCGCTATGTATCTGCGCAATTTCGTCAGGAACAATGAGCGGATTAAAAATGGAAAAAATAAACTCGCGAACCCGAACAACTTTCAACGGTCACTTGTACCTGCATGAAATTGGTCACAAAACATAAAAGACGAAACCCCTCAGGCTTACCAGAACCCTCCCTGAGCTACCCACCACAAACTTCGCATCCACGCGAATTACAGTACGTTCCAAAGTGACCACTTCGTAGCATTCCACATACGCCCACCCAAGACCAGGAGTCGGAACCTGAACTGCGTGAACTTTCCACGCCCCCGTCAACTTCCCCGAGCACTTCAGGACAACACCGGACCGAATGATGCGCCACGGGATACTGGAGACAGCAAAATAAGGCGGGCAATCACGCGCTGTGTGATACACGTCAATGAACACCATTTCGTCGCCCAATTCGTATTGCTCGGGGAAGTTCACGACAGATCGGGGAGGAGAAGGTCGGAACAAGTGCTTGAAGAACGCAGAAGAGGGGCGCGAGTAAGCCAAGACATGAGGTGGCTCAGGGACACTGTGAAGACGCAGTGGGAAGCGCCAGCGAGACCCTTGGATGTCTGCAGGGAATACGACATTTGATCGCCCATACTTCGAAAGGGTGGAGATATCGGAGAAAGCTTCCACCGGATCGACAACACGTGGAGATGAGACCGAATGCACCAACGGGGGTGGACACTTTTGAGAGACACCAACTACATCGGACGAGTGTTGCGAGAATGACCATCGAAGCGGTGCATTGAAATGCAAGGCAAAGTTTGGAGAGTCCAGGGAAGGACTAGAGTGATTCAACGTCGATGACCGGCCGTCCTCGATTGACACGAACTGCAAAGACTCCGCGGATGCAGACGCAGACGCGGGCACAAAATGACCGCATTCATCCGAAGTACCGAAGGAATCGGTCAGCAATTGTCCGCTGGGACGCGTTAGGTGAGGACTTGAAACGAGAAAAACGAAACAAACATTGCCGGAGAAGGATGCACAGGAGCCTCAAGACCAACGATTGGAAGAGAAAACGTCCAAGACGACCTAGCACGACGATAGAGAGCACGAAGGCTCATAGAGCGGGATCCAACGAAACGCATGTCTTGAAAGTAGAAGAAGGATTCCAGCGACCCGGAGGTTAGGTATAAATAATGGAACCATGTTTTAGACGCTTGCCGACCCTGCAGTTCACATCAGCGAGGAACCACAAGAAGAGAAAAGTATAAACCTGCTCCAGACAAGTTCCAGAAGATGACAACACCGGTATGTCACATGTCACAATGAAGGCTATTGATAGGACTCTATTGATTCAGGGCAAGACATATACAACATTCTAGGACAACTCAGGCTCCTGAGCGGCAAACCGACTAACGAGTGGGGCAACAACAAGAAGTTCTACAGAGGTTAAGACGTTGAGACATATGTGAATCCATTCATCGGATGTCAAACTCCAAGGGCAGACAGAGGCACCGTCGTCGCAAATAGTCAAACGCGTCAATCCAGATCCAAAAATTGCAGCCCTGGAATCTATGAAGGCCGCAAGAAAACCCAAGGCTTCAACACCGAGCGTCAGCGCTCTGAGCTTGGGCAGGAGGACACGACCAGAACGCCGATGCGAATCGTCCAACAATCCCTTGAATACAGAATCCGAGGCGTCGCGCAAATCGAGAGCATTGATCGACGGAAAAGACGCGAAAAGGGTCCAACCGAAAGCCGCGGAAATTGGGATTGGTTCAGGATTCCGAATCGTTAGATGCAGAACGCCCGAAAAAACGAACGGATGATGAGAAAGACATGATTCGATGTCCGAAATCCCAGCGGACCCTAGGATCAAAACCACCGAGCTCAAGGACGGCAGATCGAAAGAGCTGATTAACAACCCCAGCCCGACATTGGAACCGAAGTCGACCTGTAGGGACGAAAGACTGGGGAGTACGACCCTTTCACCAACAAGGCAGCGACCGGCGACGGGCATGGAAGACAAGGCCAGCGCTTCCAACCGCTGCATCATGCGGAACGCGTAAAGCAGTTCGGAGAGCAGCGTCGTGACATTCGCCGATCCACAGAGCTCCAGACGACGAAGGCGACCAAAACAGTCTACGCCAGCCAGATGCATGAACCCGCCGCTCAGAGAGAGCCGCTCGAGCCCAGAACATCCGCCGGAAAACATGTCATAGGGTAGGGCGGCAGGACGGGTGAAGGAAGTCGACAGTGTTGCGAAACCCGCAACGGGACAGTCCAACGTCAAAGACTGAAGCGACGGGGCAGAGCGGTGCCGGAGCGCGCTGATGAACATGGAAGCACAATCGGAATCCTCGATGCCCAAACGGAGTCCAACCCAGCGTTCCGTAGATGGGAGGAGAATGGGCAAAACGTTACGGGCATAACTGCACACGCGCGTCGAAGGATCGCCGTAACGATAATAGGATTGTAGGTGGGCGAAGATGACATCGATCGTGATCTGAGCCGCGCACCCATTGTCCAGCCAGCGCTGCAGCGATGCAGGAGGGACATGCTGAGTGAGGACAATATGTGCCCAGAACGGGGAGAAACCTTCAACGACGCCTTTCCAGGCATGGTCAACGGAGGAAGCCACGTTCCTCGCCCTCACGAAGCTAACAAAGTCTTCGCGACTGCGACCCAAGAACGCTTTGATGCATTCCAGGATGCAGCGGTCCGGTAACGCGCTAATATGCATAACCACAGCCTGTAAAATCGGGGTGAGAAAAACAAAATCAGCGAGAGCATGAACAGACCAAGAACAAGAGTTCTCGAAAGGAGGTGAGCGTACAAGACAAGAATTCCGATTCATCAAGATGATCTGATAACGTGCGAGATGGGAACATATTGATAATGTATCATATAGAGTTGCAGTATATACACAGTATCGACCCGCAGGGTATCAGGGCAAGCCGCCGTACAACCTCAAGGAAAATATCCTTGAAACTTCCCGCCGAAAAACCAAGGGCAATCTTTCGTGGACCACTGGACGTCCTTTCCCGTAACCGACTTCTTCAACCGCATTGGCTCACCAAATCGCGAGTTGAAGGAATACCAAGCCACAGGGATATCCCGACCAAGCGACTCAGCCTTGGCAGCCAGTTCGACTCGGAGCGTCTGATATAACCTCAACGCAGCAATCGCGTCGGTTGCAGCATCTAAGAACGATGGAATGAGCAAGAACAAGGTGGGGAGTAGACTAACAATGAATTTGCTCCTGTGTCAGAGGACCGCTCCAGTCACTGACTTGCTCGGTTTTGTCCACGCGGAATCCCAAGATTTCAGCCGCGCAGGTCTGCAGCGACAAGTTTTGGAAACCGCCGTCGGGAAATCTTTCAGCCAGCAACAACCTCGCCATCATACCTGGGTCCGTCATACACTGCAACTCCGAACGCAAGTCGCTCCAAATAACGGGGATGTCTGACAGCAAACCGACCCCAACCTTGAGGATGTCAGTGGAAGTGAGTATACGCCGAAGTTCTCGCGGGTACGCTAAAACAATTTCAGTATAAAACGCCAGTTGAATGCGATGCTGACCTTTGACTCGACGAAGATTTATTACCCAAACAACATCGACGCTAGAAATCTGAACGACGCACAGACCCATCGCATCCCAATCAAAAGAGACACGACCCTGCATCATCTCGATAACTTGCCATGCCAAAAAACCAGACTTCTTACTACCGGCCACCACGTCGAATAGGTCGTCGATTGCACGCTCCTCGGTCGAAGGCCGACGTTTGACGAACTCAGCGTCAAATCCAACTACGCCGTCCAAAATATGTTCAAGCGCAGAATTTACCGCAGACTCCGTAGTCAGATAGTGCACCGCGAAATCACGAGGAAAAGGCTGCCCGAATCTTCAGCGGAGGTAACAGAGGCGAGGGAGAACTGACAGGCAAATCCGGAGCCGACGGTCTATCACCCTGAACCGGAGTCTGCGCAACCAGCATAAAACGCAGGTATACCGCCTCACACCGGGACGTACCTCGACCATGTTAGATTCCGGGAGGAAGGTCTCGATGCCAGAAGGATTACGATGAAATTTGACGGCCTTGGCCTTGAGACGAGCTAACATGAAGGAAGAGACAGTCCGGCCGACCCAAAGAGACGACGCATTTATACCAGGGCACAGCCACGAGATCATAACTATATGGAGACAGGACGACGACAGGAAAACTATCGAATTGATGAGACCGGAATCTGACAGAAGGGGATCCTTACGAGTCGGAATAAAAATCCCCGAAGCACACTAAAGGCGATGACAACAATCCCCATCCCGTAAAAGGAACCTCTACGACGAGAGATCCACAACGCTCTCTGACTCCATCGCACGATACCATGCAACCACTTTCGGATGAACTTGGACCTGCACAAACGGTCGAACGACACAAGAGAAAAATGCGAGACCCACCTTATCAGCACTGAAATTGAGCACTTGAAGGCCGTCCATAGAGACAGCACGAGAGAGAGCGACATAAACCTGACCTACAGAAGGATGATTACCTGCTGACAAGTCGAGATGATTCCACGCACCACGCTCAAAGACATTTTTCAAATTGACCACGACGCGATTCAAAGTTTTGCCTTGAGCCTTGTGAATACTCAACGCCCAAGCCAAAATCAAGGGCAACTAAGTCGAGGCGGTGAGCACCAACAGAGGAAGATGGCGTAAAATTAAACCTGAAAGCGGGAAACCTGGACCCCCCCCGAAGGCATTTCAAACGTAAAAAGTTCAGGCGCGATGACAACTTCCCGCGAGCCGCCATAAAGTAACGGGAACCGCACGAGCGGATAAAGGTTTCCACTGAATCCATCAAGCATCGCCTCATCGATAAGCACACGGTCGTCTTTTGTAGCATCCGGATGCACAAAACCTAAAACGATTCCCACACTTCCATTCACGAGAGTGCGGTCAATATTCTTCACCAACATGACCTACTCACAGTTCATCACTAATAACAGAACTCAAAAGAACAAACATACCTGAGCACCGGTACGCAGATGAAGTGACTTGGGAACGACCACGCTGGAAAGTAATTTAAAACGCCGCAATGGGTCTGTGACGACACCTCCGTCAACAGCGTCAAATACGCGCAGAGGAGAAGAGAGCCTGCCCAGTCGCCGCATATTGGCAGCGACGACATCGGCACGACGAGAGAATCTGATCAAAACAATCTTGAACAACGAACTCAAAACAAAAACTGGAACGGCTGGATAATCACAATTCTGTAGGTTCCGGCCCTTCAGAAATATCGAGTGATCGGGCCAGGCGGCAAAGACAATCCACAATGGCAGGAGAGATTCTCCCGATGCGGATAGCGTTTAACATCGAGGAAAACACTGGCAAAATATCAAGACCCAGTAGCGGCGAACAAAAGAGACCAACCTTCATCAGTCTGCCTGAAGACGGTCTTTAACAAAGTTACGGTCCGGAACACCACCGGCCATGCAGGCGATTCAAAAGCAAAGGCCACTGACCCTCCCTTGTTTACAGGAGGAAGCTGAAGGAAATCGCCCGTCGCTATGATCTATACAAACAGTTAATTCACAGATATATAATAGAAAGAGGATAAACCTGAATGCCACCAAATGGATCTCCAGAGTCACGCAACAATCTCCCCATGTACTCCAACTTATCAAACAGTTCAGCATCAATCATGGACACTGAAGACATTCAGTTGGAGAAGTTGGTACAGCACGCAACACACCCTCGTCGATAACGACCACAGCAGCTTCCTTCCATCGCGTCAGAGCGGGAGGACTACGGCGAACCCTCTCCACCAACTCGCCAGCGGATTCAACTCCGAGCCCAATTCCTGCGAACGAATGGAGAGTAATACCGCCAATACGACACGCAGCGGATCCTAACAACCATCAGCGCAAAATCAAGACAGATCCAGCAATCCCACTATTACCAGTAGACGCAGTAACCACTACCGCTCCCGGCGCATAGAGGAATTTAAGCTTCAACTGCGCAATAATCGACCGAAGGACCATCGACTTGCCGGTCCCTAAAAACGATTTAACAGAAGAAAATGCTCGTGCGCCATAGCGAGAGCTACAAACCTGCACTGCCAGTATAAAATAAATTGCGACCTTCGAGAACAAGGTCCAACAATGCACGCTGCTCATCGCTCATCGGCGGATCTACGAAAGTCGTTATTTCACATTCAGACCACCGAACAAGAACCACACCGAGATAACGGTCGTCCGAGGAATCTATGACCGCCTTCACGAAATAAGCCCTAAGGATGCGGAGTGCAGGAAAGAGAGGTACAGAATTATCACCACCAGAAAAAGGTTCATCGACCACGGGAACTAGTTCAATACCAGCGGACAAGGGGATACTTTCGTTCGCAGCGACCGCAGAGGGAGAATTCAGAGAGGGGAGGGGAACGAATGCGGAGCCGCCCCAATATCTGTGAAGGTCAGTCTGCCGCTCTCGCCCGCGTCGAAGATGAGGGGATAAAGAAGAAGCCATGATGAAATACCGGCCTCAACCAATGCGAAGTTATGAACCATATCCCCACGGAGTTATATCACGGGACGTACGCGTTAATCTTACCCATACGCGAACGCGTACAACCCCATTGCGATACGGACGCACGACCCCCCAAATAACACCCGCAGGAACAAAAAGATGACGGCCCAGACGACCACATTGCGGCAACGAACTCCAAACCATGCAGCAAACCAAACAACGCAGTACTCGATCCAAACCGCAGCGAGAGGGGCAGAAGAAACGAACGCAGCACCCATATCGGACGAGAAACCGAGTAAGGACATACATCCGTGTTGAAGGACTCTAAGGAATTTCTAGCAGAGCGGTCGTGACACGCATCACACCAAAACCCCAGCCCCGACGCCCACAGAACAACGGACCGACGCCAAGGCGGATGCTCACCGCGACCGCAGAACCGAGACGCACTGGGACCCATATTACGGGAAAAAAGATATCGCCGAGCTCAGCGCAAAGTTTATAACACACCTATTCCAAAGCCCACCATTCCCGTCACGAACCGACCGACCGCAGGCTTACCTTCCCTTTTTTATCGCATATGCGATTCGGTGCACAGAACTCACCGACGAAATCGTTTACGCGGCGCTTGTGCTCGTACAACGAATCAAAAGCCGTTTCCCTGGTACGACGCCTTCATCTGGACATAGACTGTTCATAGGCTGTTTGATGCTTGCATCCAAATTTCTATGCGACTGGACGTACAGCAACAAAGGGTGGAGAAAAATAGCCCAGAACATATACACACTCAGGGAAATCAATAGGCTCGAACGCGACATATGTAAAAATCTCGAGTGGGACATAACTATGGACAGCACCACCATCTACAGCTTTGGAGCACTACTGAATCACGACTTCGCCGGCGATGCTGAAGGACCGTACCCGACTTATCCCATTCATGCAGCAGCGAAGCGTGAGACCTTGCACCCGCTTGACTACAGCAACTAACTAATATATATAGCTAAAAGATACACAGACGACACACACTACGAATTATACCCTAATCCACCTCCACCGATCCACGCCACATAAACAACGACACGCGCTATACACCATGCCGAAAGGCGCACGCCGACAAGTTGAACACCCATGAGCTACCTAAACTATCTTCGAGACCCATCACCATCGGCCGCCCGCGCACGGACAGTTCACCGCGGAGGGTGCTCGTTGCTACAACTATATTGCATTCATGTGTGAAACCATGGCACCACAGCTTTAACCAGAGGGGCAGTTCACAATCTCTCACAAACCAGTGGAAGATAAGCGCCACGCAACGCGTGATTAAAATTTCCTCTTACCGCTCATCAGCAAGTGACAACGGCAGCGCGCATCGCCATGTACTGTACGGCGTTGGTATTTCCGAGCACTGAGGTCGCGCCGTCGGGTGGCGCAGCACGTCGAGAACGAGACTTCCAGATATGCGAGTACGCCGCCGCATAGGAGGGGATATTAAATGGGGTCAGACCCGGCGGCGCTGTCACTGCCAGACCCCCCGGCGTTGTTTGATCCCCAGGCACGAGTCGTGTGTTAACCCCATAATGCTTCATATAAATATAGAACAAGCTATTGAGTGCAACAAGGGTGCGGCTCAGCTTCCCGTCTAACAGAACGTTCCCGCGAACGACGAGGCGCCGCGGCTCGTAGATGCTGCGAGTGAAACATGCTCGAAAAGTGAGGACGTCCAGCCGACGCTCGAGCTCTGCAAACACCAAGAAGTTCAACACTATGGCGAAGATATTCTCAGAATCACCATGAGTTGATTCAAAGCTCCGTACGGGGCTTTGAAGTGAATTCAATAGTTGCACAGTGGTTAGAACAACTCCTAAACCAAAGTTCAACGCCACGGCGGTAACACCGTTTTTGACAAATCGGGCAGAAGAAGGTGAAAGGCCGGAAAAGGAAACGGTGGAGTCTTTACGATCACTGTCACTGCCAAACTCGACCAAGCAGCAGCAGATTGACTCTTCGAGAAGAAGCTGCTTCCGTCCGACTTCAATCGGCAACGACGTGCCAGAACGCGATAGCATTGTGGGTCTCGACCGATGGAAGGAAGATGCACTGCGTACCCTGAAAAATTTGCAGACGCATGCGGTCCATAAATAGGATAATTCTAATGGGAAACCCGGTTTCTTGAGAAACCCCGGTCCATCAGAGAAATCATCGATTTTTCTAATGGGAAACCTCTCCAAAACCCTTATCGTTTCACGGAAGGAAATAGTGCGGGATTGGGCCAGGCGGATCTCTTAAGATTATATTGGGAGCGTACATTGTTTCGAGCACCTCCCCTAAGTAAAGCTTGTTGCCGCTGAGATGCCGAGTATCTCGGCACATCGGCACACCGGCTGAAAACTCGACTTTGTTCAATTGTCTAACAATTGAGCGTTAAATAAAAGCCTAGTCCTCAGGTGTGAAATGGGTAGCATTCCCAACATTTAGTAAATTTTCAACTGTCGTTTGTTGGCTTCAAAATATTGTCGGACTGAGCCATCAATGGTTGGAAATCAACTCTGTTCATGCCACGGGACACCGGTACAAGATCCATTTTGTATCTACACATGGCTCAAAATAGTGCGGGAATAAAGTGAAGGCATGCCTTGTGCACCACAAAACAAGTCGTTGGACTTAGAGAGAAGCCGACTGTGCCTAGCCAGAGGGGGTTTAAACCGGGCTTCCCGATAACACTGCATTTTTGGAGAGGGGTTTCTCGGGAAACCGGGCTTCCCATTAGAATAATCCCCATAAATACGCAAATTATCACTGAAGTAACAAGTATCCACTACATCGGTGTTTGACTGTAACACTGCTTAGGCTACCCCGGACTCTGAAGCGTTACCCGTGATTCGTCGTTGAATTTACGTTCGGATTGTTCTAAAGAACTTCAAGATATCTCAACCACATTCTCCGAGCCCCAAGTACCCCTTGGAATAAGCGAACTTTTGTGCGACAGCGCTAACGCACGGAGACCGACGACCCACGATGAAAGTAAGGAGGAAGAGTGCCGACACGAAGACGAGATATGCACACAGGCACATCCGATTCGTACGAACTCAACATACTACCTCATCCATACTCAAATCCCACCCAACAAATATTGAGAACCAGAGCGACAACATTCTACGGGTCTTTACGAGGGTTACCGGCAACCACTTATTACACGACGGCGGATGGGAGACATGAAGGACATGGAGGACGGATGCACAAGACTTGGACCAGTACCTAACCTACTATTGCGACCAACGATGCCTGCCAATTCCATGAGACGAAATTCCCTCCTGCCTTTGAGCCAGAATTGTAGCAGAATCAAAAACCTTGAGATACATCCTGGTACTCGAAGGCAGGGTAAAATTCCAATAACGGGCTGAACATAGAGTACCCGTCACACAGAGGATGAGCCTCGTGAGACGCAGAGGAAGAACGACCAGATAAACACCCTTCCGACCCAGATAGAGGATAGTCCGCAGCAGCAAGCTGCAGAAAAATGTTAATCGGCACTGCAGAAGAAGAAAAAGGAGGACGAACTAAAGCCAATTCGAAATCATGCATGGACTTCGGATATCCAGGAGAACTGATATCTTGAATATTCTACTCGGAGAAGAGTCAAAATTTAAACAAAGCACTTCCAATTAGACCTGCCTTGTGAGACGAAAACAGGTGGGGCTGGGGCACAGAAGCCGAAATGGGTAAATTCGCAGTCACGACTGAAAGGGGGGGCACAGAGGGCTGAAGACGTGTTGGTTGGTAAGTCGGTGCATACAAAATCCAGGAAAGGCACACTTCATCGACTGGGAAGTCCAATGATTTGGGACTAGCCAAGCGACGGCGAGATGACTTGCGAGTCCCAATGATCATTCTTCTAACTAAGCAGCATATAGATTTGAGAGCAAGACTATAGGTGGAATACACACCTGAGATGTCCAACCCTGGAGCATGGCCAAGTCGCTGGAGACGAGATGATATCTGCGCAACTGAACGAACATGACCGGTGGAAGAGAGAAGGAACCCGGCCAGAAATTCCCGGCGTCCAAGTTTGTACTTCGACCTGCTGTGGCCATGAATCTCGGCATAGACCCTGACACCTAACAAGACAGCCATTGAAGAAAGATAAATTGCAGGACACATTGATACAAGCACCTTGGAGGAGGCAACAATCACTGTGGCCAATAAGGAGGAATTTTTGTTGATAGAAAAGGAACGCAACTGACAGCTGCAAAGGCCACAACTTTGTTGAATATGCAACAGTATCTGAAGCCATTTGTCGACAGAGAAAGAGGTAAGGATATAAAGCAAGTGCGTCTGCGCGCCTTTCTCGGCCCTAAATCAAGCACACAATGGCTAGACAAATAAGGCACTCAAAAGAAGCCACAGATCCACAACAGAAGACTGACCCTGAAAAGAAGCTGGTGGACTCAATGTCGCTTAAAGAGCCAGACCAGGTCATCCAAGCTCACATCAGAACAGATATTCCAAATGAATTACGGAACCGACACCACACTCGTTTTGGATGAATGTCCCCACAGATAGACGGACATTGTTCAGCGCCGACCCCTTGGATCCACGTGCAGGACACCAAAACGACTTCCGTGGAAATACCCATTCAAAACGAGTGTGGTGTCGGTTCCATAAAGAATCGGAACACACGAGCGGAGCCTGGAACCCTCCAAAAGGGAATGCTACATTTATTCGTGGGGTCAGCACAGATAGAGGCACATGAAACAAGAGACGAAAAGGAAAGAGGCGGAGTCACACGAGAGTAACATCATCGACAAGTCATCGGATCCGAGTCGGCCGGAATATGGTACGGTCACGTTACAACATACAACTGACGCGAAACGAGTAGATAACCGCGACTTTTTGTTTCCTTCGTGTCATCAATAATAAAAAAGCCCGGCATCGTCATCGCAATGGTATCATCCACTCGTATCACATCCATTTAAACCCTGACCTGACCCTAGTCATCCGCGGATACAACGGCCACACCATATTAATGTGAGAAGACTGACCGTCAGTCGTGACATCCCCTCGATTCACAAGTCGGCATCTCATGTTCGGCCTCTCAGAGAAAGGGTCATCACCTCTACTCGACCTGTGGCAAACGACGATATGGAATAAAACTAATTATGAAAATACTATAGAACATAGTTGAAGTCGTGCAAGAAGCGACACCATTGACGGATCGAGAAAAAAGAAGGATCAAAGTAAACGCAAGGAATATCAACGAAGGATTCTCCGATAGCTGGTTTTTGTTCTTCCAAAGCTAATCTCGAGTTAAAACTGTACACGGACAAAACCGGAAGATGCGACTTACTTGTGATATGAACTAGGACACGAGGGACTCGTATCCCTCCTTAATCCACTGCTCCTCAATATCAACCCGCGAACACTCGATGTCCAAAAGGATGACTCTACGGTCAGATAGACGGCAAACCAACCTACGGTAGGAGCCATCCACGACACCGCGAACAGCTAAAACCACGGCAGCATGTCGCCAAGCACTCGGCGCAAATATAAGGGACTGTGTGGTCACGACCCCATCGGGGAGGGAAGTAAAAATCAAGGCGACCTGGTACGCGCCGCATTGCTTGCGAAATACGGCACAGAATAGGTCGGATGGGTGGAGGTCAAGGTCGATGAGCGACTCCTCTCGCTGAAGGTCGAAGGATGGAAAGAATTCGGTAGTGTCGCCACAGCGTAACAAAACGGTGGGAAGTGAACGGGAGGAGGACTCCGTCACGCTGGCGACCGCCCGGAGAGCGTCACCAAAGGTTCTGGGAGGCAGTATATCCGTTTCGACAGGCAGGAGAGGATCGATGTAGGGAGGAATAGTGAAATCTTCCAAAGTTCGGGGAGGACCAGGGAGATACGCGAAGTACGTGGTCCGTACAAATTCCAGTCCTGATAGTTCGCCCTGGGAGCCTACGCGGACAACGCGAGTGTGCACACAATAATCCAGATCAAGCAAGAGACGTCGACGGTTGACGATGATATACGCGTCCGGAGGAAAGGCATTGCTTTCCCTACCGGACGGCAGCTGGTAACAGAATTGCACCCTAAAACCCATAAACAGGAGGGAAAACCGAGAACGCATAGAAATACCTATAAGGTGATAATTGGACGCTTTCCATTAAATCGACCACTACCGTGTAACGTCAAGGGCGGAATGAGAAGGAAAAGACGAGCGCGCCTGCAAACAAACCAACACACGCAATCTGCAGCTAAAAAGTGGATTAATTAATATTGGTATGAAATAACGAATAGCGAAAACAATCCAAGTCACAAGGGGGTTGGGGCTCCACGCGCACAAGAATAGAACAAGGCTGGAGTTTTATCAACAGCCAATACGGAGTCATGGAAATCACGAAAAAGAAAAGCGAAATACGAGGCAAAATAACTCCGCGATCGAGATTATCCATCAATGTTTGCTCCCCCAAAGAGTCGAAACTTGATGATCACAATCGAAGCCCAGTTCCAATGAAGAATTCGCGCGTGCACACGGCGCCCAACCTCAGGCTGCCGCTACTAGCACGGAATTATATTCAACGACTTCCAAGTCGATAGCGCGCAATTATGGCCGAATCTCGGATCTTCTTATTCCGCAACTATGGCCCCGCGAACTCGCTAATAAAGGCTACGTACGGATTCTCTGAACACACATACGTCGCACTGGCACCTTCAATCTTACTTGAGACGCACAGCGGCAACGTCTCAGTCCATAATCACCTTACGGTCACCACACTCGATGTTCTGGAACTCAACAGACTTATGGCCGGTTCTTTGAAGCGCATCGTTCACTATGTTCAAAATCAGTCTATGACATTCAGACGAGAAGAGACACTGCACCATCTACTCTGTACTTGCGGAGCTTAACCAAACGGCTCCCCACTTGTGCGGGAGTCTTGATCTCCTGGATTGTCTCCAGGATAAACTTCGATATGAAGACATTGCGGTGGATAGACCGACGGAGAGACCTCGCCGTCTCATCTGCCGCATACTGCTCGTTGTATATCGCCAGTCCTGCACACATCTCCAGCACGGGGAGAGAACCAATCGTTCGTTTACCAACCTTCAAGCAGACACTGCTCGCTATACAGCAATGTTCAGGAATGCGAAATAAAGAAAATATATAGCTCACAATGCAGGAGGCCACGCCGACGAACACCTCTGCCGGTTCCCATGACCGTTCACAAGCTGACTCTGAGATAACACATCGAATTGGTACAGCGAACCTCACCATGTTTACTCGTTGATATCGAACCGGGTCAGGACGGAATAGAGGCAGGAAGAAGAAAGGATAGAGAAAGCAGTGTTGGACTGACCTGGTCCCATTAAGTAACAAAGCGAGTGTATCACATCGATTCATCTCAACAATTCCCACCACAGTTGACATGTGAGGTCCATTCGAACAACTTGTAGTGACCACCCTTGAGCCCCATTTGCGCCCACGATCATCTAGATTCGAGCCTCTCCAGGTCACTCCCATACAAGTGCATCAGAGGGTAGTTCTGTGCCTGTATTATCGCTAAGCAGGTCGTTCCGTACAATCGGCAACAGATCTCGCCTGTTATTACACTTTCAAAAGAATCATGGGAATTTATATGCGACCGTTTAGACAAACTCAGCTGTTCCCACTCCCTCACCCATACCATGGCCTTTAATAGGTTTACGGGCGAATCCTACAGGACCAGTACCGACCTGCGACCCAAACCCACTTTTTCATCCTCTGAGATACCTCCTCCCATCCACGAGTATGCGGCAGGCGGGTGCTTTCGGGAGGATTCACGATCCAGAATCGTGCTTCGTACAATGGAACTAGTACAATTCACCATTGTGATATTCGCCGATACCAAGATTGTTTTCCGGGCACGCATCGTGCCTCGTCAGCGGAACACCATAGAAGAACGAGACGGAGGCACTTTGACGATGTTCCCTCCCAGATCTCTCAATGCTGCGGAGGAGTCTGCCGTAGCCATCGGTATCTTCAACACCATACCCGCTGCCGGACAAACCCCTTGGTCGTTGGAAGCAGTACAGGCCACCCGAAAGGCGATTTACTGTACCACCTATTTGGATGATACGGGAGTTTTCCAAATTGTTGAAGCCTGGGGGTATAGCGGCCATTTAGTGGACCGCGATACGTCAATCTACTCTCCTGCCGCTTGGTTCGGTTCCGCAAAGGCTACGCGCGTGGGGAGGATTGAGAAGGAAGGCTGCTATCGCGTCCACTGTTGCCTCGACACCGGGGACAACATCGTGCTGGACATACCGGCGACGCAAATGGATCATACCCATATTGCTAAAAAACGCTACACAGCTATGTTCCGACGGTGACAATGGCATCCAGTACGAGAATTTTAACTGACCCGGAAATAGTGGCATGCGACGAGCACTTCGGAATTTTCGTGCCGCCTACTCCGCAAACCAATCCAAGGTCTGCGCGGACAGCATATAAGTAAAGCCACCCTTTCGCCGTCGAGGTAAGTCCACGGTTCCTAACGCAATACGCCATTGACTAGGCGAACAGCACGTTCCACCAAAACGATCTTTTGTTCAATACCGTTCTCGGACCCTTGCCCTGTACCGAGTCGTCAATGTTGCCAGCACTCATGTATATCGAGCTCTAACGTCGTTATTAAACTGCCGATCGAAGAAACATAACAATCGTGACGGCTATTCACTATTCGGTCCTTGCGCCGTCCGCACCGCGAGTTCCTAACCGAAAAGAGAATGGCCCGTTGAGCATAAATGATCTAAAACTGCTCAATCAAACCCACCGCGCGAAGCGCTCCAAGATGGCTCATAACCTCACGGACCTGCCGGTACATCCACAAGCCCCAAGAAAGCATGGTGCTACACGGACCTTCAATAACTACACGGTATGCGAAAAACGGATGACGGACGATTGCCTTGACAGTAGCCTGGTCGAGTTCAGGCAGGATATCGATTTGAGGCTGCGTCAATATAGATAATATGGAACATAACTCCTACACAATGTCATATACTTTGAAGAACGCTATACATAAAGTCTCACCTGAGCATCTTCGCCACTCCCGGTACCTAGCCGCAGATGATCCAATAATGGCAAGAGACGAGATAACTTGTGCGGTTCGACCGCTTTTCCAGTCTGCGCGTTGCTAGTACACGGAACACGAACCACATCAGGAGCCTGCGGTGGCCCTGATTCAACCAAATCGCGGGTCGTTTGGCCGTCATCGGAATCCAGATACGGTTGAATAGAAGAGGCCCATATAGTTTGGAGGATATCAGCGGGATTCACCCACTCATTCAACGGCAGTCCTTCCCAAGAGGGATCCATAAATGAATCGCGCGAGTCGGTAGTAAGACACGTCAAACTTGATGTGATTGAACAACCATGAGCGACGGAGAGAGAGGATGCGTACGTAGGATCCACGGTCTCGACTGCCATTGCTTCGCCAGTCTCAAGGGCACTTACGCTCCGGTTCCAAACACTAAGATCATATCAGACAGTGTAATCAAGACATATGCATCATCGAAAATACATACCCTCTGCGGGAGACGAGAGAGTCGAGCGGGGAGACAGCCGCCCGGGCAACGTCCACCACCGGTTCGGCACATTCGACGGAAGAATATAAAGCGAGAGGAGATGGTACGGATTGACCGATGCAACGACCCTGATCCAAAAGAACACGCGGTACCGCGACGTCCGATGTATTCCATGAAGCCGTTAATGAATCCTGAGAAACGGTCTCAGACTCCGACACCGATTCCGTTGACAGCCCGTTGTTTATGGAGAGTAGGTGGCGATTCTCGTTTCCGCTGCTCACGACATGTGTGGCAATCGAGAAATCCTCGGGCAGACACACCCGATGCAATATTAAACCCATAACGACGGCATAGGTCAATTGCGGATGATACTGGAACAGTTGACGAGCCTCATAAGGATGGGCAGACACAAAACCCTAGAGGACGAATGAGCTGTGGGCGATACAGTGGGTAACCAATACCTTCACTTCCGTCAAGAGTTCTCCAGACATGCATTCGGTCATCGTAGCCATTCTAGAGGCGATCACGTCTGCCGACCGTTCTCCTACGGCCAACGGAATTCCAGGTGGGACACAACCCAAAAATCCAGCTCCACCGTAAGAGCCGCCGACATCGATATTGCACGCCATTTCGGTCATCGGCTCATCCTTCAACAACCGACTTTCCCGAGCCAGCGGCTCTACAGCCGGGATCGTTGCACGACCCGCGAGGTCGGCCGTCAGCCGTCTGTTCTGCGCGGCAGTAGCAACGTCCGACGCGGAGACGCGGAGATGACATCGGGCGACGCGCAACAAGTGACCATGTACACGCAAGCCGTCGAGGTCGCGGATGGCTTGCTCTGCTGCCTCGTGGTCTGCTAGTATTTAGCGAAGTGGAGGTCGGTCGAACCACCAAATGTATATACCATAGAAATCGCAGAAACCATAACCAATAGATCGACCTGTGTAGCTATCTACAGCAATTCTGAAATCCGAGAGTCAATTGCGAGAAGCGCATGTAGATTATTTTTTTTTCACCGAAATCCGATAACCGGGCCCACAGACTCGAAAATTTCGACCATAGTCGCCTCGTCGACGGTGAACGGGAGGTTCCCAACTGCATAGACGTTAGATGTTGAAAGAAGGATGAGTCTACACAACAGCTGACCGTAGACACTCATCGAAAGCGCTGAGTCAAGTAATAATCAGCCATTGTTCCCGGAACGTTTTTAGCGACTTACTTCTTTATGTCGCCCCGTTTTGGTGAGTCGCATCACTAAGGACGAATCCTCTGGCTGCCGAGAGTACTACCTCAAAGGCATAAATAACGCTGCAAACAAAAACGCTGCCGTGCTGCCACGATTACACGCCCACACTTTCAAGAGGAAAACAAGGAACCAAGGTACTCGCTTTCCAATCCGCCACTGCAGCCCGAACGGATAATGAATCGCGAAACGGAGAAGGACAGCACATCACGTCCACATCGCCAAGATGAAGTGCAAGTGCAAAACACTGTATCCATTCCAAACACACGATTTTGTGCGTCGACGAAACAACGCACTGCGCCTGAGCCGAACTAAACTGACGTGCCTGGAGCCGCTGAAATCGATAGAGTTAGTACGATGTATCCAAGTAACTAAAAACCCACGTGAGTACACTCCAACCACGGATCCGACCGCGAGTCGGAAGATCTCGAATATGGCGAAAACAGTCCGCGTGGAAGTTTCCGACGTAGCAGCGAAAAAGAGACGCGCGTGCTCGAATGGCGATCGCAGCGACGGCGAGGGATAACGTTGCAGGCAAAGGCGAGGAGAAAATGTAGCGGATGAATGGAGGGGTTTTCCGAGAGGTCGAGATCAGGTATACTGAGAATTATGTAGAGTCGCAATGGGTGCTTCTGGTATAGGAAACCGGACGGCCTGTCGCGGCGAATAAGGCGAATAAGTGAACTGGAGGATAACACGCGATCGCGCATTTTGGGTGAATCAAGGAACCGTGCCGTGAGATGTCCGCGCTTTTGCCCTAGCGCGCGTTAGCACAAGTGAGGCATGGAGTCGACGGGTCGGCGATGAGCTGGAAGCAGGAGACACGCGTTCGCGTTCGGTACCGACGACGTTCGGTAAAGGCCTTTGCGCCGTGCAGCGAAGAAGGGATGTGTTTGAAGGGCGGGAAGACATGATCGCAAGAGTACAAACGAGCAGGCATTATCAGAGACGAACGGCGTGGTTGCTGGAAGAACGGGGAGTCGTTCTGAGCAGTCGTCCATTGGGGATGGCACCACATCGAGTCATTCAGTGGCAATGGTTCCCTGTAAAAAAAAACGGACGATACATTACCGCGCAGCTCTTGAGGACGGAAGGTCATTTATCGGGGTGATATGCACCATCTCCTGTCCGGAGATCTTCTGGTAACTATAACACACGGCAGTCGCACAACCTCAAGCTGCCTATAGCACGTTTCCTTAATATACCAATCTAACTAAGACTGAGACACGGTAGGTAAAATGAGGGCAGACATATACAGTTAACGGCTATGAGAAGAGCTGTTAGCACCATCACCACGAAATTGTTAAAAACATACGTTGGGAAAATCAAAGATTAGCACGCCGAGATTTCGATGGATCCAGAACATCCCGCTCGATCTTGGGTTGATTGAAGGCGGAACGACGCTCCACCAGGCACCCCTGGGATACAAGGCAGATTAAGATGGGAAGGCAGGATGTAGAGCGAAAACGACCCACCTACAACAAGGAACGAACGAGACCGAAGACTGAGATATGATGACCGCGAGCAAGAACTTGTCGGTTCCACTTCAAGAAACACGTTTGGCCGACGGTGTCTAGCACGCCTTTATGGTTGGTACTTGATCACAGAAACGGCGATGCTTACAACGCCAAGCATATCGATTGAAGAGGGTTGGAGCAGTTATTAAAGACTCAAGAAAAGTCAGGTTTAGGCGAGGCGGTTATGTAAATTACATACCAGGGTGCGTTACTCATTTTGAAGTCACCAGCGCACACAGGGTCGCGAGGCTCCGAAAGGATAGAAGCGTATCACGGCGTCGCGAGTTGAGACCGATGGGCCATCTGTTCCCGACGTTCGACGCGAAAACTGGTCCACGCCACGAGATTCGTTGCGATACCTCGGGAGCGTATGAGCTTATCATTCGGTGGCCCGGACAGAACGATGCTTACTGGGTACCCACGAAATGAAGATGGGCCAGGAGTCTACGATATTCAAATACTACACTGAGGACAACAATGGGTAAGTAAACCAGATACCGACCTTCGCACAACAGGCCGGCTCACCACGATCCGTTCCAAAAGAAGGGGGTTTTATTATCCAGTTTACTGGGTGTCAAATACGAATAAGAGCAGGACAATAGCCTGTAGAGTCGACGAAAGTCAATATCAGCATGGGCGACAGCGGCGAAGAAAACGGATTACCTAGAGGACAACAACGACCTCATGGCCGGGTATACTTCGCGAACGAGAAACGACGCCGAGCGTACTAACGACATTGGCATTAATAGCGATCGTGGCTGGAACGGACGGATGACATACGGGTGAGGCCAGCATAATCGCAGATGCTGACCCGGAGATGTGTACAAAGTCCGCCGATGCAGTCTATATCGTAACCGTTGAGTATGGAAACGAGAGGGACCATAACACTTACAGATTAGAGGAACTTAAGAACGATGTCGTTGTAGAGGCCTACCGCAGATCAAAGGGTCTAAAGTAAAGTCAATCGCAGTAAGAGACAGATATGAAAACTACATACCGCATCTCACGAACAGCCGGCGGGTCCAGTTGGTCCAAGATTGAATGCGTCACCGGGCGGCGAACACGGCCTAAGGGTCTCGGGAGCGTCGCGTAGTCCGCGCTCATGGGATCGGGAATTTTCAACCGGGAGGCATACGATAAGAGCTGCTATTCCAAGAACATCGAGAGTAAGTAACCAGCCTACGAAGATAAGACCGTATTCACCACGATCTACTCAAGGGCCTGGCTTGAGTTGAGTCGAATATCGTTCAGCGCGTGGGACAGGGTGTTCGAGTGCCCAGACCATCGTAGCGGAACTGGGAGGAAGAAGAGTAGAGAGACAGAGAGTCTGTCGAAGCCTGCGATCAACAAAGGGTGAATATTAAGGACCTAGAGTGACAAAGAACGTGGCTTACCATCGAGGCGATGAAGAAAGAGACCGTGAATACTGCACGGACGAAGAAGCAACCCCGATCGAGTCTAACGAGCCAGACATGAGAACCGGTGATGGATGAAAAGGAGGGCGCGAATTGGGCACAGAAGGAGCTGAAGCTGTTGCTGAACCGCCGATATAGTTGCTAGCGCAAAAGGTCAGTCAACACCCATGACGGCCAAACGAAAAAGAAATTACTTGAGATGACTCAGAGACGGGTGTTCCGAAAAACCGCATCCAATGGACCCATCGAGAACAAGACAGCTAGACAATCGACTGCCGACGTTACAAGAACGGCGGAAGCCTCGACGACCTCTGCCCTTGCGGGAAGCCCAAAATCGGGTGGTCAAGGGTGGTGCGCGGTGCGATTCCGGGGTTGGCGTCCCCGAGCCCGCCGTAGGTGTAATCCACACGCCGGACAGACGTATGAGCCACCAGAGACGGTTCCGCTCCCTCATGGTCCTACATGCACTACGAAGTGCATGGGGGAGATGGTGCAAAGCAGTCGAGCTCGCGGTGAGCGTTGGAGTGGTGGGGAGCGACGTGGCGTTGTCCTTGTTTGTGACCGACGCCATCGTCATGAGAGCCAAATAAACACCAGATTTATGCACTCGCTTCGCGCTGATCTGATTAGTTTTCAAAATTTCACTTGGACCAAGAAAGCACGCCATGAAAGCAAAGTTGGACTCTGTATCTACAAATCCGCCCAGAAGACAACCTCCACCAGAGACGTCGCGGTCAGCGGAACCGCGAACGACGACGGTATAACCCCCGTCTATTGTAAGGCGTAAAATACAATCCCACAAGCCAACCCTTTCCAAACGACGGCCTGCACCACCAGTCCAAACCAACCGTC
The DNA here is from genome assembly GCA_029378385.1 of Mycena metata. NCBI lineage: Eukaryota > Fungi > Basidiomycota > Agaricomycetes > Agaricales > Mycenaceae > Mycena > Mycena metata. The sequence goes on from JARKIB010000197.1 coordinate 97,901, forward strand.
GGCTCAGCTTCTAAACGGCCCACATTACCGTAGTCGACCACCGTTAGCCATTCCTCGCCGGATACCGCCCCACGACTCACCAGCCGGATGTCCACCCAGCAGGAACGACAATACCAGCTCCCCTCCTGATCAGACGCCGCATCCGAGAATCAACAGCTAATTAGACGACGCGCAAGACATAATTGCCATTGTCGTGGCGTCGCATCGTCGAGGCGTCCAAAAAAGATATCCGATCCAATTCAGTCCGCATCTCCTCAGAAACTCGCTGGAATATTTTTGTCGGAGGAAACCATCGCAAGATAGCGAGACCTTTCAACGTCTTCACCCTAGACAACATAACATAAACTCCTTGCCCACGGGCCGTCGCAAGGTCCACGATCACATAATCCAAAGTTCGCCCCTGACTCTTAAAATCAGTATAAGCATACGCCGGAATAATCGGTATCTGTTTCCTCACAAATGACTTCGTCACAACACGTCCATCCGCACCTCGTAACTTGTACTCTATCTTGACTGAATGTGGAAACAACGGAACAACATCATCGCCCAACCCTTCGACCCGAATACCACAACCTTGGATATAAACGCAAACCATCGTAGCCACCCGACGACCGTCGGCATCGACGGTATACTTCACATCTCGGACGATACCCTCTGCACCATTAACGACACCGACACCAAACGCAACATTCTCTAGAATCATCACACGCATTCCGGGGAAAAGTGGTAACTTTCCGAGGTAATCCTTGGATTGGCCAGCGGGCAAATGCCAAAGAGCAGTCTGCAACTTAGTGGATACGGGCTTCCTAGAAAAGGAGTCGGAAGAGTGATACAAATGAACAGCTTCTGACAGGCGCCTAGCTTGATAAGCGATCAACATGGTATTAACAGCATCACGAACTGATTTACTGCCGACGATGACAGGCGCATCGTTGAAAGAAGCCAACGAGGCCGGGTCGGTTCTGGACAACACAGACAATTCCCTAGTCCGTAAATACTCAAGGTCATTGGCAATCTCGTTTTCACTAACCCGAAGATACCTCTGCAAACACTCGCCCTTCCGCATCCGGTCGAGAAACTCCGCGTATTCTGGATCCCCACGGTGCCTTTGATTCTGCTTGAGCTGCACAACGATGCCAACCTGCCGCCAGAGAAACGCGCCATTCAAGGCGTTCACGCCTTCGGGATTACTAGCCTCCTTAAAAGACGGACTATGAACTAACTCGTAAGCGAACAGAGAATGTTGCCTGGGCGGCTTTAACTGGCCGAAATCTCCACAGAATATAACGTTTATGCCACCGAACGGAAGTGTCCGGGCAACAGTATCTTCCCCCATGGCCTGTTTCAAACGTGACGAAAGTTCACTCAGCATCGTGGCACCAACCATAGAAATCTCGTCAACAATCAGGTACCTAACCCCTCGCCACAACGTCGCTAAACCATCCATATCCTTTGATTTCCCTATAGGCGTCGTCATGGTCAATGCATGCAGAGTGTATCCCCCAACCAAAACAGCTGAAATACCAGTCGGCGCACCAATTTGCACCGCATCACGTACACCCATTCTCTGAAACATCATGACGATGGTCTTGATTAGATGGGACTTTCCTGTACCTCCCACACCCGCAATGTACATCAACAGCTGCGGCCCACCATCTAAAACATGTTTGACAATGATTCGCATAGCTCGCAATTGCTCAGCGTTGCTAAAGATGTTCATGTCAGTCAGTACGTCCTCAACGATCTGTCGATTAGCATTTGAACTAACAGCTCCGGAAAACAAGGCAGAACCGGGGACAATGGTCCCCACAAAGGCCGTAGGAGCCAGATCGATTCTGCGACGCTTATAATCTGCATCAACTTCATCCGAGCGCTCCGGTCGTCTACGCTTGCAAAGGGAACGCATGGTCTGGGAGCAAGACCGCAATAACTCAGCGTCGCCCGCGGTAACTTCTTCCATAGAACCTACTCTACAATTCCTGAGGGACATCTCTTCGGTCAAACACATCTTAAGACCGCCCAACGAATTCTCCCCAACGATTTCCTTAACGGCATCCTCCCCGACCGGTCTATAACCAACATCCTCCAATTCAGGATCTCCAAGGGCAGAATACGGATTCGGCTCATCGGCGACCACTTGTCCGTCAGATATCAAATCGTCCATTAACTCTGAACTTAGCTCGGCCGTCGCAACCTCCCTCCTCCCGGGGCGAGGATGCTCTCGACGCGCATCGCGACATTCCGACAGCACATTCATATTACGAACAATCCGTTCGTGCAACGGCGACAAGTGTTCCAGCAAGGACGTGACAACGTCCGCCCAAGTCTGCTCTCGCGATCTCAAATCAGTGGGAAGTCGCCACGGCTTAAATAGTATTACGATATCCTGCGCCCATAACTCCCGCTCGGCGTCCGACCGATCAGAACGATGAAATTTCGGTCCCAAAATGACAGGGAGTAACCGTACGGCTCGAAGAACCTGATAGTGTGTCGAGTACTGCGGATGGCTCTCGCTAGAGAATTGGCCAGAATGTCGTGGTTTGTTACGCTTACGCTTGACCACCAGGCTCACAAAGTCATAGAGACACAACTGTTCGAACTCGGGACTATCACATCTGAAAATATAATCCATCAACTGATTAGACGCAGTGATCGTACCCATCCCCAAAGCGAGACTCAATTCGAGGTTGCCCGCAGCCGAATCAGGTGCGTCAACAGGAGCGTCGTGATGTACAGGCTCAGCCAAAATATCATGAGCAGGAAGAAACTTATTTACATAACTCAGAACCGCTCCCCACCATAGAATGGTGAATTTATCAGAAGCATAATGATCGCCTCCACCGATGAGATAACTTAAAACCTGTGGGTGCGACATTTCTTGATATCCCATCATGCTATTAACGGTACTAGTCATAGCCCCGATATACGTCTCTGAAGCAGAAGGTGCCGCAAACAGGTGAGGAAACTTGGTGTTGGTAACCTTGATTGCATGCGCCAAGGCAGCCAATCCCGCATGCACGGGAAGAGGCGACTTGGTAATATAATCGGTAACATAATACAGAAAAGCTTTAGCCGCCTCGCCAGAACCTACAAACTTGATATCCATATTACATTGAAGAAGGAACATAACGAGATCGTTATAACTTGCAATCCACGGATGCAGACGACGCAAACGAACTGCAAAGGTCTCCGGATCGACGGAAGTAGTCTGGTTCGTCTCACCAGTCATTCCCATACGACAATTCTCGTCCGTTTTAGACTGGCCGCGCTGCAAATACTTCCAACAAGCATCGGTATGACTGTGCCAGTTATACGCACGTAACAGATCATCAACGAAGCCCGCATAATCACGCTCAAAGTGTTGGTGCGACGGCGTCAAACGGGGGGCCGGGATTGTACCAGGATGAGGTTCGCCTTCACGCTTAGGTTTCTTTGCCGTGCGCGTGTTATGATCAGAATTCATCAACTCCATACGAATAGTATCTTCAAGCCAAACAACCATCTTTTGCTTGAAGGCTTCAGAACTCGCCAACTTGTCTCTCAACGCTTGTGGACCCATATGACCATCCAACCAAATAAGACCATGTGCGTGCAACGTGCCCTTTCCTTGCGATTCGACCATGAAGTAATAAGACGTGCACTTTCCAAATAAACCCCTGCCAGGCCGACCGTACCGCAGAACAACGGAAATGAATTTCGACATGATCAAATCAAAAAATAGGGCACAAGATGCGGGATTCTTAGCAGCAAGGATCTTCCTACTCCAACTGTCCATATCCTCTCCCCGCGCCAAATCTTCCAAAACAATATCCTCACCAACAAGCAAGCGAACAATAGGATTATCCACGTCCGCTGGGTTCAGGGTAACAAAAAGCGTAGGAGCGCCTCTGTAATTGACAACTGCGCGTATCTCGTTTCTAAGCATGACCTTCTGACCAGAACTGCCAGGAACTTGACGAGCAATGAGACCGACCGAACCCATAAGCCGCATGATGCGCTTTTCCTCCTCGGTGGCGGGAACGTACAGAGTATCTCGCTTGCATTTGTCGCGCAGAGCTGCCAACACGGAGAGATCAATTCCAAGCATTTGATCAATAAGGGATTTGTAGCTATGATGAGGAGTTTTAAAACGCATCGTGCGAGAAACTAACTGCTTTCTCAACACATTATAGTAAAAGAATGCGAACTCCGGGTGCCGCTGAAAACGACCTTCGTGCATCGTCAACATATGGGCAACCTGCTCAGCAGCGCTGATTCTGGAACGCCTGAAGGGATGATGCATACCACCTATACCCCAAGGGTCCTCCTCGGGAAACGCCAACGACAACAAAAACGGGTTTTCGAAATCAGGGAACATTGCAGTACTTTTACGATAGCCCAAATACGCATTACCGGCGAGACACCTTTCAAGAGCAGTCATCTTCATGTCCCGAAAACTTGAAGGCGAGTGATCGCCGAGAGTATAACCCACGTTCTCCATCAACAGTTCACTGGAACTTTCTTGCAGTAAATCATCAACATTGCGCGGGGTGTAATCCGCAGTAGCGGACGCAACAGCTTCATTTGAAGGAAGAAACCCGACATAAGCAGCTGAAGGGACCATACCATCCTCGCCGTCCTCTCCTTCGAACAAAGCGTTCAGGTTGTGTTCACTGTATCCATTAAATCCTGGTAACCGATCATAATGTGGGTTATTCTCAAATAGAAATTCCAGCATTAGCTTGACCTTACTCTTGCGAACCAAAACAGGCCGGAGTTTATCAACAGTCTGCCGAGTAGGAGGTACGGTTCCAATAAAAATAACCGACATCGTGTCACGTAGCTGTTCAGGAGAAGGGGGCAACACGTCGTAAAGGCGACCGACGTTCAACGGAGCAACCACGACATTGCCACGCACCCCTCGCCTGTAATTTCTCAACAAATAGGTCTGTTCAGGCTCATCCTCCGTTGGATCGTAAGAAGACGCCTTGAAGCGACACGACACACTATTATATCTTACACGCGAAATCAACATTCTCTCGAAAATAGACGCAGTATCGAAAGCTTCACGGACATCGGCCGGCAACGCCTCTCGACCATAATACAACCAATTGGCCAAAGCAAACTTGGGCATAGTTTTACGGTCCAACGATTTTATGCAACGCCGACAAATCTGCATCATCGCAGGGGCGGTCGTATCACTGAGACCAGCAGCGCATAAGATAGCCCGGTCATATGCAACAAAATCATAACTAGTGGGCCAGGTCCTCCGGGGCAATTCATCGTTACGCAAAAGAAGGAGATCAACGTCAGAGGCCGCGACATCAGAGATATGCGAAGCCATGGTCCTGGTGGCACATACCGCACAGGTCTTCATGCGAAGCTGCTCGGTAGACATTTCATGCTGCCATTCACGGATGATATCCTTCCGAAGGGCATCAGAAGCGACATCCAAATAATCTAAACATCCGCTCATGGTAGGGTGTAGAAGGGGGTTCGATTCAGCAAGCATATCAACGTCGTCGGGATCTTCTAACGGCTGATCCAAATCAGTGTTGACCGTAGCCTCGACGGGAACATTACCCAACAGCCGCGAGAGATGGTCAGTATACCTGATGCAAGCTCTGTCCGGTCGCCGCCCCTTAGCCAAAACTTTAAAAACATATATACTGGATCCACACTTGCCACCGCAAACGTGCCGGTACAGCAACGGAACGCCTCGTGAGATACTCATACGATGAGATTCCGGAAAATTATGGTGGAGACACATAGACTTAAAAGCGGGTGCAGAAAAATAGACATAGTTCTTCACAAGAGCTTGGACACCCATCCGACAGACGATGTAGGAAGGATCACGGACAGCCGCGCGGACAAGGTCAAGGTCGAGAACAACATTTTTCAAATTATAATACTCGTTGAAACGATGAATGGGGACACTCTCCTCGACAGGCACATCAGTGCCATCCTGAAAGCGACGGATTGGCAACACTGAAGTCGATTCAATAACGATGAGAAAATGCATCAAAAGAACACACCTGCATGCAAATAGTCACTACTTCCCCCACTGCCCGAGACGCTCACCCCGGGGGAAGTCGGAGAAAGGCGGGTGGCGGCGCCGCCCCCTAAGGGCGTTGAACAGAGACCAAAAAAAAAATCCGATATACTGACCTCCCGCGTAACTAAGACCGTTGGGGTTCGCGTTCATTACCTGCGACTCTTCTGGAGAAAACAACCATTAGATCAGCGTGAGATACCCCGGACAACCAGCGGGGAAAGTGCGTACCTCGCAGACGGAGCAGATCTGGGTGCATGAGGGAATTGGGTGTATCTAGAGCGACACGGAATCGGTTAAACATACGCAGACGAAAAAAAGGACTTCCACGTACCTTATATACAGCAAGTACGCATGGGGTAACAAAAGCAGAAAAGTCGGCGATGAAAAAGTTACAACCCGGTCACATGACACAACGCCGTAAGGCAACTCCGAAGTAGAACCTCGAACCGTTAAAATGGCTGATCATGACCCATCGCCGCTAGGTGCTCAAAAATGCGAGAGAGACTTATGGACCACGGTATTTCGACATCGCAATTCCTAGAATCGCTCACTAATGCACCAGCTCATTAACAGTTAGAGCAGATAGCCCTGAGGACTGCGAAACCTGGAATGAACAGATAGACGTGCTGCGTTCCAACGCTAGCGACCGAAATAAACGCATCGTCCTATATACGATGACCACTCGACGTTTGTTCCAAACAGCGTTGATTTCAGTTCAACTCTTTCGCGTGGTGCAACTTTTCTTGATTTTCCTAGAAAACCACGAACCAGAAGAGGATGAGCTGTCAGACTCAGATTCCGAGTCCGAGAGCCATATGACGCACGAGAAGATGTACAAAACCTACGATTTCGGTGCGTCAATGTTCACAAAACCTTACGCGTCCTCACGTAACCTATCACAGAGTTACCCAGCCCCACCGACGATTGGGAGACTTTCGCTGATGAGACAAGGGTGACACAGGGTAATGTCGGCCTATTTCAGAATTCAACGACCAACAATAAAGCTACGCAGAAATCAGGCAATATCAAGCCACCCACTCAGACGCGCAGGACGTGGAAGGAGAGGAAGATTGTAAGGCATCGCCCCCAGACATAGGTGCGTTGCAAAATACAATGAGTTTCCCTCGGACGTACTAATCTCCAGAACAGGTTCAATTGAGCCCCAGGCTGGGCTAAGCACCCTTCCGATAGAACTCGCATTAAAAGTGACGCGCCAATTGCCGTTTGCGGACCGGGCACGCTTCGCTACAACTTCGCACCTAGGCATCATACTAGCCGCCGACGTGCTGCAATCCGCTGCAACGCGAATCCTGCTACACTTCCAATTGCAGTTCACGGCGATACGTCTCTTGTTGACGGCCACCGGTGCAGCAATAATCGGTTCGGCGGTCACCTCTCTAATGCGCATTGGAGACTTTTTCGTCCCCGACAATCTCGACTTCGTGGTCGGAGACAGGAAGGGCCCATGGGTCACCGACTACCTTACGATGGCGGGATACACGCTCTTCGACGAAAACGCAGAGTACGTGAACGCAAACGGCATCCGCCGCGTCTGGTCTATGGGACTACACGGGCTGAAGATCAACGTATTGGAATCACTATCCAATAATCCCTTGGACGTTGTCACATTCTCCAACATGTCATGTGTGTACGGAGCATGGCTCGCGGATGGAATATGGCACGGTTACCCACAACTAACCACTAGGGGCATTACCGTGACCACACCGCGCAGCTTCCCAGTAGGACAGGGCATCGCAAACCACCGCAGAGTATGGGACATTGTGCACAAATACCTGGATAGAGGATTTACCTTCCGACTGAACGAGTACGACGAACATCATAGATGCGGGACGAATTTCAACTGCCCGGCGACTCTTCGCACCTCGGACGATGCGGGCTGCTCTTACAGTCCCTTCCCTCACTGGTCCTTATCGGGGGACTACGTACCTCACCGGGTCGTTTGCTGGTCGATGGGCGGGACGGGATGCTCAAAGGGGATCCTCAACCGAAAAAACGAAGAAATACGAGCTGGAAGTGCCGCGTCGGGTAAGCCCATGAATACGTTTGAGCAGCAGAGCGCTTACGTCGCCATCTACAGACGGTTCTTGGTTTCGCCATTTAATGCTCTACATCAGGTCCCACACCCCGCCATAGAGGTGCGATCGGTCCAAAATTCGGGAAGGCGAATGATGCGATACGACGCACGCGCTGGTGTGCACTATTCGGCGCCAGCGACGACGCACGAGACAGAAACGAAAACACCCTGTATATATTAAACTTATTCGACCGACCAAAGAATGCGCCCCTCTAGTCTTACGCTCTGTACATCCACTCTCGACGATCCGTAACATTCAATCAAAGACGTGATCATTCGATAGTAGTGCCACCATCTTTCTCTAGAAATCAACCGTGCACTACGAGGGGCAAGGAGTAGGAACCGCGGCAAGTAGCGTGGGAATAAATAAGCCAGGAAAGGCGATTTGTTACCATCAATGATTGTCAGATCTCACATACTACAAGACCCAGATACTTACGTATCCAGGCACATCAGCCCACATCTCCTCTATTCCGGTGATATTGCGGTCTGCAACGACAATATACGCATGATAACATACAGAATACGGGACAGAATACTGCTCAACTGATTCCACGACCAGACCAATCGCCATCAGTGCCAAGCGTCACTGCTCCCGCTCCTTTTCTTTCTTTTTCTTTTTCCTTGATCGTTCCTCTCCATTGCCTTCGGCTTCACCATCGACCTCGGCATCCACCGCACTGCGTTTTCGATGCCGCTTTTGTTCAATGGTAGGCGCGGCCTCTTCTGCAGGGGCGACGAATGCCTCGGCGCGTTCGGCGCGTCGTTTGGCAGTTGTTTCGGATTGCTGAGAGTTGTTGTTCAGTTGGTGTTCATTCCAAGATGACGGTACGAGTAATACCTTTTGCTTGCGACGCTCCGCCTCTCGGGCCTCCTTTTCGTGCGCTTTGAGGAAGTATTCGCCGGACTCGAGTTGTAAGTCGATCTGTACAGCGTCAGACATTATATCCAGCCATAAAAGGGAGAGATTTTACCTTGCGAGGCAGTTGTGACGGTGGGAAGGGTGTGTACACCTTCTTCGCTGGCTTTGAAGACCCAGCCGCAGGTAGCCCAGCGGCAGCGCGAGCTTCGTTCTTGGCATCGAATTTCTCGTTCTTCTTGGCCGTCTTCTCGGATGTTTTGAGATGGCGTTTGCGGAACGTAGGGAGGAAGCGATCCCATGATTCGGTCGCTAATTTGGGGTCTTTAGCCAGTTCTCGTCGAATCATGAGTTCCTGTCAGAATTGTTATTGGCCGTTGTACAAAATCAGAGGGAACACACCTTGATGCGATATATAGGATGTATATTCTTCATGCAGTCCAGGACTATCCGCCGGACCTCTTTGAGAGATTTATAAGGCCCCATAACACTGACAGTGTTTCCTTGAACCAGGACGTAGCACTGGGTCAAAAGTTCGATGGCCTGAAAGAATTAGCGCGAGTTGCAATGAACTAAGCAATAAATCACCTTTAAAGTACTCCCGTCCGGCCCTATTATCCTCTGCCTCCGCTTCACGAATCGTTCCTTGTTCCGCACCAGTGTCCCGATTTTGATAATGTCACATGCGACGGAATCGTCCAGAATTTTAACGGCCTGGGTGACGGGAACACCTCGAGCAAGCAGTTTTAAGAGGTCGCGTCCTTTGAGGATGATGTATGGATCGTATGTTTTACGGGTTGTTCGAACGGACATTGAACCGCTAACCAGGTCAAGCGTGCAAGCAAGATACTGTCCAAGGTGAGGGGGTGAGAGGCACCGGAACCACTGTGGAACGCACTTGTGCATCCAACGCCTGAGTCACTGCACTCCATACTTCTCGCAGATATTTTTCTCGGTACTTTGGGAACAATGTTGCGAACGAGGATTCTTCAAGGAATGGCTTTGCTGCCTTGTAGTCTTCTCGTACAAAAGGGTCCACTTTCCACTGCGCAAGGTTAGATAGTAGAATAGCGTCGACGTCCATCTTACACTACGGTTGGTTTCAGTATTTCGAAAAAAAAAAGTAGAATCAAAGACTCACTGGTCAATATCGTCCGTGTCCCATGCTGTGGAAGGCTGTCAGCGAACGCAAAGTGAAACTGAACGAAACCAACGTTTGTCCTTTCTGTGGATCTTGTTCTTGTTCACCACAACCTCTCCTTCTTCGGCGCTCATGATAATTTGCGGAGAAAGTCGAATAGACGCCGGCCCAAAATTGCACGTGAGTAATAGACGCCCGTCACGGCATTGAGGCTCTTTGCATTGTCCACCACAGTCTTCGCGGCAGCTCGTACTTTCCTCGACTCATGGATACATTCCCCGCCGATGGCGCTCCCGACGCCTTTCCTGACCTTTCCTACGACGACACCGCCTACGAGGAGCAGCTGCCGACACCCGCAGAGCAAGCAGCCTCGCTCGCCAACCGCATAAGCTCAAATAAAGTCTATCTGTTGTCAGAATCTACGAGGGTCGGCGGCAAGGTGCGCTGGTAGCATGTCCTGGAGGATGCGGCGACAGAGCCTGATCTACGAATGTTTGTGTTTTTTTTCTGACGGTAAGCGCAAACACGGGGAAGAGGATGCCATGGATGAAGAAGATGTCGATATGGACGAAGGTATGTACCTGTGTATTTAAGCCTGCGGTCGCGTCTTACAATAATGCAGACACCACCTACCGAGGGAATGCATTATTATTGCATGGATCACCCATATCAAGTCTACCCACTGCTGGATTATTCGCCTACGCGACGCACTTTGAAGCCCATCCACTAGGCCTAGAATGGGTACATATTTTCATTGAGCGTCTGAAACAAATTTATAAACCCGTGGCAGGTCGACGACGAACGCTGCGTCTTCGTATTCAACTCAAAAGCCGAAGCACGCGCTGCACATCGGTCTCTACAAAAGCACATTTCGGAGGAGCCTGACGCAGAAGGGTATATCACGGCAAAGCCCATCCCTGTGGCTATTTGGCCGCCCGAGGAGCGCATCAACAAGAGTCTCGGCAAGGGCGACGGCCTCAAAGGCACGATTCGCATGCGCTGGGCAAGGACGGACGATGTAAAGAAGCGAGGGGCAAAGAAGGACAGTCAGTTCTACAGGAAACACGGATGGACGGCGGGGAAAGAGAAATTTGACGAGGGGAGCGCGCCTGCACCCGCCGCCAAGCGTCGGCGACGAGGAAGCCCCGGGCAGGATGACGAACAGGAGAGGGCGGCTCTCGATGCGGAGCTAGACGCATTCATCCGCGCAGACGACGAGCCCGAGCCGGAGCTAGAACTAGAGCCCGAAGTCCCATCCTCGCCTGTATCGAAGATGCGCTCCGACTATATTTTGAACGATGGTCGAACGCTCCTCCAACGCACGTCAGTGATGCGCGCGCGACCGGACACGCTCGAGGCGCGGCTTACGGCTCCCTTGCCGCGGCGTGTTAAAACTCGCGGCACGATGTACGCCGACAGTATTGGAGGGACAATGTACGCCGACAATCTCGAGGATACCCGGACGGATGACAGGCTGGAATGGGGTCGGGATACTACGCAATGGGGTAGAGAGCGCGAGTCCGAACGCGAGCGAGAGCGAGAGCCCCGTAGAAATGGCGGCGGCGTCGGCAGGAGTAACGGGGCTCGGAGGGAAAACGGGAGAAGAAACGGGGGCAGGGGCGGTGAGCGCCGCGGTAGGAATGAACGTCCAACATTGACAGCTGAGGATTTGGATGCGGAACTGGACGCGTTTCTGGAGGACAAGGACTAGGAGTGTATTTTTTGGTTTAGAACTCGTGTATTTCGCCACCCTCCCCTCAACATGTTAATTTCGAACCATGGGCTACATATTCTCTACAACATACATTAACATTTAAGTAGATATTTCTAAGTCTTCCATGGAAGTGTGCTGAGATAGGCACGTCTAAGGCTTTGCCATTCCGTCTTCCTGCGACGTTTGGTGGGAGTTGGACCCAGATGAGGAGGCCACATTGTTGGCCGGAGTCTGAATTTGAAGCGTCATATTCCACTTGACGACCTTTGGATGCGCCTTGACCTGTATGGCATAATAAGCAAAGCCGTGTCTCGATCGCAGGAGGTCACACCTTATTAGCATCGAACCTCAGAACCTGTAAACCCTCGATGGAAGCAGCACGAGAAAGAGCCACATATGATTGTCCTATCCTCACGTCAGATTTGAGCTCCAGAAAGCCTAGCGATACCTCACCTTTCTCAAAGACTTTCCCGAGGTCGATCTTGACACGATGAATGGTTTGGCCTTGGCTCTTGTGAATCGAGATCGCCCACGCAAGGATAAGCGGAACCTGCATCCGCCGAGCCAAAATCGCTCCCAGCGAGTCCTCAACCCTGAACTCATCGCGGACCAGGAGTACGGCCTCCGTATACGACCCATCGAGCGCCGAGAACTCCACCAAAGGATAATATTCCTCGTCTTTAGATGCAGCAGATTTCGGCTTCTCCTTGCCCTTTCCTTTGTCCGCCTCCGTTTTGACCTTCCCGCTTGTACTAGCAGATACTGGCGCGTTCTCTTTGTCGTCGGTACTTGACGTCCGGCGCGCTGGAGTCCGCCCATCCTCCTGCAGACGAACGTTCCGGATAGGGACTGTCCCGCTCTTGGACGGATTCCCCGAACCGCTTTGCACGTCGCCCTGCCGCCAGAACCCAAGCACCTTGCCCACGGAGCCGTTGACCAATCGCTCGTCCAGGTTCTTGATCAGCATGACCTGCGCCCCGGCCTTGAGCGAGAGCGTCTGCGGCGCCATCATGCTCTCGAGGAGCTTGGCCCGTTTATCCTGTGGTGCGGTTCCAGAGTCTCGAGAAGTGAAAGCATGTTCGGGTGTGGTGAGGGCGGCGAGGCGGGTGGAATTGGCACGATCCACCTCTGCGCGCAAAGGGAAGAGCTCGGTGGGGAGGATGCCTGCGGGATCGGGAGGAAGGGGACGAGACAATGCCTTGAAAGTAGCAGTCGCGGCTGGGGTAATGGTACCGAGGCGGAGTTGGTTCAGTAAACCGACAAATTCTAGAGGGGGAGATCAGTATCATATAAAGGCTGCAAGGAAAGGCGTACCATCATCCTTTTGACGGAAGACTTGCGAAAGGGTCAATGTATGGTCGATGCATCGCTTCCATTCTTCGCATTCAAAGGCAAAGATAGGCGTCCCGCTCTTCGAAACGGGCGGCAGTTGGAAGAAATCGCCAGTTATTACGAGCTAGAATGAGTTGAATCGAACTGATTCTCCTGCCAAAAAAAAACGCTTTCAATACCTGAATGCCACCGAACGCGCTATTACTCTTCTTCAGATGTTCCGCAATCTTGCAGATTCTCGTGAATAGAGGACCATCCACCATCGAGACTGTATAGAAGTTGGTTTGACCGAGGAAACTTTCCGACGCATAAACACACCTTCGTCGATGATGAGCACCTGCGTCTTCTGCCACCTTTGAAGCGCCGGTCTGCATTTCTTGATACAGCTTATCTGTAGCTCGAATTCTGTTGGGTTAGGAGAAACAGCTCCCCAGGCGTGCAGTGTGAGGCCTTTTTGTGACGCTAGTTCAGAGGCAGAGGACAAAACAAAGTCAAGAGAGCCCACCTCCGATATTCGAAGCCGCCATCCCCGTGCTCGCCGTGACAGAAACTGCGTCGGGCGTCTTGGCGTACTTGCGCTTCAACGCATTGATAATCGCCCGGAGCAACAGCGACTTTCCGGTCCCCGCGCTGCCGGTGAAGAACACGTTCTTCCCCTCGTCGACGACCTGCCGCAATATAGCGTTCTGTTCTGCGTTAAGCGCGACCAGCTTCCTGTCGTTGTCGTTTGTGGAGCTGGCGGGCGCCAGGACTTGGGGGGAGAAGAAGGAGTCAATGGTACGCCTGGGCTGCTTCACCGGACGTTTCGACGGAAGTGCTCCATCGGATTTTCTCTTCTTGGAAGCGGCGGCGGGCATTATTTGCCACGGTTTGAAACCGCAAGGAAGAGATGGACGGAAAGCTTAAAGCTTCAAGGCGAGATGGTGGTTCGGTGGCGACGCGTCGGAGAGGGCGTGATCGTGAAGTTGAAAAGTTTGATGTGATTTACGAGATTGAACATAGCCACCCGTTCAATTTTCAAAAATCCTACAGTATCGCTCGCAATGCCAGAAGAATTCCCCAGCGCCAGAAGCGTGACTAAGTATGTGAGACCCCGGAATGTCTCGTGCTGTCTTTGGATCTTCAGTCGATTATTTTTGCTTTCGTAAGGGCAATTTGAATCCTGGGAATATTCTCGGGAGCAGCCGTTCTTTTTTTTCAACTTGTGTTTTCAGCTCATTCAACATGTATAGAATTGGACGCATAGCCTCCGCCGATGTTCAAACATGCTGGGCAAATGCTGTCTGGGCCACATGTGAAGTTAATGACACGAAAAGGAGAAGACATTCACGAACCTTGTCCTCTGCACTGTCATCGTGGGTATGAGTGACAACGTGGACGACCGTCGACGACTTCTGATTCTGATGTGCGGCGTTGAAAAGACATACTAAAAAGAAAATTTGGCACTCACATCGGTCGTTGAGCGATGTCCGATTATCGACATGGGCATCCTGGCGGTTGAATCGCCTTCTATTCCGCGACCGCGAAGAACGGCGCGGAAGTTGAGCCTAGTTTTTGGTCGGTGCGCTGCGATACAGATTCACATTATTCACGAACGTTGCAACAGCGTATTGACATAAACTGCAAGCCAATTAGTTCCGATAGAGAGTGGAATAGTTCATTGCAAACCTCGGGTAAGGATCTGATCCAACGCCAAGTAGATGAGTGCATCTGGCGCACCAACAAACTTGTTGTTTGTTGAGAACTTGCATCAAGGTTTTCGAAATAAAACGAGGTTTACCGCTCCGAGAAAAGCAAGACTTATTGCACTAAAAACGATGACATGAGCTTGCGTAAAGGAAAGAAGCATCGATCCAACCTTGTTAACATCCCAGTGCTTCCTGTCCAAAGAAGCAGCTTGTCAAGAAGCTGGGACGAAAATCAATTGGCGCATTCTATAAAAACTGTGCGAAAGACCTACAGACTCAGTTCTGAGACGAATAAGATTTTAGTAGAAGGTTCTTTGAAGAAAAACAAATTACCGACTGCGCATATATGCCTCGCTTTCCGGCTTTCAGGTAATAGATGGATGTGGCTGTAATGACCATATCTGCCGCGGTTTGACCGACAATACTTGTCACACCCCACCGCTAAAACAGGCGGGTAAAAGCCAGAATGCAGAGGAAGAGCGGGACATACATATATTGCTGGATGAATGTTTGCAACAATAGTGTTTTCGCTAATAAAGGTTAGGAGTGGCAATTTCGTAGGAAAGAGGTGATTACAGTGTAACACCAACAACTGCACGGAAGATGGTTAGAAAGCGGAATCGCATGTTTGGCAGAGGAATTGCCGATTCCGAACCCTGAAGCCCGAGTGAAATCAATTCACTTGATGCCAGACACCAACCCGAAAGAATTACCTGCGCCGATCGACCCCAGAAGAAGCTGAACGTAGAGGTCAGCCTATGACCTTTTGGAAGGGGATCGACTCACAATTACAGTCGAGATGATCAGAGATCGGCCGGATACTGTCCAACGTCAGCTGACGGTGGCAATGAGTTTAGGATTTGAATCTACGAAAGTAAACACGGCGAGCATAAAAGCTGCCAAATGGTGTGAACAAGGGTGAGCGTCGGAACCAGAGATGGCTACTGACCATTGTCGAGTGAACTCGATAACGTGCTGAATGGATAGTTTAGTTGAAAGCATTATGCAATTCGATATGTTTACCGTGACGACCACCAAGGCCTGAAGTCGCTGTCAGCATTCTTTGTAGTGGTAAATTCAAAAACGTACGGAAAGAGACCTATACAACCAACCGAAATTAGGATGCGACGGCGAAAAATCTCAAGTAGAACATACCAAAGAGGACGTTCGGCAAAGGTACCCAGGTTGCCGAAATTGAGGATGAGATAGTAGTAGATCATATGCCAGCTAATTGCCGCGTGAAATGTTTCGAGGAAACTGTTCCGCAACATTAATTCTGAGCACAATTTCCCAAGAACGATTAAAGTCTTACAAAAGGAGCCAGACCTAAGAGGAAATCGTTAGCAGCATTCCAACTCGAGGCTTGAAAACAAGGTATCACCGTCATCTTGTTGATCATGTCGTCCTTTGGGAATCTTTCGAAGTAGATGTACGTTTGTACAATGGTGATACCGTACGCCCTGCATACACGGCCGAACATCAACACTGGTTCCGAGCAGAAAAGCAACTCACGTCGAGGCGATGAGTACGCCCAAGAGCAAAGCTCCTAGAGTCAATCCTACGTTAGCACCCATTCGATTGGATAGAAGTGAACTGCAGGGAGATACGGAATGGTTTCTCATTATTCAAATATTTATAAAGGCATGCATGCCCACCTGTACCCACAAAATCACCTAGCGCCCCACAACCAGAGCTACATGGTGGTAACCGCGAATCAAAGCGCCATTCAGGGGTGGTAAGTCTAGGTAATAAAACTCCACAAAAGTGTAGTCCAGAATTCCGAATTCATCACGGAGATTGAATAGAATGGACGAGTTCAATCGCGGCTACACACAGACGACCCTTGCGTGCGTCCCAAGATGCAGTTAATGCTTCAGTTCGGCAGGCTACGCATAATTGAGAAATTTAAATGAGTTGCCTTGCGTCCGATTTCGGTCCTATTCTGAAAATGTCTGAAAAGGGGACGTCTCAAGTTCCAAGCATGACCGTTTTCTGTGTTGTTTGCACAACTCGTTCAACCCAGGAGGAGTGGACCAGGTGTCCGGAATCGATAACTTTTAACGGCTGAATACCCTTGAAATACTTACTGTTGCTGCAGTTTACACCAAACTGGACTTCTCTTCAACCTTGCCGTCTGCCGAACGAGTGCTTAGTTGACAAGAGTGCCAGGAACCATCAACTAGCCGCGGAGGATTGATTAACTCGGAGTAAGATTTGCTGAAGACGCCCCAGACGCTTGAACACGGCGGCTGAAGAGTTCGATTCGGGCGAACGGTCCGGCTCGGCTGATGCTGATGGAAACATTTCCGGCGACGAACCCCTTTATCGCAAACCACGAAACTGAATTTTCGAGAACTCGCTAACTGGCACAGTTGCAAGGGTTGGCAACGCCCGACCTGAAATCAGCACAGACTTGAGCGGACGCCCACAGTGGACCTACATCGGACCTACAACATAGCACTTCGCAGCTTCGACGCCATGCGGAAAAATTGATTCGCTGCTATCCCTTGACTTCAGCCCTGCACCCCATTGGCCACGGTAGTTCGCCATCCCACGTACTTTTACCCCTTATTCTCAACATTTGAAACCTGGTACATCAATGTTAATAATTGGGTTGTAACTGGGGTGTTTTTTTTTCGCTGTCAGTGGGCACCTGTGGGCATCGCGGATTCAAATTTGAGCCGAGTTGCATGGACGAGAACACGCACTGTCGGTTACGGTCGCGCAGTCTGATAACATTTATGCGGCCAACGCTTTAAGTACTTCGCTCCTCCCACTTTTTTCCAAGCGCCGATCATGTCGAACGCATTGGTTCTCATTAGGTCTGCGCTCTCCATCTATAATCCCCCCAACTGACGTGTCCTTCAGTGGCGCTACTGGTTTCGTAGGGACCGAAATCGCTCGTCAATTTGTCGACGCTGGATTTGCAGTTCGCGCAACCGCTCGTTCCGCTGGAAAAATCACAGACTGGCAGAAGGCTAACCCTGAATACGAAACCATCCAATGTATGTCCCAATCTCTGGAGGGCAAACATCACTCATTGACGAGTCATCGTGTATACAGGGGTAGTCGTTGAAGACGGCACACTGCCTGGTTCCTTTACCGGTGCCGTGAAGGACGTGAAATATATCATCCATTGCGCCGGGCCGTTCCATTGTGGGTCATTCTGAACAACCTCTGAAATGGCTCTAATCAGCTCTAGACAACTTTAAACCTGAAGATAATGCAACGGCCATGCTTCTTCCCGCCATCAACATGTCCAAGGCGATGGTCGACGCAGCGATCGCAGAACTTTCCGTTGAACATCTGGTGATTACCTCCTCGTTCGCTGCGGTTCTCAAATGGAGCGACCTTCCTCACGCTGGACACACTTACGCTGGCAAAGAGTGGAACCCTGCCAGTTCGTTTGTCCCGTCGGGATCCTAATTTAATCTGAGCACTCATTACAGCGTTTGACGAGGCGGTGGAGTCCCCAAACCCCGTTTTCGTGTATTGTGCAGCGAAAGCGCTCGGAGAGCGCGCTATCTGGGAACACAAAGACCGCAAATTCCGCGTTACATCCATCTGTCCAGGTGAGAATTGAACTACTTTTTTGGCGTTCGCTCAGGCGATTATCCTCTAGCCATGATTTACGGACCTCCAAAGCAAGCAGTCAAGAGCATGGATGACCTGAACACCTCAAGTCAGACTTTCTGGTCGCTTATCAACGGAAAGCCTACGGACCCGATCCCAGCGACGGGAATTCTCACTGGAACCGACGTCAGGGATGTTGCGGCGTTACACGTTCGCGCCATCGAAACGGCGCACACCGTTTCCTACGACCGGCGGATCCTCGCTATGGCGTTCCATAGCTTCAACTGCCACCATGTCGCGAGCTTGTTGAAAAGCTTCGCGGACTCTCCTGAGAAGCTTCAACGCATCAAGAACGGTGAATCTGCAGCAGATCCAGTCTACGAGCATTATGTGTCGGACTCGAGCGAGGCCGAAGCATTATTGGGACGACCTTTCATCGGTGCCGACCAATGTGCGAAGGAAACTGCCCTCCGTTTGTGGCAACTGGAGGACGCGTTGAAGGCCCGTTGAGAATTAAGTAGTAAGTAGTTGAGTAAGAAAAGTACATGTATTGGGAGACAGGCAAGGGAAAATAACATGCCATATCGATCGATTAATATTGAGCGCGCCGGTTTACCCCGTTTCTCACCTCCCCTAGATCCCTCTTTCTGCTTGACCGGATATTGGATGAATTCGTTGCAGGTGCCCGTCGGGCGGAGTTCCAATCAATTTGCCGACGCATGTATTGCTAAGCATCGCGGAGGTCCTGGCCGAGTTACGAGATCGGCTTTCAACTTCAAGTTGGCAGCCATGGCTTTCGCTCGCGCAAGGATGCCACTGTCATGGCTAATACGCCCATGGGGAATATTGCGCTGGAAGGCCCACGTTTATGCTTTCGACCCTCATTCTACCTCCTCTTTAATCCAAGTTCGTGACTGACCTGGCATATTGTAGCATGGCCGAATCACCTACAGGTCAGCTCAGCTCTCCTTCAGAAAACGCGGCCTCAGGCAACTTCTAGGCTTTGACTCGGCCTTTCACGAACTTTTTAGAACAAACACCCTGCCCAATGATTTCGAATCAAAACAAGTCGATAATTTGCTCACCAGCTTTACTGGGAGTCTCAAAGAAATCGACGGTGAGATTACTCAGATAGACGCGTCACTCAGCGCCTTGAAACAACGGCGAAATCGACTGCACCAGGCTGTTAGAGCGCATCGAACAGTGCTATCACCTGCCCGCAGGCTGCATGAAGATGTGGTCCGAGAGATATTTGTCTCTTGTATCTCATCCTCGCACAACGGAATCATGCATCCCTCTCACTCCCCGCTCCTCCTCGGCCAAATCTGCAGCGAATGGCGAAAAATTGCCCTATCTACGCCACAGTTGTGGGCTTCACTTCACGTTCCCATCCCTCCCGCGTATCGCATGGAAAACATATCCAGCTTGGTCCTGACATGGCTCGGGCGTTCCGGCGCGCTGGCATTGTCGATATCGGTCACTATATCCCAAGCCTGTACCGCCGACCGACTGGCTTCCCCCGAAGCCGTCTCGGACCTGCTTGATATTCTCATATCATTTTCCCACCGTTGGAAGAGAGTGCAGTTCATCTCGCCCCCCTCGTTCCACTACAAACCCGAACTATTCTTCACCCCTCTGGCAAAACTATATCCGGAGAGCGTCCCCATGTTGGAGGAGGCCACCTTCGACTTTTATTCCTATCCCATGTTCGACTTGCAGGCCCTTCCCTTTTTGGACGCTCCAGGGATCCGGAGTGTTGGCTTTTCGTCCATGAATGCAAATATCCAGAGTCTTCCATTACCTTGGGCGGTAGTAACCAAACTACAAGTCGGGGGCACAAAGTCGTCGTTGCTGTCGGTCACAGCTGCGCTCCAGATTCTCGATAAATGTCACAACATCCAGATTTGCGTGATGCACATTGCCCTCCCGGACCTTGAAGATTTCGGCGAGGAAATTCACCTCCCACACCTTCGCCACATCTCCCTTGTCTCTCAGGGTTATGCACCGGCTCAAGCCTTCTTTGCCAATCTGAAGGTACCGGCCTTGAAGTCCCTGAAATATGTATCCATGGAGCGGCATACCACCTTGCCTTTCATGTCTCTCCTTTCAGGCTGTGTGCAGCTGGAAGCGTTGGATATGGAAGTCAAGGGACTCCCAAGGACCGAACTTTTCGATTGCTTCCAACGTGTTCATTCCACAGTCGTCAGTTTGCGACTTCACCTCATGACAGAAGACCTCTCCGCTTGGCCTGGATTCATATATCCACCACCTATCCTAGACGATAGGACCATCGGCCTTTTAACCCCGAAACCAGGGAGCGAAGCATCCTGTCTATTCCCCCGTCTCGAAAACCTCGAGCTGGTTGGTTGCACTGCGCTCTCGGACCGGGCTTTGCTGGATTTAATTCAGAGAAGGGAGGAACGCTCTTGGCAGGGGTCTCGTTTCGTTCGCGTTGATGTCGCATTTGCGCGCGAAATGCAGATTGATGTGTTGTCGCAGCTACGAAACGGAAGGGTTTCCGGAAGGCCCGATGTGTCTCTGCGCTACGCGGAACCGTCGAAACAGACATTGGGTCCACCGTATTCGCCTTGGGAAGCAGCAGACTCTGTATTCGCGCACTTTTGATCAGCGTCCAGTGTATAGATACTTGTATGGTGTATTTCCTCATCAGTCCATTATATTTGTTGCTCGAGCGAAGTCGAAAGGGCGCGATTACAGTACGCGATTTAGCCGGACGCCAGTGGCTACCGCAAGAGTGCAGTTTTGACCCTGAGGATATCAAGCGGGCCAAAATACAATTAGAAAATGCTACTTAACACCCTACTCATTTGCGCCTCCCTCGCGCCCGAATCCTCCGCCGGTGGCCGTTCCCTCTTCGCCTTCCTTTCCCCTTCACCACCGCCGCCACCATCTTCCTCGTCCGCAGAGCGTTTGCGCTTCGGCCGCTCCTTGAACTGCAGCACCTCGCCTTTTTCGCGCTTCTTTTCTGCGCGCTTGTCGAGGACGCGAGCGAGCTCGACGTTTTTGAGATAGTCGCGCTGCTCGGTGCGGGATTGGGAGAGCTCGACGCGAAGTTTGGCGGTATGGATTGCGGCTTCGTGGGCTGGTTTTTTTAGGTGTTAGATGAGAAATAATCATTCCGAAAATGCAAAGCACCCACCAACTTGCTCTGTGAGCATACTCCACTTGAACTTGGGGAGGTACTTCATCGTCCAGACGTCGTCGCGCCACCGGGTGCCTTTCTTGCCGCCGATGGGCTGCGCATTGAGCATCTCGGCGACGCTCCGTGCGACTTTTTTGTCTTTGAACTCGACCCAGCCTTCGGTGAAATGCGCTTTTTTGGTGGAAGTGTATTTGCGGCGGAGATATGCCCGTTTGGCGTCTGTTTAGTGTTGAGACGAGGACGATGAGATTGGAAAGGCACAACACACCCTCTTGCTGCAGATATACACGCCCGACGTCGCCGTATGCACTCATGAGATGTCGGACCTTGGTAGGACGCATGCCCGGTGGGATGCGGGAGATGTAGATGACGCCTGCGCGGTTTTGGGCTGCCTGGAATGCGGCGAGGGCTTCGCGGGTGAGGGGCTTGACAATTTTTTCTGCGGGACCTGAGAAGCCTTCGGGGTCCATTCCATCTGCGAGGTCGAGCTCCTCCTCATCGTCAAAGACCTCCTCCAGCTCTTCCTCGACAAGCTTTGACCCACTGGCGACGTTGTCCATGACAGAAAATGGGATCAATCGGTTCAAAGGTCCTTTTTTGGACTCGCGCAAGGGTTCATCGCAAACCACAACAAGCCATCGCTGAGCTCGCTGCAGCCAGCGTCTGTGCCCTTGTGCGTCGCGATCTCAGAGGTCCGTGCTTCACTATGCTCGACCTCTCAATCCGACTGGCTCTGATGCCGTCTCTTGCTTGCCTTCACTTTCGTCTCACTCTAGCAAATGTCCTGGAACGCCTCTTACCCTCCGCCCCCCCGCCGCTCTCGCTCTCGCTCTCCCCCACGCGGCTCCTACCCGCCCCGTGCAGAGCCCCCGTATCCGCCCGACCAATACCGCGCTGACTGGGACGCCTACGACCGCGAGCGGGCCTGGGCATCCTACGACCGCGACCGCGTCGCATACGACTACCGCAGAGGCCGCAGTCGCAGCCCACCGCCCGAACGTGCGTACCTACACCTTCCCCATTGTCACCCTCATCTCATCCCCAAAAAACAGCCAATCGCAAGCGCCAGCGCTCGGGCTCGCCGTACGACCGCGACCGGTACGACCCGCGCCCGCGGTACAGCGACGACTACGGTTTGACCTTTTCTATGGCGCAATTGTCTTGAAGCGCAGCTGACGCTGCTTCTCGCAGATGGACATAGTCGATATGGTGGTGGGTACGGCTCCCCTCCGCGCCGCGGGCACTCGTCGTCCTTCCCCCCTGCGCGTCGTGCGCCCCCGGATCCACACACGTTCGAATATCCTGCGTCGCTCAAGCAGTACGCAGAGTGGTTCCGCTACTTTTACGCTCAGGCCGCCCTTGAAGAGGACAACCTCGACAAGGTCGCAGAGCAGGCAGCTGGCGACGGCTCCAAGCCCCGAAATGGCATCAAAACCATGTGGGAAAAATACAAAAAAGACTTTGCCAATGCACAGGTTCGTCGTCTTTCAGTTTTCATTCAGCGTGCCCTCTTTCTTCTTTCTACTCTATCACTACTCGACGATGATGACCCGATTCTGAATACCCGTTGTATTGTAGCTGCAGACGATGTTTGAGCACCACAGAAAATCACCTTGGTTCAGTGAAAAATATGACCCTGCGCCAGAGTTCGAGAGTCTGCGCAAGCGGGTACGCAAGGAGGGCTGGAAAGACCGCATCAACACGTTCTTGCTTGATCTCGAGTCGGGTAAATTTGACCCCGACTTGAATGAGCCCGAGCCCGAGTCGCCTGTTAAGGAGAACGGCAGCGTGACGAACGGGAGCGGCGAGAGCGCCGCCCCTGCACCGGCGGTGGACAGCGTCGCGAACCCCAATGGCAACGCCGCGCCCATCTCGGAGGAGCCCAAGGCGAACGCGGACGATGACGAGATGCAGTTCAATATGAACGTCGAGGAGGACCCGACGGAGGCGGATGCGCCAAGGGCAGACGCTAACGGCAAGGGCGCAGGCAGTAACACCAACAAGCGGTCCGCTGATCGTGGGGACGAGGTGTCGGTCATGCCTGAAGGCAATCAGGTCATGATACGGACGATCCCGCCTGACATCGGGCGCGTGAAGCTTGAGGATGTGGGTGTTCTGCGTGTATGGTTTCGTTTACCGCTGATGGCTCCTCAGGCATGCTCAAAAGTCCCCGGGTTCATCTACATTGCTCTCGGTGACCCGCTGCAAAAGCGCAACTACTACCGCGCGGGGTGGCTGCGCTTCCGCGACGACGCCGACATGGGTGCCGTCCTCGCGGAGCTGTCGGAGAAGAAGGTATCTCGCTGTCCCTCCTTGTAGTTGTTCAAGACTAATGCGCTTGCTTGCAGATCGAGGGTTTCAAGCTGCACATCACGCACAACGTCAAGCCGTTCACTAACCGTATCCGGTACGCGCCCGAGGTCTCGAGTCGGCCGGACCGTATGGAAAAGGACTTGGCGAATGCAAAGGCGCTAGCGGCGAAGCTCGAGGGGGATGCGGCGGAGCTGCAGAGGTTGAAGACGGGCGCGGAGTCCACCAAAGGGGGTGAGACCGCAGAGGGAGAGGATGTGTCAATGGAGGTGGTGGATGGTGAGGAGGGCGATTTGGAGCCGCGTGACCGAGGTTCGGAGGCGGTGGAGCGAAGGATTGAGAAAGTGTTGGCAGATATGCGCCAGCAGGGGCTGGTGGATGTGAATGACGAGAAGGCGTATGAGGTCAAGAAGGTGTGTTTCTATTTCTTGCCTTCGTCGAAATAACAAGCTAAGTGAATTCGTTGCAGACTACGGTGTCGCTCGATCTATACCTAGCGTACTTGCGCGCGGCGTTCCACACGTGCTACTATTGCTCGATTATAACAGACCATCTTGAGGAGCTGCAGCGCAAGTGTCTGAAGCATGAGCGTAAGCCGTTGTCGAAGCTCCAGCTGGAGGAGATCAAGGCAGCTGAGGCGGCAGAGAAGGCGGAGAAAGAGAAGAAGGAGGTGAAGAAGGAGGACGAGGGGGAGGAGGCGCCCACTGAGGAGAAGGAGAAGGAGAAGGAAAAGGAAAAGGAGCAAAAGACTCCAGGGAAGGATCGTGGGGATAGGGATTGGAGGCGTACTGGTCTGTTCTGTTTCCCAGACTTGTTTTCGCAGGTGCTGATTTTTTCCCACAAGACGAGCGTTGGGTGGAGTGGCTCGATTCTAAAATTGCGCTCTTGATTAACCGTGAGGCGGTTGACCCGCGTGAATATGGCGGGAAAAGCTACGATGAGTATGCACCGATCTCACTTGGGTGTTCCAAGCTAAGCGTGTTGTAGGGAACTAACCAAAGCCGTCGAGCCGTTCTTGAAGCAGGAGGACGAGGGCAAGTTCCGGTGCAAGACGTGCCAAAAGCTGTTCAAGGCGACGTCCTTTGTCGAGAAGCACATCGCAAACAAGCACCCTGAGCTCGTCAAGTCGCTCGATGAGGTGATTATCATTTCCCCATTTCGTTTTTCAGGTTCGCGGAAACCTTGCTGACTCGTTGTAGATACCCTACTTTAACAACTTCGCGCTCGACCCGCACCGCATCCAACCGTTTGCGCACCCACCACCGATAGTCGGTAATGGGCAAGCGCCGCCGCCGCAAGCGTATGGGATCCAGGGGCCGGCGCATCACGCGGGGGATAATTACGGGCGAGGAGGGTATGGCGGGGGTGGTGGAGGGGGCTCGTATCCCGGGTCGTCCAACTACCCGCCTTCACATGGAGGGGGAGGGGGCTCGTGGGACCACCACGGAGGATATGGGGGCGGACACTCTTCGGGGCGGCGGGACGATGGGCCGAATGGGCGTCGGCTGAGTGAGCGGCTGGGGGGCTTTGCGGAGGGGGCGGGGCTGCCCGCGAAGCCTACCCCGGCTGCGCTGGATTCGGCGCTGGTGAGCGGCAATGGGGGCGGGCGTCGGGGTGGAGGTGGTGGAGGTGGTGGAGGTGGGCGTGCAGGAGGTCCATTGCCACCGCCGCCGCCGGACGCGAAGGAGGATCCGCGGGCGGCGGCGGGGAAGCGGGTGAGCTACCACGATATGGATCTGGTTGCGGAGGTTTGTGAAATTTTTACTTTCGTTGCAGCGATGATTGCTTATTGTTCGATTGCAGGGGGATGTTGAATTAACTTACTAGTGTGTGAGACTCTTGACCCTCCACTGCCGGGCGTGCATACATGTAAGATGTAGTGTAGTTGAAACAAGATGGTGCTATTTAGCGTGGGCAGAGCGATACAGCGTGTGGTTCGAGCGTGCGTTTGCCGTAACCTGCATGAAGGGGGCGTGGCTGTTACGAGTTTGCTGTGTAGATCTAAGAATCCCAACTTTCCACAATTTCGCGTTCGCGGGGCGACAGAAAAAAGAGATTTTGCTGCAAAGAAAAACCCTGCGTTCGTCTGAAGAAATTCCGGCGCTTCAACATTCGCAAGGGCAGGAACCGCAGCTGTATCTCACAATAATCATTTCACACTTTAAATTTCCGAGTCGGTGTTTGCGCGTATTGTATACGGACATTGCCGAGCTTCTATTTGAATTGTCCTGAATTAAACCAGGTCCCTGGCGTGGCTGGCGCGACATGGCAGAGGATGCACTGCGGCCAGAAGTGCTCAACGGCGACGCAGAATGGACCGCAGACAAGGAGCAATCTACATTTACCTTTGTCCGCCGCCAGGACTCGTCCAACCAGCCATCGACTCCGCCGACGCCGATAGACCACCACGACGAGTCTGACATGGAGCCGGAGGACAGACAAGACACCCCCACAAATCCGCCCCCTCGTCAGCATCCCCGGTTTACCCGCGCATTCTCTGTGCCTCAGCTTGGTCGCCTGCAGAATCCGCATCGGAGCGGACGGTCGCCAGCCCATGGCAAGTCGGACCCAGGGACTCCCAGCGCCAGCCAATTCTACGAATTGTCTCTTGAACTCGCAGACATGGTCCAGATGGCAATTCAGACACTGCTACAGATCTCCCCGCCGCAGGTACTCGAGCCAACAGAGCAATT
The DNA here is from genome assembly GCA_029378385.1 of Mycena metata. Classification (NCBI taxonomy): domain Eukaryota; kingdom Fungi; phylum Basidiomycota; class Agaricomycetes; order Agaricales; family Mycenaceae; genus Mycena; species Mycena metata. Next base: position 124,503 of record JARKIB010000197.1, read on the forward strand.
CTCCGCGTGCGCACTATCGGTACCCACCCCCTCCATGTCTGCCATGTTCACCGCCATGCGCAACCTCAACTATTTCTCCGCCAACATGGCCGCGTTTTGCCAGGAGCCGCCAGACCCGGCGCTGGGGCCATCTGGGCTTATTGCGCACACGAACTTTGATCTTGGCGAGCTGCTGCAGAGCGTCGGCGACGTCATGAGCGGCGCCGCGGCCGAAGCGGGCGTAGATCTGGTTTTGTACCATGGCGATCTCAGCTTGAAGTATGCGTGGGTTAGCGGCTCGGAGAGTGGTCTCACTGTCGCCTTGTCTCATGTGGGTGGTCTCGCTTTGTCAATATCAATCAGAGACCTGAACTGGAATAGGTCCTGCGCCAAATCATGTCCGTTGCGCGCGCGGGTGATTCTATCGAGGTCGGGCTCTTTATTGGCTTTTCCCCGGTCCCGGGGCAGGAGATTACAATTTCCGACGACCTCGTAACTGCGGACGCCCTTACCTCGTCGCCCGTCACAGAAGAGGGTCCAATACGCTGCGCTATTCAAATTGCACACAAGTTCGCAGCGTCCAATCCATACGCGACCGAGCCCGAATCTAGAGAGGAACCGCACTTTTCGAGCCTCATTCTCCGACGGCTGCTGCGCCAGATCGGTGGGGCTCTAAAACACGATGTTGCATCCTCGAGTGGAGGCCGCTCGTGCGAACTGTCGCTGACCCTCGACCGCGCACCTCCGATGAGCATGAGCCCGACTGGGACACCTGGCAGTGGAACAGAGCCAACGCTCGAGGAGCTGGCCGCTTTTGCCGACACTCTCAAGGGCGCCAAGGTTGCGCTGTATGCGTCGTCTAAGGGCTCTTTCGCTCAACATGTAACGCGCTATTTGGTCGACTGGGGTATGGACGTTAGCCACATGTCCGCCGATGGGGATGCGGACGGCGACGTGCCCTCGGGCTCGCCGAGCCCGACGACGTCTTCTGGGGGTGCGGAAGGGGCGTTGGGCCCGCAAAGACTATCCTTCGTATTTATCGACGATGATGTTACGGTCCTCAAGGAACGATTAGATGCGCTCCGCATCGAGCAGCCGTACCAGCTCACACTCAATCCCAAGCGACCCCCATTCCCACATCATTCCCGCCGCTCGACTACTCAGGTCCCCCAGATCTCCCGCATGATGTCCCCCATGCCCACGTCCACCTCTTCCGTCGTCATCATCCATTTCACAAGTTTGGCGAACTTCAAAGTCGTCAAGGACGTGTTACAGTCAGTCCTTACGTCCTATCTGGGTACATCTGCCCCCGTACCAGAGGTCATGATCGTGCCCAAACCCGCTGGCCCACAAAGGGTTCTTACGCAGTTACACATGGCTGTTACGCGCCCGCCTGTAGACCCCTTCTTCTCACCCATCGCCACCTCTCCCGCCACTCCCGCATCCTCGTTCTTGGGATACACTGGTCATCCGTCGAATAGGTCACCGGCCGGTAATCGCCCACCTAGCGCGCGGAGCAACTCGGACCGCTCAAGCAGGGGTGCGAAGGAGATGCTCGAGCGAGCAAACGCAGGGCTCGCGCCGCCCTCTCCGCTCGGCATGTCGAACAACACCGAGTACTTTTCAGAAGACGCGGTGCAACTCGGGTCGACACCATCTTCCGGACTGCTCATTTCCAGTCCGCCTGGGCAGCCAGCGGGCATCTTCTTCAGCCCGCGGGCGAAGACGCCGAAAAAGTCCGCGTTTGGACCGCCGATGGAGAGGCAGCTGGCGCTTCCCTCGAGTCGGAGGACGTCAATATCGCGCGCTCCGTCAGATAACCCAACATTTTCCTCGTTGCATGAGGTGGCAGAGGAAGAGTCAGTAGAGGAGGCGGCACCGCGCCCGCCGTCGAGCTTGTCGATTGAGATACCGTTGACACCTGACGCCATGGACACGACTGTGCCTGCGATAACGAGTGACCCGGTGCCGCCGCCGGTGGGGACAAATAGCAAGGAGGTAGCCGTAGTTGCAGGGCAGCAGCAGTCGGGTTCGCCGTCATCTCCACAGATGACAAGCCCGACGTTTCGGCGCCCAATGCGACGGCGAACGGCCACGCCCGATAGTAAGGTATTGGAGAAGACCAAGGCGGCGCCTGACGTCGATATCGTGCCCCCAATTAGCGTTCTGATCGTCGAAGGCAGGTTCATCTTCTTGTCTGGATTTTCCCCATTTTTTGACGGCGGGAGATAGACAATGTCGTCAATCAGATGCAGCTGGCTGGGTTCATGCGGAAGAAGAAGCTCAAGTTCCAGGTTGCGAAAAACGGGCTCGAGGCGGTGGAGAAATGGAAGACGGGCAATTTTGATCTTATTCTGGTAAGCGCCTTGTTCGCATCGCTCTCTCTTTTTCTAACCGAGAAATTCTGGAAGATGGATATTCAAATGCCCGTCATGGATGGGATCGACGCTACGAAAGAGATTCGACGGCTGGAGAAGCTGAACGCGGCCGAGGGGTATCCGCCCGCCAGTCCGAAGTCGAACTCTGCGCTGAGCTTGTCACCGTATACGACCACTGGCGCGTCGCCGTACCGCTCCTCCGTGATCATTGTCGCGCAGACGGCATCTTCCCTGAACAGCGACAGGGTCAAAGCGCTCGCGGCGGGGTGCAATGACTTCTTAACCAAGCCGGTGAACCACCATTGGCTCAATAATAAGGTCACGGAGTGGGGGTCGATCAAGGCGCTGCAGATGTGGGCGGATATGCCACCGTTGGGAGGTCAGCAGCAGAATGGGCTGGCCCATAATGCGCAGGCGGTTGCGGAGCGACTGCATGTGCCTGAACCTAATGGCAAGCGGGTGGCGAAGGTAGAGCCGGAGGCAGACGTAGACGCATCAACATCGGCCGGGATAGTCTCTGCGTCGACGACTGGGGTAGCCTCATCGACGTCGTCTGCATTCTGGAGCCCCGGGATGCCCTCGCCTGTTACGTTCTGGGAGACGTTAGGGATCCCGGAGCCTGCGCACAAGCTGACCGACGCGCTACCGCTGCAAAATACTAACCAAAACTCCCCCGACTCACCATCTTCCTCAGGAGGCGAGTCTGGTTTTCTCTCTCTTGAACTGTCGTTTGCAACTCATTTTCTGTAGACACGAAAGAGCCGTCCGAGCCTGCCCCTAATCCTGACGTGTCCGCGGACGTCCCGCGTATGTCCTAGCGGTTTATTTTTTCCTGAAACTTTCTGACCACCTTGCAGCCGATTCGGCGCCGCCGTCAGATATCCTTCCTGGACGGTGACGGTGTTGGGCGATCCTCGGAGTGATACTGGGGTGGCTGGCGGCGTTGCCCGTCTGGTATCCCATTTCGCTGAGGATCGCCGTGTCTCTACGGCGGTATATCGCTAGCTCTGTTTGACACTCCGTACATACACGTTCCTTTTCGTCGTATTTTTTTCTGGTTCCTGCAGGGTTGTGATACACGTGTGGAGAATTATTGGATATTGCTACCGAGGTGTTAAGCTTTTATGGACGGCATCTGCCGCGATGAGATCAGTTCGGCGGTTCGATGTGCGCCGGCGTCTTTCAGACCAAGTTTGGCTTCACTTCTTTCACCTCCCCGTCATGTCCTCACCCTCGCCCATGGCCATAGGCCGTCTTCTCAATGAATCGCCCTCGTATCCTCGCCATACGGAGTCCTATGAACGGCACCCCCAAATTGTACAATATGAAAGGCACAATCTACGCTATGAAGCGCCGCAGAATATGCACTGGCCGCAGCAACAACCTTACGCACTTTCATCCCCTGACCGGCTGGTACATTCTCTAGGCACATCGGCCAACGATTCCTCGATGGCAACCGCGGTGCCTTCATCGAGTGCGGGGCCTTCATGGAACGCGAATCATTATCAGGTCCAAGAGCCTACGACGCGCGCCAATTCTTATCTTCCAGACTTCAGTTTCTTCGGCCAGGGAAACGAAAACTCCTCCATGAGGAGAGTGATAATCAGAGACCCAGGTCCCTCAGTGCACTCTGAGCAACGGATGCCCGCGTCGCTGGACGCCTTTGTGGCCGACTCCCGTCAGTGCACGACTACCTCCATCCGAGCTGCCATTGATCAGGTATCAGATGAGACTCAACCCCAGCCTCGGTCCCCGCCGTCCAGTCACTACCAGCGAATAACTCCAGAATCAAGTTCCTCCAGTAGAGCTTCTTCCATCGACCTTCAGTCCGCACGGCAATACCAGGAAGTCGAGCGAGCCTCTGCTCGCCTAGTCGCCAAAGAAACCTCCAGCTCCCCTCCAACCGATAATACTCGTACATACCCCGCGCGCATGGGCGAAATTGATGGGCGCGCGGCGACTGCGAGCGGGCAGCCACAAGACCAAGTACGTCTTCGCCACGTTTACCCCGCGCTCTGAATGAACCCTGATCGAACTGGTCCCCAGCGGAAACGCGGTGTTATCAGTATCGAAGACGCGGAGGAGCCTCCAAAATCGAAACGGAAGCTGAGTGCTAAGCCCAGAGGAAAGACTGCATCGGGTTCGTGCAAGACCTATTCTTTACCTCAACCTCGCTCTGATGCTGTTATTTAGGCCCGAATAAGCGCAGTGGGTATACGCATAAGAAACGTAGCGAGGCTGCCCAAACAGCCGCCTTAAGCGGTAATAAGTGTTTCATCCTGTTTCCAGAATTGTCTGACGAATCCCTAGATCGTATTCCGGATAATATGTACACGTTTGCCCCGAGATCCAAGGGCAACGAAGGTAAGCTACTCCGATCCTGACATATGTCCCAGAAAGCTGATTTCGTTGTTACAGGGTACGATGTCGTGCGAGTCAAATTAACCCAGAGGATAAATTGCATGAGAGATATCCAAACCTCGCGATGCATGTCGAACCGCTACAGGCACGAAGGCTTCTCCAAATGTGTTGCTTGCACCCGCCGCTGGCAGGGAGATACCTGCCGCTTCCAAAACATTCGATCCTTCCTTCGGGACAGTGGTGGGCAATTGACGGGCATGTCTTTCACCGAAAAGGCAGAGGACTTGCCGCAGGTCCTTTTGGATTACCCAGCTCAATGGAATATTCCGCTTGACAAGGCCCACATCGATGAGACCAAGGTACGTTTTGGTATGCATTTTAACTACCGCCGCACTCTAACTCCGCCGCAAGAAAATAAGCGCCGCTGCGTTACTGCCCACCCTCCGCGAAGAACTGGAGCACATCCAATTGGATGAGGTCGTATACAGACCCAGGGAGAACGAGGTCCGCGCTACGTGTGGTAATCCTATTCACAGCTTATTTTTCTTACACGCTGACGCACCTATCCCAGACACCTGCATCACCTCGATTTTCTGCTGTTCCTGGATGTGTCGCGTTTGTGGACGCGAGGCGTGCTCAGATTGCTTCAATCAAATCAAAGCCCTCACAATCGAGCTTCCTGCGGGCGCCTCGCAAAACGAGATCGATGAGCGGAGCGCACGCCTCGAAAGACAGCTACATCTGAATCCTGGCTTCCTCTCGTGTTTGAAGCGGCATGACCATGGTGCCAGACATTTCTCGCCCATGACGCGGTTTGCCCGCAGTGAGCTGGAGACGACGATTCAGGCTATGGAGAAGCTTTTGCTCGAGGATGGGACGACTGCCGATGGTCCGTCCGGCTTCATCGAGAGGCGTTCAAACCATGCCTCGACGTCGAATCGTAGCTGCTCGCCTACATCGGACGATGCGTCTTCGCCTTCCAGTGATTCCGATATCACACTGGTCCCCGCCGATTTCTCTCCTCCCGTCGACGCCTTCTCTGAGATCCCGTCGCACGAGATCATGCGCTTCAAGGACTCCGAGCTCACCGAAGAAAATTTCCGCCAGTTTTGGGCCAAGGGACAGCCGCTGCTCGTTATGGATGCAGGGAAGAAGCTCAAGATCGATTGGTCGCCAGAATATTTCATGGAGGAGTACGGCTCGCAGAGCTGCCTGATCATCGAATGCCAAACAGAAGAGAGTAAGCGGATTACGGTCGCGGAGTTTTTCCGGGACTTTGGGAATTATGAGGGGCGGGAGGGGTGCTGGAAGCTCAAGGTCGGTCTTAAGCAGTTACTCTGATCGAGGCAGATGTTTATTGGGTATGATAGGATTGGCCGCCGGAAAGCGATTTCAAGACCGCCTTCCTCGAGCTCTACAACGATTTCAGCCAGGCGGTGCCGATCCCGAACTATGTCCGCAGGGATGGGGTGCTCAACTTTGCGTCGCACTTCCCGCTCAATACGATTGGTCCTGATTTAGGTCGGTTATATTTTGTTTTGGGGTGTATTCTTTCCCTTATAATGGCGGCCTTCTCAGGCCCAAAAATGTACAACGCCCACGCGAACCGGGAAGATGTCGGCACCAAGGGCTCGACGCGGTTGCATATGGACATGGCAGATGCGCTCAACCTCATGGCGTACGCTGCGCCGGGACCCAACGGGGAAGAAGGATGCGCGGCGTGGGATCTGTTCCGCGCAGAGGACAGTGGTGCGATTAGGCGGTTTTTGAAGTCAGAGTTTGCGGTTACGGGGCTGGACCCGATTCATAGCCAGCAGGTGTATCTGGACGATGAGAAGCGGCGGCAGCTTTATCAGGAGTATGGGGTGAAGAGCTTCAGGGTATATCAGAAGGCTGGGGAGGCGGTGTTCATACCAGCGGGGTGTGCGCATCAGGTATGTTGCGAACGATCTTTTTCTTGTTCTGGTTTGCTGAAATTTCTGACAGGTTCGTAATTTGAGCGACTGCATCAAGGTCGCGGTCGATTTTGTGTCGCCGGAGAATATCGAGCGGTGCGAGAAGCTGACCCAGGAGTTCCGTGAAGTGAACTACCGCCAGGCGTGGAAGGAGGACGTGCTCCAGCTGCGCACCATGATGTGGTTTGCGTGGCTCTCGTGCTGTCAGCAAGAGGAGAAGATGGGGAAGAACGGGGCTTGAACCGTTTTTTTTTCTTGGTTTCCGGCAGAATTGAATTGAATAGTACATGTTGTATTTTCTAGCTGTAAAGAAATGTAACACCTCCCATGTACCTGACAAAACCGAAGCGTTGAATCGTTCTTGAAGTTGAGCGCTGAGCATTCGGGAATCTCCGCGGGCTCTGTTTGGCTGCGCGTTCCGATCTGCACAGCGCGCGTAGTTCCGCTAATTAACACCTGCTTCCACTCAGCGCCCACTCCAACCTCACCACTACCACCTACACACGATGGCGCTGAACTGGACGATGCTCGGCCCGAACAAGGCGCCCGTCCCACTGCCCAACGAGATGACCATCACGACTATCGAAAGCGGAGCAGAGATCATCTTGAGGATTCCCGACGCACCGCCGAGTGCGGGGGCTGTTGCGGGTGGCTCGGGGGGATCCAGGACGCTGAAGGCGACGGGGAAGGTTACGGTTACGGACCAACGGGTGCGCGGATTGTTGTTGTGGATATCGGTGGAATGCTTTGCTCATTTAAGAGCAGTTCATCTTCACGAGCTCGTCGGATCCTGCGTTTGAGTCGCTTTCGGGTGAGTGTTTTGCTTTCTCTCTTCTCGACTGCTTGAGTTCTCTGTAATCATGATACTAATTGTTCGATGATCTCATGTGTTCTGCGATAACAGTTCCCCTCCCTTCGATTCTGTCTACGAAATTCGAGCAGCCGACGTTCGGCGCGAACTACTTTACGTTCGACATTCGGCCTGCGGCGGATGGGGGGCTGACCAATGGGACGACGGCGGAGGTGCGCTTCAAGGACCAGGCGATGTTTCAATTTGTTGCCACATTGGAGAAGACGCGGGAGCGGGCGATTTATATGAAGAGGCAAGAGGTAGAGAACGAGGAAGGGCCGCGTGCGTATAATTCCTTCGTTCAGGATCATGCTCTATCATACACTCAATTGCAAAGGATTTCCACTGACGCCGTTTATTTTGCTTCATTTAGCGGTGTACACCACGCCAGCAGAGGGCAGCTCCACATCGTCCGCGGGCGTCAATACCGTCCCGGTCGACAATCCTCCGGGCTATGAGGTCTGAGTGTAGGTTGATTTTCGGGCGTGTCGTTGGATGGACCAGGTAGTTAAGAGCAGTGTATATCTAATGTAGTAGAGCAATCTGGAGTATGATTTACTTATTCTGAATATCCGCACTGAAGTCGTTAGATGTTGCCGTCGGTGAGCCCGTAACTGCTGGTCCAACCTGGTCTTTTCATGAGCGTGCTGCGTTGTCGAATTTGTTGTCAGTGGAGTGCAGGAAAAAAGCTAAATTATTGCAGAAGTTGAATTTGGAGAGTTATATCTATGCGAGGAATTCTTCAATCCTTACTTACCTGCTGCATGAGAAAGAAGACGTTCGAAGGTTCAATGCGAGACATTACAGCTGGCGTAGCGTGAGCCGTTCTCCCGAGGTCGGGATCCCGGAAGACTCCAAGCGACACGCAGGACACAGGCGTGTAAGGGTTGGTCTTGGGTTGTCTGGCCCGACTGCTTATCCTTTGGCAGCGGATGTTTGTCGTCTTCAGGGTGTGTTTGTGGCTCCGACGAATGAATTTGATCAAGCTCGTTCAAGCTTGGAATCAAAGTTGAACTTACTTTCTATCGCGTTGCTGAACGTGGTCGGAGAACGTTACCCGTCGACGTCTTTTGAGTTGAACCGGTGGTACCAGCAGGCAGCGCGAAAGGGTAAGTTCAGTGGAGTCGTGAACGACCGTTTCCGTCGAAACTTGCTTCACGACATGAGACGAGTGGAACCGGTAGACCGACTCCCTCGACGCGAAGCAACGCTTCTCGTTCTGCAGATGGGCCGTGGAGCGCTCTTGGTAGCGGCGCGGGTGTGTGTGTAATTGCGGTTTGTTGGCGACGCATATTCATTTCTTTTGGTCCGCTTCGCTCGAAACGAGAGTTGTTGAACGAGCCATGTAGAAACGACGCGCGCAATGGTGACGAGAGACGCGAACCCAAGGGGCGTTCTGTCAAGCGCCATCAAAGATTGACCCATTGCAGTATGCTGGTGTTTGTCACCACCGTTGATCCCACTTCTGCGCGCGATTCTTCATGTGCGTACGCGTTTCTTGGTCACTCTCTTCATTTTCGAGACATTTTCGGAAGTGAATTCCTTCAGAATAATAAATTCAAGCATATTCCATTTGGTTGGTTGTATATTATTGCCTTGGTCTCAAGAATGCGTAAGTATCCATTAACGGCACACGTACATTTTGGGTTGCTCTGGAATTTTCCTCCCAGAGGCATTCCAATGTTCCTTTTACTCTTAGGGCCATGGGAGAAGAATGCGAGCGTCATAAAGCCCTCGATAGACTGGTGTCGGTGGGATCAACGGCGGTGACAAACACCAGCATACTGCAATGGGTCAATCTTTGATGGCGCTTGACAGAACGCCCCTTGCGCGAACCTAAACTTGCGCCGCTCGCTAAAATTTCTGTTTTCTTCCGGCGATCAAATTTGGGGGATGCGCATCATTGGCGGAGGCAGTTGTAGATAGAGAATTGGCAGCTGGATTGGCCAATCGCGTTGCGTTGCGTTGCAATGTAAGTCTGGATCCTTTGCAAGCTTTCCTCTGGTTGTCGATTTCCGTGTTGCGCAGAGAATTGTTGAACAAACTGGACGCCGGTTGCTCCGAGTTTTTGTCGTCATTCTTCTCTTACCGTCACACGGGGGAAGATTGGAATTCCAATTTGAACAACGCATATGCAGCCGTGGTGCCGAATCCCTTCTTTCGGCTCTTGACGGCACCCTGCCGAAATAATTCTCCTGGTTGTTCATTAGCGGATCTCCGAGGTCAACATGTTGACTCTGGACTCTGCGACGACGATTTGACGCGCACAAGGGTGACCGCCGATTAGTTTGCAACCAGTGTATGGCCCAGTTTCAAAACATCGCAACAGCGGACGGTATTTGTATCAAGTTGAGCTGTGCGATTGGTGGATGTGATGGGATGTTCTAATTTAGGAACAGTTGTTTACGCCTGTTATCATACACACTTTTCAAGTCGTATACAAACTTTCAAGGAGAATATAAAATGTGCGGCTTGTGGACACAGAGTATGTGTCCCACAGGCAGATAATAAGGGTGGATAACAGGAGGTGGGGGTCTCGGAGTGGACATATCGTCATAGAGACAGCGAATAGATCACATACCGGTGTGGCCGATATCAGCCCGAAAGTGTGGATCGGTGCTGTCGATACAAAACCCTTGTCGCCATCAGTTCCCTTCACCCTTCGTTCCCCTTCCCTTCTTCTTCTTCGCCGTGCCTCGTAAGTTCTTGTTTTCCCCCTTGCGCCCCCGCTCATTCCGCAGGCGTTCTCTGGCTGCCCGGTTGCACCTCTGGTCCATCGCTTGCGATACACTTCACACGTTCCTTAAAAAGCAGGCTCTTCCTCTGGTAGCTCTTTCAATTCAAAATGCGTTACTCCTCCTCTCTCCTCGCCGCCGCTCTGGCTTCTCCCCTCGTTGTGTCTGCTGCCCCCATCCGCGCCCGCGCCGCCTCGGCCACAGATGCTCTCGTTTTCCGTGCGTTGCTACGCCCCCCCTTTGCCGATTCATCCCTCATTCCCTCTCCACAGAGTTCGCCAACGTCCTGGAACAACTCGAGACCACTTTCTATCAGCAGGGAATTGCAAAGTTCCAGCAGTCTGATTTCCAGGCGGCCGGCTTTTCGTCCGCCCTCATCGCCACCCAGACCTTGACGACCATTCAGAGTGACGAAGCCACACACACCACCGTCATCCAGCAAGCCCTGAAGGACAACGGCGCAACCCCCCTCACTTGCAACTTTGACTTCAGCTCGGTGCTGACCGATGTCCCCACCATGGCTGCAACTGCCCGGGCAGTAGAGTATCTTGGTGTCTCTGCATATCTTGGTGCAGCAACCCTCCTCGATGACCCCGTCCTCCTGGATTCCGCGGCCTCTATCCTCACCGTTGAGGCCCGCCACCAGACCTTGCTCAACATCCTGGCTGGCGCTTCATCGATCCCGCAGGCCTTCGACATCCCCCTCACCCCTCAGGAGGTTTTGTCCGTTGCGGGTGGATTCATCACTGGCGACTGCCCCACTGGTATCACCCGTGAGTTTGCTTTTCCGAACAAGAGCGGCAAAGATTGACTGTTCACAAGCCACCAACACTCTCACCGTCACCAACACTGCCCCCCTCCAGCCGGGCGACCTGGTCACCGTCTCTGGCGCGAACATTTCTGGCACTGACGTACGTCTCGCGCCCTTGAAGGAAGCAAGGATCTGATTTTTACTCCCAACAGAACCTTTTCTGCAACATGATGGTCGGCGGCGCACCGTTCTCTATCAACCTGCCCCTGGCGAGCTGCAACGTGCCCCAGGGCATCAACGGTCCCGTCGCTCTCTGGATCACCAGCGACCAGCAGCCGCTTGCCAACAACGTCGTTGACCGCGCTACCACGCAGCAGGTCGCCGGGCCCGCAATCCTCTTCATCGACAGCCAGCCCGAGATGCTCGGCGCGATGGTCCGCGGCTCCAGCTCTGGCAGCGCGGGCTCTAGCACCTCGACGACCACGATCTCGCCTGACCAGGCGTCCTCGATCATTGCTGGCGCCGCGGCGACTGCGACCAGCGGCGGCAGCAGCAGCGGTACTGCCAATGGTGCTGCGGCCCCGGCTGCGCCCGCGTCGACGCCCCTGCCCGCCAACTTCACTGGCACATCGCCCGACGGGAAGGTCACCGTGAACGGTCTTACCATGGTGGCGAACCCCAACCTCTCCGGCTCCGCCACGGACAGCTCGAGTGCAACCGCCACGGACAGTTCGAGTGCCAGCTCCACGGACAGCTCGAGCGCAAGCTCCACGGATACCGCCAGCGCCGCCGCGACCTCGAGCAGCTCCTGATCGTTGTCTCTACACGCATGACGGACATTTCACGCTACGTGGTTACCAGACTGGGGTTTAATTTTTTGCAATGTACGGACAGTGAAACGGACCAGGCACGATGATACCACAACCAACCCAGAGCTTATCCACCCATCCTTTCATGAATCATATTTTTGAGCGCTAGATGCTCTCATCCCTCCTCCCCCGACGCATTTTTAGTTTGTCAACGATAAAGCAGCTTACCCTTAATATGCCCTCTTTTTTTACCTCTCATTTGTTTGTGAAGTACAGAAACAGAGCGACGCGATTCACTTCCATCCTCGTTTTTTATTTGGGAAGGGGCCGGGATACCGTAGAGTAGGTGTCTTATTTACTTGCTTTCAATTTGTTGTACAGTACCGTACGAGATACCATACTGCAAGTCGAAATCGAGCATATTTTCAGCCCTAGACGTGCGAATGCTCGGACTGGATGCAAATACGAGATTGGCTACTGATGAAAGAGAGGGCGAGAGCTGCCGGACGCGACAACGACGACAACGACGCGGTCGAGGCCCTCATAAAAGAGGGACGGGATCTTGTTGATCAATTGTACGGAGGTGGTTACGCTGATTCGTTGCACCTCATATCCATATGTGGTTCAGAGCGTGCCATAAATAGAAGTACATAGACTACACTTGACGAGATATTAATAAGTTTGGGCGGAGGTAGGAAAGTGCAAATAGAACTTAAGGAATACGCGGAGACGCAGGGAAAAAGAACGCAACAACCGCGTTCAATCATCGTCGCTGTCCTCGCTCGACGAAAATTCTTCGTCACTAAAGCCCACGAGCGATGAAATGGGACGTATAGGCGTCGCCGCCGAGTCGAGGGCCTGTGGCAGCGCCGCTGCAAGGAAGTCCTCTTGCTCCGAGCCCTCCTCGTCCTGTTCCTGTTCCTCCTCCATCTCTGCCTCCATCTCCATTTCGAGCGTACGCTCAAACTCGTTCATGTCGATCTCCCCCGGCGTCTCCGCGTCCGGCGGTGGTACGGCGGCGGCGACCTCGTCCCAGTCGTCTTCCTCGTCCGAGTCGTCTGCGACCGCGATGGGGGAGGGGGCGGAGGGAGGTGGCGCCTTGCTGCTTTGTGCGTGGGGCGCGGGGGGCGGGACCCAGATGCCAGAGGAGGAGCCGGGGAGGGAGAACGCGACGGGAGCCGGAACGGGGGCAGGCGGCGCCGGCGCAGTATGTTTCGCGCGCTTCATAGCAGGGCGCCCGAACTCGAGGTCCTCTTCGTCTGCGTCAACTTGCACAGGAGGCAGCGCAGATTGTGGAGGTGGTGGTGGCGCCGCCGCCTTCTTCTTGCGCTGCGGTACGGGCTTCGTCGGCCGCGGCGCGACGGGTTCGGGGCGCTGCTTGGGTGCAGGTGCAGCCTTTGCTGGTTTGGCCGGCGGCGGTGGGGGAGGCGGAAGTACGGGCACGGGTTCGAGGTCTTCTTCTTCCTCTGACTCTTCGGGCACGGCAAAGAAATGGCTGGGCAGCTCGTCGTCGATGTCGCCCTCCGCATCGGCGTCTTGTGAGAGGCGCGTCCCCTCCGTGTCGGTCTCAAGTTTCGGGGTTGAGGCGGAGGACGCGGGTAAAGCTTATTCGACGGTACCGGAATTAGTACACCTTCGCCGGAAACACACCCGCGAGACTTACAGGCGGCATGGGCTTTGTGGCCATAATTGAGAATAATAGAGGATTCGAGCTTCTCTAGTTTATAGGACTAGAGTCGAATCTGAGTTAACAGCAGCATAAGGAGTAAGAGTTCCGCGCACCCCGGTCTCTTCGTCATAAATTAGGATGCAGTCCACTTCCTTTACGGCGGCCTCTGTCCCTGTATATACATGGGTCTCGCCAGGCTAGGGTCCGCGTAAGATGCAAGAGAAATCCTGGGAGGGTGGCGGCACCAACCTGCGAACTAGGATGCTCTACGATTATAGTAGAACTCGTGGCATCTTTCGCGCGATTAATCTGGATGCTGCCGGGTTTTGTCGTTTCCACAGACGGAGGCCTGAAATTGTCTGGGAAGTATGAGACCGAGAGCCAAGTTTGGAGGAGAGGGACGGCCACGGACAGCGAAAGGAATAGAAATCCTTCTCAGGTGGACCGGTACGCTTCACCTGGGGCGGGGGCCCGCCTTTGCGCGCCTTGAGAGCCTTGTTGAGGGAGGGGCCGATCTGGACTTCGTGGGTGCCCTTGGGGATCCAGGATTCAGCAGACGAGGCCATGGCGGAGGACAAGGTGCCGAAGCAGTGATCGACAAACAATTCTCTAGCCCCTTTTGGCAATCCTCCTTTCAACCACAATAGTCCTCGGCGGAAATTGCACGGGGACACGGTATCGGAAGCCGCCGCGGAAACCGAGAATGAAGTGCATTAACTGCGGGGAGCAAAATACTCGAGAATGGCGGACGGACGGAGGGGAAGACTGATTTGCGATGAGTCCGTCTTCTTGTCAACTTGCGTTAACGCTGGTACACGGCGCCGGGTATGCTTGAACCGGCGACGTCGATGTGCCCCCACAGGCGAATCAGAAACGTCTACGAAAAAAAACAATGACCCCCGCCGAAAGCATGCACCAACTGTCATCAGAGCGACGAAGTATAACCGGCATCGACCGCTCTCCATCTCGCGCGCGCCATTACTACCAGGCCCAACGGCACAGATAGCATATCGTACGTGGATTCGCAGCGTATGGACCCCAGGCTGGACTATGTGCAGCATTCTTCATGCTATGAGCGCAAGCGGAAACGCCTCCGCCTCCAGCACCTTTGGAAGAATGTTTTAGGTTTTGTTGTATGTACTTTTTCGACGCAATCTTTCGAATTTTCTTCATAGTTTGATTCTTTTCCCCCTGCCCAGTTGGGCACTGTCTCGATTATTCAGACGTTCTGTGCAATCAAGGGTATAAAAGTTACTGGTGTTGTGGGTGAGACGCGTGCCCGCTCGCCCAAAGAAACAGTTGGCTGCTTGTATGCGGAATTGTCTGCTTATTCGTCTGTGTACTCGGCCCCGAACTCAAACGTGCATCCCAACGTTAACCCCGAACTCGTGCGTCGTGCTCGAACATTGTTACAGCACGTACTCAGGCTCTTCCGCCGCATCTAGCCCACGCCCGCCCGCCCGCCTCGCCCTCTTCGGCGCACTTTCCTCCTATTTGAAATTTGAAGGTCCAGCGATGAAGTCGTTCGTTCAACTCCATCGCCACTGCAAGCCCCTATCTCCTCCCAAATGGGAAATACTTCCGCCGATGACAGCTTCTGTCATGGGGGAAATAAATTGTCCAAGATTTCGCCAACCAGTGCGCGGGACAAGGTGCAAGACTCAGGTCGCCAGATCCGAGTCCAAAATAGGATTATCATCTTCCAAGAGACGCGACGTGTCAAGTTCGTCAAGGCCTCAAGGATTTCGACAAGATTAAGACTTCAACTCAAGGCCGCAGGCGTTTCAAGATCGACACCTCAAGCAACAATACTTCAAGATCTCAAGGCCTCAAGTATCAAACCTCAAAGCCAAGCTCAAACACCAAGACTAGTTTTTTGTAGACAGACCGCAACGCTACAACATAATTTGCTCCTACCTCGCAAAGTTGTGGCCCCAAGACACTATAGCAAGAGCTTAACTCGAGAAATGCGGCCACAAGTGTGAAAGGTTAATAAGACCTATGTAGTGAGCGAACAAGGCCTTCAGCGGGCAATGTTCAACCTTGTTGTTGGGCTCGCCACCCTCGCCAATATTGAGGAGGGCGCAAATTATGACCGAGAACAAGCATAAATTTATCAAGGGCCCCATTTTCGTCCAGATTCCGTCGAGGCGCTTTGACCCCTCGAAATCCATTCCTCATTTCCGCCTGTAATTTGCTTGGGAAAAATCCGCCGGAGCGTGGGTTAACTTCAAGTCACTTGCACGCACCGTGCTTACAACATAGAGGAAATTCGGGGCACATTCAAGTATCTCGTCCTTTGCTAATTTAACGCAGGTCTGCTGGGCGGCGGTCAATGTGTCACAAAGACTCGAAGGCCGCAAAGGCTGCGATAGTGACGTACCCACGGTTGGATTATTTCGGGCATCTCGGCCATGTTGAAATGTTCTGCAGTCGAGTTCGCCTTGATTTCTTCACGTCGCCCACACCACACTTACAACTTGCGAGGTACGAGCCAAAAAATTGTAGCGTCTGTCTACGAGAAACTATACCACACTGCTTACCACTCGTGTTCCATGGGAGAGCTTGACCATTATCTTCGTCTCTCACCACGCGCAGCGGCAAGCTTGATCTTCGACAATGGACAGTACAACTACGTGGGGAAATTCGGCTTCTATCTCTTCTAAAAATCTTATTCACTCGGATTGTAAGTGTCGAGTTGACCCAAGGGGGAGGCCGTAGTCCTTAGTTACTGGCGCACTCCCCCCAGGTTCCTCAGGCTGTAGGGGGCGGTGTCCCACGATATGTGTTGTTTCCACTGTGGTGGCCCGGAAACTTGGTGCATGATTTCGGGGTGGTCGATATTCTAGCTGGTTGCATGTGTCTACTTACTTACTGCTCTAGCGGCAGAGGTTCCGAGAGCCCGGTCCATTACAACACTATTTATACGTATCCGTTGCTTGCAGTCTGAGAGAGCGCAGGCCTAAATGTTCAATCTTGACGACAAGTTGGGGTTGGTTCTTTGTGCGTCCCTCGAAACCCTCTTGCGATTGAACTGACTCTTTGCACAGATTCTAAGTCGGAATTTCTAGCTCAATTCGCGCTTCAGACACCTTGTATAAACCCCTAATGCCAAGCATCCTTATGGCACTGACCCGACTGCATTTCCGAATCTGATCGAAGGCTAACACAAGTAGAATCGCAGATATGAAAGACCTCATAAACCCTCTCTAAATCCTCAGCAATCCTAGCAATTTTTGCAGCCTGACCCGGCCTATAGGGAGTTCCCGAATGAAATTGGACGCGATTAATCTGCATTCAACCGGTATTATAGCTTGAATGGAGTGTATTAATATTTTGTGGCGCGTTGCCGTCGCGTCGCCCCTGACGCGCTCCAACGGGTCACGTGGGCGAGCTTCGGCCAGACAAAACTTCCGCAACAATCCGCAACGTCGACTGGCACACCAATGGACGCGGCCAAAGCCAGCGACGAAACTCGCCCGCCCAGTGGCCCAAATACCACGATATTCGCCCAACTTCGCAATTTCAGCAATCTCGCAGTTCCTTCCATCGGCGCTTTGTTCAACTCCCCTGCTTCGTCTCCATCCTCTTCCTCGCACAACCTTCCCTTTGAACCCCACAATACCTTGGATCTGACCAGACCACCCGCTCAGATGAGCAGAAAGGGTGGCAACACGGAGGAAGTTCTGACCCCAACCCCAACTCGCCCTCCATCGCCTCGCCGCTTTCCTGGCGTCAAGAACATCTTCACCAATCTCGCCTCTCGCGGCTCGCGTAATCCACCGCCACTCGTCCGGTTTCCCGAGACGCAGATTTTTGTAGAGGAAGACGGAGACGACAAGACCCCGCGCTACGAACCACTGACCTCGCCCCTCGGCTCTGAATTCATCGCATCGCCGGAGTATTCCCATCAGCTTGGGCATTCGGGGTCTGGGTCGTACAGCTCCTCCGAGTACCAGCAGATTTCGCCCTCCGACTCCTATGGATCATCTTCCGAGCTCGACGACACCCCGCCCCTCACTCCCGAGTCCCTCCTCGCTGATATCTCTCTGTCGTCCCCCGCCTCAGAGAATGTTGAACTAGGCTATGCGTACCACTACTACAACGAAGGAGACGGACCCGAAGCTAGATACATGCGCACGCAGATCGACGAGCCCGACGAGCAGTACGCGTACACGCGCCCGCACTCGATGGAAATCAAGGAGGGAAAGAAGCCTGAGCGTCCCATCGTACGTCTCGTAGGCTACAACAGCACTCATACCAAAGCCGTAACCACATCTTTGAATCTTCAGGACTTTGACACGCTCCTCGCAGACATTTCTAACGACGCCGACGGCCCTGACTCGGCACTGCTCACCACTGGCGACGTAAACGCGGACGGAAGCGTCATCACTGAAGACGACAAGGATGAGTGGTACGGACTGGAATACACGCTGGAGTTGAGCACCCGCGAGCGTCGTGCATCTGAGACCCACTCGTTCTCCGGCGGGGAGCATTCCAAGGTCGGTTTCCGTGCGCATCCCCGCTGCGTTTTTAACGCGGTATAAATTGCATCAGAGCCGTGAATCGTGGGCTGCGATCCACCAGGGTACGGTCCATCCCTTCTTCGAGGACGAGGAGTACTACCAGTGGAAGAACTGGCACCGCTACCTCGACCACCAGGACGAAAAGCGCAAACACCGCAGAGGCCGTGCGTTCAAGATGAACGCCAAGGAGCTCGCGTGGTTCTATGCGGATGAGATGCACACCAGGGATTTCATGTCCTGGCAGGCGGTATGAATCTAATTGTATCTCTTTCTTCAGCGCTGAATGATCATTGCAGGAGGTGTACGGCACAGTTAGCAAGGATGTGTTTGAGCGCCTTGCGATCCTTGAAGCTCACCGACCCGTAAGTCGACCTTCTAGTATCCACAGCTGCCACTTATGCCTCGAGGATATTAGGACCCTTATTACCCGCCGATGAAGCACGACATGGGGTGGTACCTCAAACGCTCGCGCTCCGTTGCGTCGCTCCGCGAGCTCCGCCCTCTCCCGGAACCAGCGCTACAGCTACCAAAACGATTCCCTAGCCGCAAGAATTAGATCAAGCCCGAGAAGTATATGTATACGGCGCTGCACAGCCCGAGAAGACTATCCCGCACGACCCAGACGAAGAGAGACGAGTAGATGCATGTGTATTTTTTCCTTCCTCCTTTCGACAAAAGGCGAAGTCATGCTTCTTCGCAGCGACTCGCATTTATTGTACATTTTTTCTTGTAACCAAAAGTCCATGTTTTGTAACTGCAATACGGAAGTAAATTATACGCTTTTCCCGGCCATCCTGCATTCGGAAGCCTGTTATGGTAATGCAGTTACCATAAACGGCGTAATCTAAGTCTGCGAGCGAGCCGACTGGACGACACTACAAGAGGAGCAAGCGGTGTTGACCTAACCCAAAAATCAGGTTGCAGATTCCGCTTCCGTACACCCTGAAAGCTCGTATGTTCGGCAGGGATGATGCTTCCTGCATCGATTTAATCCACTTTAAGATTCCCAGTCGAAAATCTGGCCCTGCCAATCAATCCCTAGATCTCGTCAGAGACCTGAGCGGCGAGCAATCAAGTCGGATTCCAATCCCTCCGGAAAATATGTGGCGCCAAATCCCGTCCACGCTGAAACGGTTGTTCGGGCGGCTGTATTTCCTCTCCATTGAACTCCTCCTCTGCTCTCGGTTCCGGTTCCGGCGCCCACCCGTTCGCCTGGCTCTGGTCGTGGGTTTGAAGCCTATACATATTTATTTATGAAAAAGAATCATGAAAGGAGGCAACGCCAACGCACAGCTCATGCAACGACAAGAACTTGTTGATGTGGGCCCGCAACGTCTGCGCCGCGTTCTGCGCGCTGGGGAGTGGCGCCGCGCAGTGGTCCGGCGTGAACTCAACCTCGGCGTATTCGTATCCCGTTTGGTTGAGGATGAGGCGCGAAGCGGCGATGGCGTCACGGATAGAGAGAAATGCCACTGTCGCGGTTCTGAGCAACAGGTGAATTCATCATCGCATGGTGAGAAGAGGGAGATACATACGCAGGCGGCTGGAATTCCACCCTCTCCACAGCTCCGTATCGCTCAAAGGCACGCCGTACGGCGTCGACGGTGCGCTCGGGTGTGTTGATGACGCGCAGACATCTCGAGGCTCCGTGCGCAACGCTTGCCGCTATATGTGGTGCCAATGCCGTCAAGTGTGGTTTGTCCTCTTTCATTTGCACGGAGAGGCGCTGCCCCGCAAGAGTGATGCCGTGGTATATGGCGTAGCGCGAGAAGGCGATAGCCTTTTCGTGCGTTAGGAAGTCCACGAACTGCGTGTCGTATTCAGTTAATTTAAATTACAAGTTATGAAGAGGAAATACCGCAACGCGCCGTTCCGGGAGGAACACGATTTTTTCGAGCGCGCCGCCGCGGATGTGGTCGCAGAGCTCAGAAACGGAGGTTTCCGAGGGTAAATCACTGAGAATGACCTGGCGAACGCGATTACGGACCGCAGCAGCGCGCAGAGCTCCCGCAGTATAGCACCGATCGTCAGTAAAACCTGCTTTGACGCCCTCTTTATGCAGTTCGTCGATTGCCTGGTACCATTGAATGAGAATCACAATGAATGCGGTGGGCCACGTACATTCCGCGCATATGCCTCGGTGTAAAAGTCGACAAACGCGGTCCGGTCATCGTTTGTGAAAAGCACACGATCGACGCGTCCGTACAGGGACATACGCGCCTTGATGGCCTCGTGTGTGCCTCCGAGCCGCTGCACATCATGTAGGTATATCGCGCGCGTACCCGGACGACGATTACGATACACCCTGCTATGCCCCCACGTGAATTTGAGCCGTGAACCACGCAGCACGACCTCATTGTCGGTCATCTCGCGGAAAAAAGCGTTTGCTTTGTCGGTTTCATAAAAGGTGAGGGAGACGAAGCGCATCTGACCGATTCCTCGGACCTTGACGCGAAAGAGGGGGCCAAAGAAGACAAGATCGAGGAGCTCCGAGACGGGTGTGTCGCGCGGGACCTGGTGCGCGTAAATTGTGGTGGGCAACACCGTGCGGATGGCAGCAGTAGGCTTGAGAGTGCGATGGACCCAATTGACGGCCGTCTTCAGCCGCGCTTCGTGCTTCTTGTCTTCCAACGCATTTTCGCTCGACCTGCGTGGACTTGACGATATTCTGCGGCCCAGAGGACGAATGAAAGGTAGACAACGGCGCGGCACGTTCATTCGCCTCTGAGGAGCGTAACCTCGAGTTCCGCAAACCAGAAGCCGCCAAGGCGTGAGCCAGGCCGAATGGTCAAAGTCAAGTCCGGGGCTCGGCCCGACCGATCAAACTTACTTTTGCCTCTTGGCACCAACCTCCTCGTACGACGCGCCGTCTACTCCTGTTACTTGCTAGAACCCTATGTCGGACCGCCTAGAGCCTCCCTTTGCTGCAGCCATTGATGCCATTAAATCTCTCCTCCCAGAGCCCCTTCAAAAACCTCGGGTAGGCCTTGTCTGCGGTTCAGGACTCGCCGGCATCGTGGATTGCATTCGGGGCACTGTGATTGTTCCCTACAGCAAAATCCCGGGGTTTCAAGAGAGTACTGGTGAGCCCCTCGTCAGACGGAACTTGTGGCGGTAACTATATCACTCGTCGACGGTCCCAGTGCCGGGTCACAAGAGTTCTCTCGCGTTTGGCTTCATGGGCTCTGGAGAGGGTGTACCCGTGGTCGCCATGCTTGGGCGCGTGAGTTGATCCACGCGGTTCGAGGGACTGTAGCAATTAATTGGCCCAAGTTCCATGCTTTCGAGGGACATGCCCTGACCACCGTCGTCTATCCTATGCGCGTTATGGCGAAGCTCGGAGTCACTGACGTTATTAGTGAGTTCGTCTGGTAATCTTTATGCGCTTGTTTATCCCTGTGCAGTTACCAATGCCGCTGGCGGGCTTAATACTAAGTTAGCCGTAGGAACCAGTAAGCTCTGCACCCAAATAACGCGTCCCAGTCGCCTAATAAATTTCCCAGTCGTCGCAATCCACGACCACCTTGCCCTCCCCAACATCTCAGGAATGAACCCCCTCCTTGGGCCTCTCACATCGCCCACCTATCAACGTTTTATTCCCCTCTCCGACGCGTACTCCCCCGCCCTGCGCCGCCTCCTTTTCCTCGCTGCGCACCACCTGAATCTCGAGCCAGATGCGCTCGCAGAAGGCACGTACGCCTGGGTCAGCGGTCCGACGTACGAGACGCCGGCGGAGGGCCGCTTCCTGCGCCTCGCCGGCGCAGACGTCGTCGGCATGAGCACCGTCCCCGAGGTCCTGGCGGCCCGCGAAGCGGGGTTGAACGTTATGGCGCTCAGTCTGGTTACGAATGCCGTTGTGATTCCAGAGGGATATCGGAGTATTCGGGAAGAGGTGAACGCGGAGGTGGGTTTCATTTCTCTCTGTTTTTGGTTACGACTCATCCAATGAACTAGTTGGCGGGGAAACGCGTCGAGTTGCCCGTAGCCGACGTGGTGTCGCACGAGGAAGTGTTAGAGATCGGAAAGGCCAAGGGAGAGGTAATGATGAAGCTCGTAGAATGGGTCGTTGGAGCCATTCCTTCCAACATATAGATCTAAATGTCAGATAAAATTCATTTTCTCTCGAACTATTGACCCGATAATGGTCAATGATAACTCTTCCTTCGAATGTCGTCGGGAGAGTGTCGCGTCTGGATCTTGGTCTGGGTTTGAGCCAAGTTGCCGATCAGAGGCGGTGCTGGCCATCAAGCGCGTCGTAACCTGTCCGCAACCATGTCGTTTTCGAAGGATGTAAAGCCTCTCGCACTCAGCGCTACGCTGCGAGACCTTGCACTTCTGCGCGTCTCGGGTCTAGATGTCGCGTCTCTCCTCCCCCCGACCTCCACGACGCAAACGCCGTCTTTCACATCCTCCGACACGGTTTCAGAGGGGACAGTTGCGCGGTCTTACGAGTTCGTGGAGCAGGCGCGCGCGGCAATCAAGATATACAACCGCGGAGACACAGAGAAAGTTGGCGGTGATGTTGAGGCCATCCGCTCGAGGGTCGAGGAGCTGTCGAAGGGTTTGCAGCAGGAATAGTTGGTGAACAAACTATTGTGTTCTCCATCTTATTTATTTACTGACGGACGCCTAGACGCCCACCAACAACACGTCCTTAATTTCCCGTGACTACATTTGTCTGTATATCCTGTCAATCGAGGGAGGATTCGCTGTCAGTGTCACGATCCCACCGCATCTCGCCGCGACCCTGGATGATGTGTAAAATTGAACGCCGTTCTTCTCTAAAACATCGACTGTCGCCGATTAACCCCCATCTCTGATATTTCTCAAGATGTGTTGACATCTGCTCCGACTTGCGACCGCGGTTATATAGAGGACTCGTCTTTTGTAAGCCCTCCCTAGGCCTCCCTGGCCATGGAGTACATCCGCTTCGTCGAATCCATCCAGAGCACTCGGCTGGCCGCAGGTCGGTCACTCGTTGGTTCTCTGACCCACAACAATGACTTATTTGAACCCTCCGGAAGTGGGCTCCGCAACAGTCTTGTTGTATGACCACCGTACGCCGTTTTTTTCGCTCGGTGGTAGGACTCGGATTCATACTGGTTGTCGCAGTCATAACCCTCGATCAAGAGGTCAGCTGGCGTCTGCGTCCCCCCGTAACCTGTTCTCACCCTCCCGTCAGATCGATCTTGTCTGGGTAAAATTGGCTCGGTTCATTCCTGCTGCCGTATAGCTCATGAAGGTTGGTGTAGAAGAGGGACTGGTCCCTCTTGAAGGGCGTCTTCATATTCGTGAGAGCGGTTCAAGTATTTGCACGCTGTTCCAGAATTGCTTACCGCGTCCCGGTTAGCACCGCTATTTGGGCAAGTGATTTCGCACTGCATGGCTGACGGTTCATTGAACTTAGTCTGAAACGTCCACAGGGCTCTTGGGTGTCATGTATGTAATTTTTCGTCCGTTTTCTCGCCTAACAATTTATCTTTCCATTGGGATCATATAGAATTGAGCTTTTTGGTAAGGAATTGCGCACTATCTTTCCTGCACTCCTGAAACATGACTTCATCCAGCCATTATGAGCCCCGATGTCACCGATTCAGTGAGCAGCCTCTCTAAACTCTTTTCATATGCCCGGTGTTGAATCATTTCTAGATGTAAGTTCATTTCTTGAATGCGAGGTTCGTTCTGCTCACTCTCGGGCAATAGATGTAAGTAAGTATACTATCCGCTTACTGGTCCCTATGACAGCGTTCGTTCAGGCACTTGGTGGTTTTATTTTGAGTTTTGGGGATATACCTCGATTGTGCTGACCTCTGAACGTGCGTGGCTTGTTGCTTTCCCTGTTGCGATTTTCAACCACCGTCATCTCAGTGGTGCTGCTCCTGTGGATATTCTTCCTCTACAACAGAAGGAGAGACATTCTCGCGTTTCTTAGCGTCCTATTTGTCGCTCAAGCTGTATCGGTCGTTGTGATTCTCGCAAAGTCATTTGCTCAGCTGTCAAGTATGTCCTCGCGCAGAGCAGGCACTTTTTTTTTCAACTGACTATGCGCACTAGTCACTGCTCATATTGGTCACACACGCATCGCGTTCTGTTCCCTCAAACATGATACAGCCTTTTTCTCCTGGTACTGGTTGCCGGTGCTTTTGTATAATTCTGTGCGTGTATCCATCGCAGGCTTCATTGCGTCTATTCTGAATTCTTGACTCGGCTGCAGGCCATCCTTGCATTGTTCATCATTAAAAGTACTGACGCCTTCCGTGCAAGCTATATCCCACGCGTGCATGGAATATACCGGCGTAGTCTCA
Source organism: Mycena metata (assembly GCA_029378385.1). NCBI lineage: Eukaryota > Fungi > Basidiomycota > Agaricomycetes > Agaricales > Mycenaceae > Mycena > Mycena metata. The sequence goes on from JARKIB010000197.1 coordinate 148,821, forward strand.
TCAATTTCCTCGCGTCGGTCTTCCCGGTTGCAACGAAGAGAATAAACAGACTAATCTAGATCGTCGGCAGGATCTTCATCGTGTACCTCGTATGCTGCATCCTCTGGATAGCGGGTGATGTGCGTCGTTTGCCCACCCACCTCTCTTCGAGTTTCGGTGAATTAATCATTTGGTTAGTTTGCTCTGGGGCAAATCCCCGTCGGTTTCGCGCTGGCATTCTCCATCACCAGTTCGACGCGTCTCTTAATCAACATCCGGCACGCGTATTATACGCGAGAGGAGGTGGATTTGAGTCGTCCCGTGGCGCCTGCGATATATGCGAATCAGGCGCCGAGGGAGGAGTGGCTGTTTGAATTGAGGGAGCTGAGGTTGAAATGACATTGGACATTGAATCTGAAAATGTACATATTTAATCATGAACCACACACATTCGTTACAACATCGTGGTTCGACCAAATGCTGGGTGAAATTTTACTGTCACAAAAGACTGGGAGAATGAGGAAAAACAACTTTCCGGCCTCGATGTGAGAACGCGCGGAATTAGTGCTCTCCGCCCGTATGAGGGTGAGCTGGTCGAAAACGGACTCATGCCGGTTCGGCCAGCCCAAACTCCGCGCAGAAAAGGCGTCGCGCGAAAGCCCCTATCATGACGTCACGCGTCGAAGATCGTGATTCCGGGGAGACTATTTTGCCGCGGATGAACCTTCCCGCCCACCACCATGTCTAATTGCACCGTCATGTCGGGTTCCTACGGCTGGACAGACACTCTCAAAAGAGTGCAATACGGTCCTGGCTGCGTCTCTACCGCGCTCCCAAAACTCATTGAGATTCTGGGCGTGAAGAAGGGTCTAATTGTAACTGGCCGCAGCTTATACACGAAGGTCCAGTGCATTCCTACGCCCGAGAGCGATCCTAAACGCCTATCCCACAGACCGACGTGGTCAGCAAGGTCGAGGAGATTCTCAAGGCGCACGACGCATATGCGGGGGTCTTCACTGATTTCGGAGAGCACACACCGGTCGCCGGGATTGACGCCTGTATCAAGGTTTGGGTTCCGGTGGGTGTGAGTCGGATTGCGCACTGATTAGGGTTAGGCTTATCACGACACTGGCGCGGACTTCATCGTTTCGCTAGGCGGTGGTTCCCCGATCGATGGCGCCAAAGCCGTACGGTATCGAATTCATGAGCAGGCTGGGACCGGAGTGCCGCCTCCGCAGATTGCTATTCCGACGACGCTGAGCGCGGCCGAGTATTCGGTTCGTACGCCGATCGACGGCGTCCCCGCAAAATGATTAATCTACGAGCTCAGATTGGTGCTGGGTACACGGATGAGAATGGGAATAAAGTTGCGGTTTCGCACCAGATGCTTGCGCCAGCGGGTATCATCCTCGACGCCGAGCTAACACTTCCAACGCCGAGTCGCCTATGGTGGGTCTCCTATGTTTTTCTCCAAGATCAAATTTTAACACGTTACAGGCTCTCCACGGGCATCCGCGCTGTAGACCATGCAGTCGGTAAATATTGAGTGGTTGAGTCACCAGAGAAACATCACTGACTGCGGTTGGTTCTAGAAAACCTGTACCGTCCTCTTGTGCCCCATCCTTGCAAAATACTGTGTTTTTCCGCACTCGCCGACTTCTTCAAGTATCTCCCTATCTCCAAGGCCGACCCCACCGATATCGAGGCGCGGCAGAGGCTGCTTGTCGCAGCTTGGATGAGCCTCTGGCCCACTAGATTTGAGAAATACAGGTACCTTGCTTCGTTTCCCCGTTGACGATGGAATTAAAACTGGTGCCAATAGCGCCCTGGGTATGTCGCATGCGCTCGGTCACAGGCTCGGTGCAAAGTATGGAATACCGCATGGTATCACTTCTGTGCGTGCTCAATTTCCCCTGATCAAGAGCCCCGAACTCAGCGTAAAAAATGCAGTGCCTCACTCTCTCGCCTGTTGTTGCAATCCAATCGCGCATTGCGTCCCAAGAAGATAAGGAATACCTTGCCAATACTCTGTTCTATCTCCGCGAGCCCAGCACAGGCTCAATCGAGGGAGATATCCTCAAGCTCTCGGCGCTCATCGACGGGTACGTCTCGCGCGCCCCGCAATTCAAGCCTACATTAAAACACATGAATGCGCAGGCTCGTTGTACAATTGGGGCTGAAGAGCACGCTTAGCGAATACAAGGTGCCCCGCGAGGACTTTGCCGCCCTCTCGCAAGGAAACGATGATCTGGTAGAGTTGCTGAATGGAATTTATTGAAGGGGCGGAGTGAACAACACAAGACTGTAATATGTAGCTCGGAATGGATTGAGGCTGAATGGCTGGTGAAGCCACAGTATTTAACGCACTGGAACTTAGATTCTTCGCGAAAACACTTGTGTGAAAACGCCAAGTAAAACAAGTAGGATTCATTTTTGGAATCGTTCCAGCTGCAACTGAATTGGACGTCGACGTTGAGCTTTGAGCGCGACAAAATCCTCGACGCGACGGTAGAAAGACCAAAGACGTGCATCTACAATCCCTCCAATACCGACGAACAAGCGCCGGAGGCCATGGTGGGGTTTGTGTCCTGCGCGGGATCTGAGGTGAAACCCACTTGAAGAATGGATAGGACGCGAATGGGAGCGGTGGTATCTCTTCCAAGGCCTCGCGGGTTCACTGTGAGAGTAGTCCTCGAGGAGCGACAAGGCCTGGGCTGGCAGTAACGAGCTTCAAGTCTTCGAGTTGCGGATGAGGGAATATGCTCGTCCGGCGGAGGCCTCGGTAGTGCCGCCTCTGAAAGCGTGAGTGCAAAAGACAGAGATGTCAACGCCCAAGTGCCTCTTGAGGAATAATGGGAAAGCGATCGGCCTTCCTCGGACGTCGCTAGTTGCCGCGCCGATATGGCATCAGATTCGCCTACGGCGCGTTGCAGATTCGTGCACCTTCCTTTACTCCGTCATGCCGCAAGGGTCGCATTTGACTAGTAGGCCACTGGATCCTTCTTCCTCAGCGGCTTCCACGTCGTCTCTTATGGATATCGATGGCGTCGTCGGCGAAGCGACCATAACCGACGTCGAGCGCGGACGGGACCAGCCTGAGGCTCCGGATTCAATTTCCGACCTAGGTGGGTCTCAAATGCTCATAACGCGCTTTCTCTCTCATCGCCGCCCATATAGCTTCGTTCCAAAAGACGAGGGGAAGCAAATACACGAAACGAATCAAGTATTATATTCCCGGAATTGCTTGGATTCCCAACTATTCGCTCGCATTGTGAGTTTTTGTGCTATCGCCATATCTGCGTGCGCTGAGCATGCACAAGCCTTGGGGGCGACGTTCTCGCTGGATTGACCGTGGCCTCAATGCTTATTCCGCAGTCAGTCAGCTATGCCACGTCCTTAGCGCAAATGAGTCCACTCACCGGACTGGTGAGTGCACGCGTATTTAGTCTGACATTTAGTGCTGCTTTCTCATGCAGTGGCGCTAGTTCTCCGCTTCAATCCCAGGAATCGTTTACGCGTTCTTGGGGACGTGCCGACAACTCAATGTCGCGCCTGAGGCCGCGGTCAGTCTCCTGGTTGGTCAAGCCGTCGGGGACATTCTCCTTGGCCACCCTGATCCGCATTCCGAAGCAGGAATTGCTGCCTCGATTGCTATATCCACCATACTCACCATGCAGGTAATTACTGTGCAGGCATCTCGGTAAATGTTCAACTTAATTTTTTCAAGGTTGGAATTTTCTCGTTCCTGCTCGGCTTCTTCCGTCTGGGGTTCATCGACGTCGTGCTCAGTCGTGCGCTTCTACGCGGCTTCATCAGTGCTATCGCGGTGGTTATATTAACTGAGCAACTTGTGCCAATGTTCGGGCTCACCCCGCTCATGCATCAGCTGCATCCAGAATCAACCTTGGACAAGGTCCTTTTCCTCTTGGAACACGTAGTTCCGAGCGCCAACCTTACGACAACTGTGATTAGCTTCTCGGCGCTCGCCGTGCTAATCGGACTGCGAATGATAAAGGGGGTGTTCCAAAAGTACTGGTGGATTTACCGACTGCCCGAGGTGTTGATAGTGGTCGTACTTTCAACTTGTACGTATTCTTCCCCGTCCGTCGGTTGCACATGCATTGACCTTCACGTAGTTTTGTCTGACGAGTTCAACTGGGATCAAGATGGTGTCGAAGTTCTGGGCGCAGTCCCAATAACATCCATGAAATCGTTTATACAGATTCCTCTGCAAGCCGCGAATCTCAAGTACCTGCGACGCACTACCTCCACCGCCATGTTAGTATAATCGTCTTTTGACTGCCAAAATGGGTTTCACCACTTTACTTCCGCAGGTTAATTTGTGTTGTTGGCTTCTTGGATAGTATCGTAGCGGCGAAGCAGAATGCGTCCCGCTTCGGATACTCGATTAGTCCCAACCGCGAGCTCGTCGCACTTGGTGCATCGAACCTTGCGGCTTCCTTTATCCCCGGGACTCTTCCCGCTTGGGGCTCCATCACGAGGTTGGTTTTCGGCTTCACGTTCGTGAAAATGTGTTGTTTGACAGCTGGAACAATCCAGGTCGCAAATTAACGGCGATGTTGGCGCACGGACGCAGATGGCTTCGCTCATCTGCTCCTTCGTCGTACTTCTCGCGACGTTCTTCCTCCTTCCATGGTTGTATTACCTGCCTAAATGTGTCTTGTCGGCGATGTGGGTTTTTTGGTCTTTCAAGCCGAGGAAGGACTCTAAATACATTTGTTTCAGCATCTGCCTGGTTGTGTTTTCCCTCCTACGCGAGGGGCCGCACGATGTCGCGTATTATTGGAAGTTCGTGTTCTTGCTTGCTATTAAAATCTTTTAGCCCAACTCACCGATCATATCAGAATGAGCGCATGGGTCGATCTCAGTCTTATGTTCCTTACCTTCTTCTGCGCAATCGTATGGAACATCGAGGTCGGCATCATGCTCAGCCTGATTGCGTCCCTGCTACTGGTCGTCCATCGTTCGTCGAAGACGCGCATGACTATCCTGGTGCGTTTCCTACTCATCTGTGAGGTGCAACGAAATCAAACCAACCTGCAGGGACGAATCCCCGGCACAGAGCGGTGGAAGCCCATTAATGAAAATCCCGAGGCAGAGGAAGACGTCTCGGGTGCGCTAATTGTGCGGATTCGCGAGAATCTTGACTTTGGTTCGATTTTTTAAAACTCTCTTCTTTCAACTAAATGCTCATCTGTTGAATTAATAGCGAATACGGCACAGCTTAAAGGTTTGTTGGGTGCTTCCATTATTTCGAACCAACCTCAATGTTTTTGCTACAGAGCGCTTGCGAAGGTTGGAGTTATACGGCGTCGGAAAAAGTCACCCGTCGGAAGAGCCGCGCAGGCAACAAGCTACGGTGCTGGTTTTCCATATGGCTGATGTGGAGACGTGCGATGCTTCGTATGTTCAACTCCCGTTTTTGTTCAGTTCAAGATTCTGACGATATCTAGGGCTGTTGAAATGTTCTACGAACTGTGTGAGGAGTACAAGGTTCGTCATCTTCCATTTACGCATGTGGTTCATCTTTTGAAATTTGAACAGAGTCGCCATGTCCGGCTGTTTGTGACCCACCTGCGTCCACGCCCGTTGGCAATGTTCTCGAAGGCAGGGATATTCGACTTGCTGGGGGACGAAGCATTCCAACTCAATGTTGCGGATGCCATGACCAGAGTTGAGGGCGGGCGGTAAATACATATGGGTGTGGATGGATGGATTATCTAGACTTAGGATAGTGTTAGCACCTAATATGCGACTGGGACTTGGATCACCAGTCAAGTAGCATTTTTCATCGCAAAGGCGCGGACGGGCGATCCATCGCTTCCATCGATGTTCAGAGGGACCAGATGCACGATGTAGTCGGAGCCATCCAGCGCATGCAGATTTGTGAGGTTCTCCGCGATGACGCCCCCCGCCCCGAGGATGACCTCATGGGCGCCGAAACTGCCAGATCCGTCGAGACGCGTTTCGTCTGGGCTCAACGTATCGACACCGACCACCTTTACACCGCTGGCGATGATATGTTCGGCGGCCTTGCGCTCGAGAAAGGGGTGATCCAGGTACTTGTCTGTGCACCAATACCTCGACCAGCCCGTGTGCAAGAGGAGTACGATGCCTGCCGCCATCTGAGGGGCGTACGGTGTGAGGTCATCCCAAGTTATCGCTTCGCGGGGAGATTTATTGGTGACATCGACGAGGAGGATGGGCCCAATGAAGGTTTCGAGTGGAATCTGCTCGATTGACTTGCCCTGGGCGAAAAAATGGGAGGGAGCATCGACGTGTGTGCCTGTATGCGAGCCCATGGACAAGGATCGAACAGAGTAGCCGTCTTTTTCGACAGAGGTGGCGGAGGAGCAGCTGAAGACGGGATTTGCATGTCCGATTCCAACTTATGAGATAGATCCACGATTTGCATGGCAGAGGTCGAGTTCAAGAAACAAGTGGTGACCGGTTCCATCAAAATATTACGCAATAAAATAATATCTTGAGCTTTTATCTACTAGATCTTCGCGTTCCCAAAGAGTGCCGCCTGACGCCTCCCGTCCATCTCTCTATCTTCCAGCCATGTCCGCCTCTGCCACAGAGGGGCCACAACCCACCGATTCGCCGCCCGACACCGAAACTGTCCTCCAAAAAGCCGGAAAGCGATTCCTGCTTCACAATCCCATCGAAGCGACAGACGCGCTGTGGAGAGCATATTCGAACAATCGGCTTGCCGCATGGACCATCCGTAAGAGCCACAAGAAAGCTGAGCAAGCAGGGTACGAATCGCCCGACTCGGACGACGACGAGAACATGCGTTTGGCTTTCAGTCGCAACGACACGATTTATGTGCTGAGATCTATACGCCGCACGCTGAGGGAGCTGGAGGATGAGATGGGGCTTCCTGATACTCTCTTGCAGAAAAGCGTCGCGGTTTTGGACTGCGACGCAGGCTTTGAGGAGGCGGACGATGTGAGTATGGAGAGAATTTGGTGGTCCCGTCCCTTAGCGTTGATTTTAGCCCCGAACGGTCTCTACCATCTCCAGAATATATTCCCCGTCTCGGCCGGTGTATGTCGACGTTCATCTGCTGTACCATTGCCGCATGCGCTACGACCATCTCGAATGGCACTTCAGTATTGGGTATAAAATTCATTCGCGTCCTCAGGGCCGCGGTCCAGCAAAAGAAATGCCCGCGGATCTCGATATCAAAACGCTCAACGATGAGCTCGGCGGCGGGCTGGCTAATATGCATGTTAACAAGGGGTGGCGGTCGATAGCGTGGGCCACGTGGGACGATCTCGGCGGGACCAATTTCGGACAACGCAGAGTCGAACAGCGCTCATTCGACCTGTACGACGAAGGCATCATCGACTTGCACGAAGCGTTTTTCGGGCCTCTGCCAGAGCCCGATGGTGCATCTGATCTAGCCCGCAGACAGGCTTCAGTGGCTGTTGTACGCCTGTTGCTCGCTGCAGTAGGGATCGACTACGATATCGCATGTGAGGAGGACGAGGACGATGCTCCGCCGGGCAGGGACCAGCTGCAGACCAAGCAGGGTCATATCGCATGGATGCTTTCTGGATTGTCAGATCATTGGATGGCGAGGGAGGTCCGCAAAGCTTGCGGCTTCCAGGTCGCACGGGACCCCGTGGAGCAAACAGCTGGAGATAAAGAGAGGGAGGAGGAAAGGACCCGGGAACTCGACTATTACGATGACGATGAGGATCCGGCGCAAGGGTGTCGCCCGCAGTGAATAATTGCCTTGTCTTACATGCCTCAAAGTCCCCAATACACGAATGGATATTGATGTCTTCCTGACTTTCACTAGAACCCCGGCTCGACGCGATGGTCACATGATCGCGAAGTCATGACGTCATCGTGTAGGTAGCTTTCGCGTCTCTTTACTACTTACACTTAGATTTCCACCACGGCAAGCTAGCTGAATTTCGACTCTTCCCACCGCGTCTCTCTCTCCTACCACCCATGACGAGCAATCTACCCCCCCTCGTACAAGCTTTCTCTGGCGCTATCGGCAGCGCGTCTGCCAACACTTTAACTTACCCCTTGGACCTGGTCACCACTCGTCTCCAGCTCGATTCCCCAGAAAGAGCGAAGACGTCTTCTGGTCACTATGGCGCAATTCGCATTCTGCGCGGTATCATTCGAAAACGCGGTTTTCAAGACCTTTACGCTGGTTTGGCGACGGATACAGGCGCAACGTTGCTTTCAAAGTATGTCGACGTCTCCTTGGTCGCGAAGTTCGCTGAAATGAACGTGATTCAAGCTTTTTCTATTTCTACTTTTACGCTTTCCTTCGCTATCTCCTCACGCGGCGCCGGCTTTCGTTGAATTCCAAGCCGAGTCACTTGGCTCATCCGCACAAACCTACCCTACCAGAAGAAATATTGCTGGGATTTGTCGCAGGCGTCGCCTCTCGGGCGGTGTCTACGCCCCTGAACATCATCACGTTGAAGCTTCAGGCCGAGCAGGAGAATGAAGGACCTGAAGAAACAGCTGCCAATGAGGATGAACCGGTTTCTGGAGTCGCCGGAGTCGTGAACAAGATCTATCAAGAACAGGGAATTTTAGGTTTTTGGCGCGGTAAATCTCCGCCATTTGTTGATGACCAGGAATTGATTCCGTCCACCGTAGGTTTCAAGACGACGACCCTGTTATCTCTGAACCCCGCATTGACGCTCGCGCTGTTCCAAGTGTTCCGTCGCCTTCTTGTTCGAGCCTCTGCAACTGCCGGCGACCCAAAACCCTTTCAGGCCTTTTTCTTGGCCGCCGTATCAAATTCCATCGGTATGTTTGTATTCCCCTGCCAGGGTTAGTTCAATTCTGAACCGTTAACCCAGCGGCTACCATTTTATATCCCCTCATGCTTGCAAAGACGCGTCTACAGGCCTCCTCTGCGACCTCGATGGGCGAGGTGCTGCATGACGCGTATACTGGAAAGGGCCGGAGCACAAGGAGGCTGCCCGGAGTACAGATTCAGACGAAAAATCCTGGAATTCCCGGACTTTACCAGGGCCTGGAGATGCAGATCGTAAAGGGCTTCCTGAGCCAGGGTGTGACTTTTTTGGTCAAAGGACGGTAGGTTATCGTTGATTCTATCGCCCAAAATTATTGATGTCGTTTCCAGAGTTGAACAGATAATTGTTGAGATGTATTCTCGAAGGCGTTCTGTATGATGAGAAAATCCTTCACCAATGGTGACTTATAGCGCGGAACACTCTACCGTTATTCTGTACGGAGTTATGTTCGCGTTTTGTATTGTTCCCGGATCGTATAGATCTAAACCATATTTGCAGTACACCAGTACAGCGCATTCTTGAATTCCCACAGGTGCAGAGTAGTTTCCTGACCAAATTGGTCGAAGCCAAAGAGCGGGAATACTGTTTTAGGGAGGTCCGTGTATCGCAAGGAAGTCAGACGCATTCATCGGTGGTCGCAAGACGAGAAACAATCAAAAACGATATAGCACATGAACCTCTTGTTCAAGGCCTGGTGCCAATTGTACGGTGTACGAGGCTGTTCTGTTTTGTGGGCCCATTATGCGAGGCACGGATGCGCGTAGAATTCATGGAGTTCGCCGAGGAACTATACTATATTTGCCAAATATTTTCATCGTCAGTTCGTGCCAAATAGGGCACAGAAATTTAATGCCACAAGATTTGTCGATTTTACGATCGTGCAGGAAGACAGAATGCCGGCCAGAGCTCCAGAGAGTTCCAACTCGGCAAAATCCGGGAACGGATCAAACCACCAGCGGGCCGGACTTTTCCAAGCTTCCAGTTCGTCAACGCGGTCATGCAAAAATCGCCAACTTCCATGGATCCCGCATTTTCATGAAAATTTACGCCAGGACAATGCGACCAACACTATGCACGTCCTTCTCCCCGCAGCTCTTCTTCCTGGGACGGCGTTGGGGTAGCCCAAAATTTTATTCTTCACGTCTTCCTAGTCCATCATGGCCCTCCATTAGGCCCAGCGATACGTTGCCGAAAGAGTTATCGGACGAACAATCCCCTGTGGCCAGAATTCCCTGGGAGTTCCGCGACTCGGATACTGGGGCAGCCCCCAACCCCGACGATAGCCCAGACGATACTTGGCCGAAAGAGTCATCGGACGAAAAACGAATTCCTTGGGCGCATCGGGACTCGAATGATTGGACAGCCCCCAGCCCAAGAGCCTACCCGCAGATACAGTCCCCAGAACCTCCAGATCCGCTACGTCGCCATACGGTCTGCATAGAAAATGTTTCCTGGGAGACGCCGATTTCCGACGTCCTCGACGTCGTGCAGTTTGGGGACGTATATCACATCCAGGACTCCATTCGACGTGATTCTCAGGGCAAGCCACATCGGGGCATTGCCATCACATTTACGAATGTCAATGCCGCCCTCGGATTCTATTCGGATGCCACGAATATCAACCTATATGGTCGGCGCCTCCAGGTTGAATGGGGCGAAGGCCCCAGGCCGTTCACGGATTTGGGGCGGAGCCGTGCTATCACTATCACTGACCGAGGTCATCTGGGAACAGAGCAAGACCTTAGGGATTATCTCGAGGCATTTGGTCCAATCGACAAACTTAGTCTCATGAGGGAAAAAGACCAAGACCGCGCTTTCGTAAACTTTTTGAGCGTGAACTCGGGTGCTCGCGTATGGATGTCTCTCTGTCTTTTTCATACAAAATACTGAGTCAAATGATGTAGGCGGCCCAAGCCTTGCGCGACGCTGGTGCTCAAGTCGAGTCTGTGCCTGAGCGCTGTTGGGTCGCTGAAAGACTCAAGGCGTTTGCTCTAGCAAACAAATCACGGACGGTTGTGTTGCGAAATATACCGTCAGACGCTACTCTTTCGGATGTCTGCGACCAAATCAGAGGCGGAAGCATATTTAGAATAGGTACGATACCGGAGAGTGGTCTTGCAGTGCGTCCTCTCAAGCACCTGTAGAAATGATGAACTAACTATTAAGAAGTATATACATTTTATAGAACACTCCTCTGCAGTATCCTTCTACCGACATGCATTATACAACGGTGTCATGGTCAAGAACAGGCGCCTGCACGTCGCATTCCAGGCGCAATCCAAGGAGATCCCTCGATTCCTCCATGACGAGATCGACCGAGGTTTAACGCGTTGTCTCGCGATCGAGGGCATTCTGAATGCAGACATGCTTAAAAATGACTGCTTGCACTACGGAAACGTTGAGCGCATCGCTTTCTCAGAAACAAAGTGCGTCTTCAGCTCTGTGCTTTCACGTTACCAATCCTTGGACACAGATCAATCGTATCATTCACCGCCGTCCCACACGCTCTCAAGGCGTCGCGGCTACTACCCACAAAACTGGCCTACCAAGGACTCAAAATAACATTCGCGCCCGATCCGTGCGCGGCGCCGTCTGAAGAAGAGTGGAGAAAAGCGGCAGCTCTACAGGCTGAAATATCTGCTTTGTTGATTCCATCGGATACACAGCAGCAGAAATCCAATGCGGCTATACCCCCCAATCGAATAAAGATGTAGCATAGTCGTTGTGGCTCTAATCCAATCCAAAGGAAAGTAAGACTGAATGGGGATGTACGGTACTTGTCGATGTTAGGCACCAGCCTCTGAATTGATCGCCTGTCAGAAATTTCTCTCGTCCGCAAAATTCAAAAACAAGTCCTGCACGACCCAGGCACTCCCTTTCCCTCCATTCCCTCCATTTTCTTCCCTAAAAATGCTCGTGCTATACGAGACCGCGATGGGCTATTGCCTGTTCAAAGTTGGCGACACCGCAAAGCTGGAGAGCGACGACTTGTGGAAAGAGTTTGAGAGCCCGGAAAAGGCCAGCAAACTGTACGCTCTGTCAGACGCATGCACCTGGAACTGCAACTGATTGTTTTTCACTTATAGACTAAAACTCAAGGGAATACACCGATTCCATTCCACCGCGACAGCAGTAGAGGATATCACTGCACTGCAGAAGGGAAAGCTGGGCAAGGGCCTGAAGGACTTCTTGACAGAGGAAATTGTCGACAAGGGCAAGAGCAAGGAGTCGCTGCTCGTTATTGACCCGCATCTGTGTATGTATCCTCTTTCTTCTTCACGACCACGCATTTTCTCACAACATGCGCATTCAAGCACATTCCATTGCCAAAAAACTGAGTATTAACGTGAGCGCTTTGGAGGGCAAAAATGAGGACCTGTGGCGCGGTATACGGTCTCAGTTGACGGCACTATTAAACGGCGTGGATCCAAAGGATTTGGCAACCATGAGCTTGGGTCTCAGCCATTCGCTCTCGCGGTAAGTCTATTTCTTCACCGTTTCTGTTTGACTGAACCTTCATTTCCGGCCTAGATTCAAGCTGAAATTTTCGCCGGACAAGGTCGATACCATGGTCGTACAAGCAATTGCTCTCCTCGACGACCTTGACAAGGAGATCAACATTTACTCTATGAGGGTTAAGGTGGGTTTCGTATGCGCCCGCGCCGACGCTTGGACTGACTTTGCCCAGGAATGGTACGGCTGGCATTTCCCGGAAATGGCCAAAATTATTGTCGACAACATCGCGTATGCAAAGGTCATACGGTTAATGGGTATGACCTCTATTGCCTTCGTCTACTCTCTTTTAATACGTGACTAGGTTTCCGCACAAACGCATCATCAACGTCCTTCGCCGCCATCCTTCCTGAGGACCTCGAGGAAGTTATCAAGGCCGCCGCTGAAATTTCCATGGGCACCGAGATATCCGACACGGATATTGCCCACATCCATTCTCTATGCGACCAGGTCATCTCGATCTCCGCATACCGGACACAGCTGGCAGAGTACCTGCGGAATCGCATGAACGCCATTGCGCCCAATCTGACCGCACTTGTCGGTGAGCTCGTCGGCGCACGGCTGATCAGCCACGCCGGCAGCTTGCTCAGCTTGGCCAAGCACCCCGCAAGTACTGTCCAAATTCTCGGCGCAGAGAAGGCTCTGTTCCGCGCTCTTAAAACGAAACATGATACACCGAAATATGGATTAATTTATCATGTGCGTTTTCGCTCACTCCCCGTTTCCTCTCCCTCTCGGCTCACCGACAACACATAGGCTTCTCTCATCGGCCAAGCCCCGCCAAAATTAAAGGGTAAAGTAAGTATCCGTTGTACTCACGAAAGAAATGTATGGAACTGACCGTTTGGCGCAGATGGCTCGCATGGTCGCCACAAAAGCAGCGCTCTCCATTCGTGTCGACGCCCTCACGGACTCGGATGGCAAGTCGGAGCCCATGGCTCCTTCAATAGGGATCGAAAACCGGGCCAAGCTCGAGTCGCGGCTGCGCGCCCTTGAGCATCAAGGGGATCTCTCCGGTGTCCGCCGATTCGCGGACGGCGGCAAGAAGCAGGCCAAGTTCGAGATGGGCGGCGAGACCAAGACGTATAATACGCAGGCGGATGCGGTGGATCTGGTCTCGACACAACGGGAGGATCCGATGGCGATCGCGGTCAAGGCTGTTCTAGATGTGAAGGAGGAGAAGCGGCGGGCGAAGGAGGAGCGGCGGGCGAAGAAACGGGCGGAGAAGGAGAAATCGGAGGAGGTTGGGGATGTGTCGATGGATGTAGATGGCGCGGCCGAGGATGAGGACAAGAAGGCGAAGAAGGACAAAAAACGCAAGCGGAGGGAGAGCGAGGCTGCAAACGGAGACGCGCCGAAAGCCAAGGTGTGTATCTACCATCAGAACTTACTCAAGACTGACGGCGTTCCAAGGAGGAGGAAACGGAGGAGGAACGGAAGGCAAGGAAGAAAGCTCGGAAAGCCGAGAAAGCGGCGGCCGAGGCGAACGGGGATGCGAATGGAGACTCCGAGTCACCGAAAAAAAAGAAGAAGAGAAAGTCGGAGGCTTAATTTGTGTATCTTGCTCTGTCCACCTATCTGCTATATCTACACTCTTTCATCAGGGGATGCGCTAAACTCACGGCATCAAACGCGGTCATGTGACGTGTCGTACCGTTTATGGGTCTGTGCTCATGACCTCTCAAATCCTCTCAAATCGCTTCATTCATCCATACCCACTCTTCTTGTCCATTTCCGTGTCCATGTTCTCGAAGCTGGATCAAGAGGGAATCAGGAAAACGACTGCGCAAAACTCTTCAAGGTCAAGGACCTCATGTATTCTCCGCCGAAGCTCTAACACACAACACACGCATTCATTCCAGCATTACTTTGGTAGTAGAATTTGCTATATATCTACGCCTGACGGCCTGGCCGTTCAGTTGGCGCAGGTGTTGTCTGCAGAAGCGGAGAACGACTGGATGATCACGGATGCTTCGATGTTCTATGCAAGTGGGTCAGGGATCATCCCAGTAGCGAATGAATGACTGGCCCATACCGTGCACTCGCCGTCCTGGTTGGGGTTTGGGAACTGGAAAGTGCTGCTCTCGCAGGCGGCACCAGAATACACGGAAACACAGTGCTCTGCAGCGTCAGAAACCTGTAGCAAATTGAGATACTAGGGCTTGGAAACAAGATTCGATACCCTTCACCAAAAAAGAGTTCCTTCCACTGAAAGAGTGGCATGAGCTGTCGGCCGGGAAGACCGCGGACGTGCCGCCACAGTTGAAGTTGGTGAAGACTGTGACGTTGACCGCCAGAGCCGAAGCAGCAAGCAGAGGGATCATCGCGAGGAACTTCATGGCAAAGTTAGGGCAAGACGGATGGTTGAGAGCCTCTTATACGGCGGAGCGTGGTGATCCAAATCTCCATGGCGAAGAACGGAAGCATGGATTTCGGCTGTTGAGGATCATCGTCATCACCCAGTTTGTTTGCTTTCAGCCTTCAGCCAACGACTATTCCGCTCAAACCTTTTGCGGTTCTTCCCGGTTGTAGCATAGTAGTCATAACATTGAACATTGGCGATAGATACAGCGTGAGAAGTACGCTCAAGTAGCACAAGTATTGTCGACAGAACACAAAAACGAGAGAGTCGCCTGCGATGCTTCGATGTTCTACGTGCCTTGTTACGATATCGGTTGCTGAATAAGAGTACGGTGCACACCTCACATTGTCCATCCGCTGAGAGACTGTGAGCGGCGAGCTTCATAAAAAAAGAAAAGAAAGAACTGACCGTTGGGAGTCGGAAATTGTAGGGTGCCGCTGGCGCAGGTCGAGCTGCTATATACCTACGAGGTACAAGTGTCATTCGATGAAGTGTCTGGTTGCGAGCAGACTTGCCGTCACGCAGTGCTCGGCACCAGCGTCCACCTAGTACCAATGTTAAGTCAGTATGGGCTCTACAAAGACGGAAGCCTTCTGACTCTGAAGGCGCGCATGTTGCTACTCGGGTGGCAAAGCCCATCACATGGAAAAACCTGGGAGACTATGTGAACGACCATCTCCAAAAAACAAAAAAAAAGGCAATCCTACCTGCGATGTTCCGCCGCAGTTGATGACTGTGAAAGTCGTAATATTGACCGCCAGAACTGGGACAGCGGCAGCGAACAGCATGTAGAGGAACTTCATCTTTGGAGATTGTCTTTGGTTGTGATTTCTCCCTTCCGTCCGCGAGTTCTTATATAGCTGACTAGAAGCGACAACGGGAGGAACATCCACACTGATTCGTACGTCGGTATACGGACGGGGCGCTGATTACGGTATCTGCCACTTGTGCGAATAGTAGTACCTGACCTGGGCGAGACTGGAGTCTTGACGACGCTTGTGTAGTACAGTAGAGTGTAGTTCATGCGCGGGGTGAGGCCCAGTAAACTTGCGGGCTGCGATTTCGGATTCCTCGGAAGGCTGCAGGGAACTTTCAAGAAAGCAGTGGTCATGCTGTGCCAATGAGTACCACTTGAGTTCAAGGGTGCAATAGCGCGCAGTACTTATGGGCGGTCCGCTTGGAGACTAGTCAAACAAGCCGTTACAACGGGCGTCGGCGCTTGAAAGTCGGTGTTTGCGTGAGATTTACCTGCCGTTGAACCGGCCCGGCATTAAAGAGCATAATCGTTATGCTGTGAATGTGTGAAAAAGCAAGAAAAAAAACGGGTGGAAAAGTAGTCATTTTGAACGACTTGCGACCTGTTCACCGAGCGCCCGGAGGTCTTTCGGTCGACCTCTCGAGCTCCATTCCATGGTTAATTTGACTGGCTCTGATTTCCACTTCTGAAGGTAAGGCGTACCTCTTCACTACTACCATGTTTGCCCGTACAATAAGAATCAACTGGATTTGATTTACACTTCTCGCGATTTGCTAAACAGTATTTAAGCACCCGACAAGGAATAACAATTATCAATGGAGCATCACAACATTTGAGTGATTGTGAGGCAGTCGGCGAAGAGGGAGTCTCGGCTCGGGAAGTGAATCGTTCTACTTAAGAGGCCATGAGCTTGATGTTACATAATGGGAGGTTGAGGGCTACTCACTTTAGAAGGGGAGTCCTTGCCCCGCGCGTCCGGAGGCGAGGTCCTATTGTGTCACCCGAATAATGCGCTGAGTTCTATTGCAATTGTTGTTCCGAAAGAAATTGACAAAGATACGACAGAGAGAGCGGAAGGTAGTCTTACTCGTTCTTGGAACTATGGAACAGACATGCCACCGCGCGTGAAGACGAATCAACTCCGTCATATAGACATTGTCGTGAACTGCAATTTTGCTCGTTCGGTTCAACATTCACCTCTATTCATTGCCAACTCACCGTGGTAATTATGAAGCTCCGTAAACATGCACACCCATGCCTTGAGTTCGATCAACTTCCCGTGCGTGGAGAGCATATCGGCCTCCACGAGTTGCATCGCAAGCACATCGTCGTCGACCGCCTCCTGTCCGTCGAGCCGCACCTGCTTAGCCACTTCAGGGTCCTTACCCAGGTCGTGCTTGAACTTGAGCATCTTGCCCATCACACGCTCCTTAAATGCGGAGAGGATTTGCGCTGCTTCCGCCGCAGCTAGGGAGGCCGACTCAGCCAACAAGGCGCACATGCTTCTCTCGAAAGACGGAATTTCGAGTGAAGGACGGATAGTCTGGATGAACTCCAACAAGCAGTCCTCGAGAGCGCTGGACGGAGTAAATGTGTATGCCTCTGTGGCGTCCGAATCGATTTCCTCGTGGTCGAGGTGAAAGGGGCGGTAAGCGAGTCCGTGCGGAATCCACTTTGTCCCATCTTCAGAGATAGGTAGTGGTTTGAAGAAGACTGTTCGAGACATGGTTGCTCAGGTTAGGGGGAGAGAGAGACGGAAAAGTGACAATCGATTACTAAGCGTGTTCGGGATCGATTTTCAAATGAACATTGTTTATGCAGCCCTGGGGACGACCGCACCAAAGTTGGGAGGAGGACAGCTCGATCGCCTTGAGGGCGGAAGCGCTGACCCGGTAGCAGGACTCCTTGACCTTGGGATATTTCGACACTGGTTCATGTCGGGATGCTTCACATCCTGCGTCACGTCAGGGTGGCGAAGTTGGCGTTGCATTGGAGAGGGCGAACATAAAGAGGGTCTTGAAATTCGTGCTGGAGCCTCTGCGCGCTCTTCTCGTCGTCGCTACTTGACATGTTCATTCCTTGTTCCCTCGGAGTCTTGCCGTTTACCCTCGTCCTTCCTTCTGGCGAAGGTGACCTCGGCGCCCGGTCTAGTAGGCATATTCACTGCGTGCTCCTTTGCGGCTCCAAGATCGAAGGCTGTATGCCAAAGGACTGCGTTTGCCTCAAAGTGGGCTCTTCGGTCGAGGTGAATACAGGAAGCAAGAGACGGCGAACATCGGCCCGGATCTCCGACCAATTTCTTTCCTTTGTTTTTGACCAAGATTAAGTACAAGATGTACATTACAGCCACTACAACGACGACGACGGAGGTTCGAATTGGCCATAGCTCTTCAGCGTGGGGCAATACTCGTCCATGATTTCAAGAAACTCCTTGACGCCGCGAAGAGCAAACCAGTGGTAGTGATGAAGATGGAATCGCGCGTGAGATTCAGGGGAAATCCTCTTCGCCTCGCGCAGTACTTTTCCCCAGTCTGCTTCCAGCTCCCTCTGCTTACGCCACCACGCCTGGAGGAGTGGAAACAATTGGACACCAACAGCGCTGTATTTGACGCCACTAAATTCCGGATCGAACTCTTCTCGGTTCAGCCTTGCCGTGAAGTCCCCCTTCGCCCTCACGTCCGCACCCTCCATTTCGGCCCTCCACGCGACTTCCCTTGGGCATCGCTTCTGATCCATATTGTTGAATAGAACGGCCCACAGCATGACCCAGAAGAAAGATTGGACGTCGTTGGCAGGGGACTGAATATACTTTGTGTTTTCGAGCATGGCACGATGAAGAGGAAGGGACATAAACTCTGGGGTTCCCTTGGCATTTATTATTACGGCGGCGAGACGGAGTAGCTCTTTCTGTACTCACAAATCTGGGGGCGTGCTTGTGTTCGTCATCGAAGTATGTTGCCCACTGGACCGCCAGGTCGTCGTCCGTAACGAATGCGGCACAGTTGCTCCCGATCTCGATTTTTTCAATGAGTGCATTGATGTCCTTGCCAATCTGTGCAGAGGTCTGGGATGGGGATTCAGTGGCGATGTGCAGACCCTGGAGAGCGATGGTGGTCCCATCCACCGACGCGGGCGGCCAAAGTGGTTCTAGGATTTCACCCTCGAGCTTGAAGGGTTTAACCGTCATTGATTGACCCAAAGTAAGGAGGACGTTTCCAATACTGATATCGCGATGCATCCAACCCGATTGATAATAGGACAACCATCCTGGATAGGAATTGTTAGTCGCTGTGCAGCGAGTGATCACAGGAACATACCTAATAATGCATGGGCTATCCCGATGCAAATGTCATACGACGACTTCGCTTCATAGAACAAGTGGCCGATTGAAAGGAAGACCGTGATGCACAAGTCTCGAATTTCGGGGGTTTCATTCTCAGACTTCCCGATGGTCCAAGGATGATTTGGGTTGTCGGTCATCTCTTGACGTGTGGGAACGAGAAGGCAGTTAGAAACCGGCTCCCCAGTTGGATGGGTGGCCTCGTAAGAATAGAGGACGGCGGCAGTTCCAAAGGCCCCGGCTCCCGCCATGTACATAGATTTTTCTGCGTCCTTCGCGCTCTCGGTTTGCCATGAAGCCTTGAGGACAATGTCTCGCCCTTCGAGATCGTGATCTTGCACATTTGGTTGAGATCCGTTCGTTAAGCCAGCCGGTAGACTCCATTCCATGCGATGCTTGGGGTGCTTTCCGCGAGGCTCGACGGGTACTACATTTGTTTTGAATCCACAGGGAAAAACAAGCTGTTTTCCAAGACGTACTTGTGCTGGGTTCTTCAACCTCCGTCGAGGGCCGGACATCTGCAGCCTTCCTCGATCTCGGAGCTGATGTCGGGGGCGACGGCACTGAATTCGCTGCCGGGCGCGAAGAGCGACGCCGAAAGACACTGGCCTGCGAGACCGCCACCGCCAAAGACACGCCCGAAGCATCCGGGTCCCGACAGGAAAGTCGGGAGACCCTCGTCGCCCTTCCGCGGACACAATTGGAGGTGTGCAGGATTTGTTTGGTAGTCGCCTTGATACAATTCGGACTCTGAGGATCCGAAGGCCGCGGAATCCAAAACTCCAGCTCGTTCGAAGTAGACACAAAGCCGGCGTCTCGCGGATTCGACCACAGAAGGAGGGTCATCACGAGACGAAGAGCGTCAGCACGCCCCTCTGGAGTGTTAAGCAGGAGTGGGACGTGCGAAGTAAGCCCTCCGCGGTGGAATACCAAGAATCTAAGCCCTCCGGTTTCATTATAGCCGATGACAAGCGCGAAGGTGCGAGAGGGGTTTGCGCTAAAGAGACAACGCGCGTACGTAGCCGCCTGGAAAATCAATTCCGGCCAATCATCGTTCACTTCCACAGGTATCTCTGCTCGAATCCCGTCCTGATCCGAAGGAGGACTCCAAAACAACGTATCCTTAGCCGTTGAACCATTCGATGCGACCAGGGTGTTCCCTCCGAGCAGGCAAGGTTTGACGGGAAAGGCGTTTTCCACAGTGTCTCCCATGACCCGTGCGTAGACGACGAAGTTGAGTTCGTCATACCAAGAACCTCGCGATTTGTCGAGAGCGTCGCCTCCATAGTAGACACATGCATTGAGGAACTCTGCGAGAGACTCGTAGTGTGTTTGCTCCGGTGCTGGTTCAACAGGCCGTGGTTGCCATGAGTTGCGTTTGGACGCTTCCAGGCTGACCTTTGCTGCAGTGAATGCAGCTTGAAATTCCGGAGTGTCAACAACACAGTCGTAATTATCGAGAACCTTGAGCTCAGCGCCCTTCATGCCCTTCTTCGGAGTCCTGGGGGAGAGGATTCCGAATGGCGTCCGGAAACTGGTATATCTGGCCAATCTCATCATCGTTCATGACGCGGATGAACTCGGTCAGCTTTCAGCGCCTTCCGGGGTAGAGCACAAAGACTGCAAGGGGTTGGGCCAAGAATCAAGCAGCGAAAAGTCAACAAAGCGGTCGATGGAGGGCGTAGTCGTCTATGCTGCTGAGGTGGTTTGTTCGACCGGCGTCTACGCCGCGCAAGTCTTGGAGTTGAAGAAAGGAACAACAGACTCCGATAAATCCGAGATGCCGGCATCACGCGGTCAAACAAACACAACGCGAAAGGCTGTTGATTGTTGAACTTGCACAAAAGACGCGTCCCTGGAAGAATTACAATGCCATATTGTCATATACTTGAACATGATACTATGTGGTTACAAAAATGCGTGTACAGAAACAAATGATGAGGAAGGTGTTGGTCTAGTGTGCATGGTTTGTGTGGGCAGGGATGCATCTACGATCGCTCGCCGCGGAGACGACGCGCGAGAGCGAGATCCTTGGGTTGAATGGTGACACGCTTGGCGTGGATGGCGGCAAGATTGGTGTCCTACGACGCGCGTCAGTGAGTGGCACGATGAGGAAAGGGAAGTGGAAACGCACCTCAAAGAGCGAGACGAGGTATGCCTCGGCAGCCTCCTGCAGCGCCATGACTGCCGACGATTGGAAACGAAGGTCGGTCTGCGAACGAGGATGAGTAAGACGAAGGTAAAGAACGACGAAGAGACGCACCTTGAAATCCTGGGCAATTTCACGGACGAGGCGTTGGAAGGGGAGCTTGCGGATGAGGAGCTCGGTCGACTTCTGGTAACGTCTGATTTCACGGAGGGCGACGGTTCCAGGCCGGAAACGATGGGGCTTCTTGACACCTCCAGCGGCACCCGTGGCGGTCTTGCGAGCGGCAGAGCTCTTGGAGGCGAGCTAAGAGCGCGTTAGTATCGAGTGGTGAGGCGGAGAGGCGAAGGCGGCGACGACGGACCTGTTTGCGAGGAGCTTTGCCTCCGGTGGACTGCACAACGCATCAGTAAAGGGACAAGGACGGGTAGGACAAGGAGACTGACCTTGCGGGCGGTCTGCTTGGTACGGGCCATTGGTCTTGAGTGGCGCAAAGGGTGTTGGTGGTGGTGGTGGTTGGTGGTTAAGAGACGGGACGCGCAGATCAACAAACTTATACCGATCGGACACGTGATCGAGTGTCGCGGTCACAACAGCTGCAAATAGGCGGGCCGCCGCGTCGTCGCGCTTCAACTCTAACGTTCATCTGGTGTCTGCCTTGCCTTGAGCGTCGGCTCTCTTCCTTCTCAGCTATAAAATACACGTGAAGCTTGATTTTCTGGAAATTGGCCTTTCTCGGACACTTGTGTTTGCTTCACTGGTCCCCGAGCTTCAATTTGCTATCCTTGAATCTACAAGACTTGGCACAAACTCACCCATGACACTTCCGGGACAGGCTCGCTGACTCTGAATTCACTACCAGTGAATCTGAATACTGCAAAGCCCAAGCATCCGCAAGACTCCTATGTGGCGGCAACTCATTACGCACGAATTACTCCAGCTGTTTGAAGTTCACGGCCTTGGCCTTGGGTCTACACAAACGTTCTTTCCAACTTTTTCTTCTTGCCCGTTCTCACCTCAAGCACGAACAACTTTGCTTGTGAGTCGTCTTATCAATCTCGACTCGGCTTACATGCTTTCCCAGCGTCAATTTAGAGAATGCGCAAACGCAAGCACGCAGCGTTGGACGACGTGGCTTTCACTGAAGGCAACTCGACCTCTAGCGACTCTCGAGTACTCTGCGCACTCCCCCGACGCGGTCGTTCCCGTAACATGGCTGCTGAACCGGAAGATGCAGTCGACGCAGCTGTTACCGCAGAAGGCGCCGATCTTGCCCCTCGTGCTCGGCCTGTCGAGGGCGATATCCAGCACGGACGTCCTGACGCCGTCTCCGAAGTAACCGATATCCCCGTCGCAGCCCTCGACGTCACCAGCGCCTGCGTACCGAACCCCGCATCCAAACGCCGCCGGGTTGGGGACACACCTTCCGCGCCATTGAATCCGGATGGGTGTATTTTACACGACCAGACGTCTGCCGATCATTCGAGGAATGGGAATGACAGTCAGCATACGTCTCCAGCTCCGCCGGCGCAGTCTTGTGGAAACTGCGGTAGTACCACGACTTCGAGCCGCTGGACAAAGAGCAAGCTTCTCCCGACCAAGATATGCCACGCATGCTACCAACATGAGAAGAAATACTCCCAGTGTCGACCTCTCCCAGCAGCTCGACCTTCGTTACAATGCTGCGGTAATTGTGGAACTCATACGAGCTCTGACAATCGCTGGGCAGATAGCAAGCTGCTGATTGGGCAAATACTCTGTCGTCCCTGCTTTGATTACGAGAAGCAACACTCCAAATGCCGACCTCTCTCGCTCATTCAACGCGCTGGAAACCGATCTCATATCGTCAGCGAGTGCGCCAATTGTCGCAGCAAGACCAGCTCCAGTAGGTGGTGTAGCAGCGTTATACATCCTGAATCTAAATTGTATGGATCTTTCTGAGTATATATCCAAAAGCTAATCTGTGATTTGAACGAAGGTGTGGGGCGTGTTACCAATATGAAAAACAGCATGGTAAAGCGCGACCTGAATCACTCTATGAGATGCCTCCCCGGCCGCCAAGGACCAAGTGCCACAATTGCGGAGAGAAAAAGCCACGAGAATGGCGGACCGACGGCGAAGGGAATACCGTTTGTGATGAGTTTGTGGTCTCTGCTTTCTCTCCAACCGTGATATAATTTACAAGTACAGATGTGGCATTTACTATCTGGCCAACGGTTTCGCGCGGCCACTTTCTAAAGAGAATATTCGAAAGCGCCACCAGCGCACACTACGAGAGCAGCGCCGAAATGCCTCTGCACGGGACACGGTAAACACTAATCAAGCCAGCCCGTCGACGGCCCCGCCTGACGGATGCTCCAACTGCAAAAGTATGACGACGAAAGGGGAGTACTGGCGCCCCAGTCGTCTGGGTCTCGGGCGCGTGTGTCAAACATGCTATACGTACGAAAGGAGGCATAACCAGCATCGACCGATTTCGATCATCCAGCGCTATCGCCCGCGCTGTGCTACCCAGAGAGGCTTCAGGTGAAGAGGGAGACGGAATGCCCTGATCCCCTAGCTGGACACACACGTTGTGGGTAAACACAAAAGCATGAAGGCGGTTGCGTATACGACGGTGCGCGATGTGTTTCTAGAGCGGCGGTACTGCAGCGTGGTCGCGTTCACCGTTCACGCAACTCTCGCCGCGAATTGAGCTTTATACTGCGTTTGCGGCCGAGTTAAATCGTTGCGTTGTGAAAATTAATACAATAGGGATGTATCAGAGGCGTACAGAATACATAATATTGAGGGAACAAAGAAGAAGGTCAAGGCGCATCAAAAAAGCCCAGTGGATCGCCTTGGCACCAGTGTTGACTGATTGGAAGAGAAATCGCGGCGTTGAGTTGAAGCCCCAGAGCTCATCAAAGACTTGTTCTGAGTTTCGTGATGAGCAAGACGTCGGCGGTGGTGGGTTCACTCACCACAGGAAGAGGTTCATGATTCAAGTCCTTGTCACCGACTAGCGGGTCTGAGGGGCGGAATAGCTTTTTCACCCAAGTGATAACATGTCGGAAAAAATAAAAATCGCACATAACTTGACATAAGGCTCTATAAGGGATCTTTATGATTATAAGGCGCCTACAAGAGGTTTTGGTCTTATGATGCCCTTACAAGAACCTTATAAGACAGTTATAAGATAGTTAATACCTGTTACAAGAGCCTATAAGACTCTTAAAATGGGTTATAAGCGTAGGGTCTTATAAGGATCTTTATATTTTTCCGACAACACCCAAGTCGGCTATTGTTTGGAATGAATCAAAAAAGTCGACAGCAGCAAGGGGGTGGGCATACTCGTTGCGGAGAGCACCGAACAGTCATGTGGCTGGTCGTGAAGTCGTGCCAACTGATTTATGAAAGTTTGGTAGCGAACTGCAATGCATTGTCAGCGTAAGTACTCCGGAGTGCGTTCGGAAGACGTACGGAAGTAATCATTCAGCTCTGTAAACATACATATCCACGCCTTGAGCTCAATCAACTTTCCGTTCGTCGAGAGTATATCCACCCTGGTCTGCATCGCAAGCGCATCATCGTCGACCGGATTCAAGAGGACATGCGCCTTGGTGAGTTGCATCGCAAGGGCGCCATCGTCGCCCGCCTCCGCGCTGCCGAGCCGCACCTGCGTACGTAGCTCTTGAGGCAGGCGCCTCCACCACCTCAGCATCTCACTCATCACACGCTGGCTGAATGCGGACATGACTTCGAGTTCTTTAATCCTAGACGGGGTGGCCTGGTCGAAGAATATGGCACATAATTTGGACGGGTCGTCCAAAGAGGGGATTTTGAGCGAAGGCCGAATTTTTCGATTGAAGTCGTCCAAATACGACTCAAGGGTAAGGGAGGAATCAAACGAGTACTCTTCCGTGGCGTCTGGAGGCACATCCTCGTGGTTGGGGTGGAAGGGGCCATGAGCGAGCCCGTGCGGAATCCACTTGGCGGAGAGGGGCCACTGAGAGAATAATGAGCGCGGTATGAAGAAAACTGTACGACGGAGAGAACGAGGCCGCATTCCGGAGGCTAGGGGGGGGGAGTGAAACGGGACTCTGGCGGTCCGTGCGCCCGAGACTTGGTTGATACGACGGTGAGATAAGATTATGGGGATCAGTTGGAATCAAGGCTGAGGCTGGCGCCAAACAAAACCTCCCACCTCCGCTCATCGACCTCTGCAGGATGGCCTCTAAAGCTGCCGTCGCCGCGGTCGTGAGTTGATTGTTATACCTCGAGAATATGTGGCTGAAAATCCGTTGAAACCAGGACTTTACGCGCATATACACAACATTAGGCCTCGGAAAAGGTCGGTCACATTTCGGGCTCTCGAGGGGTCGGATTCGCTACTAAACCAGCGGAAATGCGTTGTGCAGAAACCATCGCCTCCCTGCAGGCATTCCGAAAACGCCACGCCGAGGCACAGCGGCTGCAGAAGCAATACGCCAGCGAGCCCACCACCGTCGACCTCTCCCACTACCGCTCTGTGCTGCGCAACCAGAGCATCGTCGATGAGGCGGAGAAGCTGCTCAACGGCTTCAAGCCCGTGACGTACGACGTCAACGCCCACGTCAAGGCGATAGAGGCGTTTGAGGCCAAGGCGGTGGGTTACCCTTCGGCGTGGTGCTGGTTGACGCGTGAGCTGACTCGCGCTTCTGTAGGTCGTATCGGCGCAGGCGATGGAGGAGAAAATTGAGATTGAGATTAAAGAGCTCCAGGCGACACTCGCCAACATCGAGGAGGCCCGTCCGTTCGAGGACCTGACCGTGCGTGCTTCCTGTCATTCTTCGCCCTGGGCCTTGTTCTGAATGTGTGCTTCAGAGCTACGATGTCGGTGACGCGCACCCGCGTCTCGTCCAGGTCATGGAGACGATGATGAAGAAGGGGAAGTTCACGGTTCCTGGTAAGTTTTCTGCGTTCGCTCACCTCATTTCTTTGTGCTCATGCAATCCTCTAGGTTACTCCGAAAATTCGGAGACCTTAACGTCCTCTAATTATCGCCATGTTGTCCCTTAGAAATAACACGCGTTGTAATGGACTGCGGCGTTAAGCGAGAGTACTAACAACAGTCCCGCCGCATCCAACCGAAACCAATAAATAGCGGACGACAAAAACTAAGTTATTTCTAACATTCGTAGCATCACAACTCCTCGCGACTCCCATTCGCGTTCGCATCCAACGGGTAGCACAGTGCGGGCGACGTCCCCGTGAGCTGGTACTCGCACTTCTCCAGCTCCATGACCGAATGGATCGCGTTTTCTGTACCGCATTTGAGCACGAGCTACCAAAAAACGGTGTGTCAACGCACTGAATTAGAGGGGATGGAGGAATGAAAACGCACAATGACGCTCCGCTCGGGACCGTTCCAGCACCTTGTGCCGTGGTTGTATACTTGCTTCTCGTAATAGGCCGGCTCGCCGGGCTGGACGTCGGGCGACGGGTTCCAGGACGAGAATTTACTGGCGTTGTGTCAATTTTGATCGAGTCCGCCGCAATGAAGATAAAAGGATATGTACCCGAGGTTAAACGTCTGTCCACCCTTGTTGGGTGCCGGTTTCTGCTTCGCCTCTTCGAACATGCAGACCTCGTAGATGTATCTGCAACCGTCGCAATGAGCACGAGAAGTAAAGAACGAAAATCATCAGAGGCTAAACGCACTCTCCAGTATCGAGTGCCAAGCACGTCCCGTCCAGTTTCTTCCACTCGCCCTCTGCACCGAAGCCGTTAACGTTGAAGATCTCCTCAAGGTCCTCCTCGGCGGCCTTCTTCTCGTCCTTGACCTTCTTGAGTGCAGTTTCGGCGGCGTTGAAGGCTTGGCGGGCTTTGGACGAGTCTGTAAGGGAAGTTCAGATAAATTGTTGAAGGTAAATGAGAAACTGACCTGAAGAGACCTCGACGTCGGAGCCGGAGATTCCGATGACTTCCAGCCATGAGATGATGGTTTCCCGCATCTCCTCGTATTGGGGGATGAAGGATTCGGGAAGGTAGGAGCGCATGTTGAATACTTGGGCCGCTCAATACTCAAACAAGACAAGGAGGGAGGTGTGCTTACCAGAACTGGGCGGCGGAGAGCGTACATGGTCGTCGTGCGCCAAGAGCAGCGACACATAGTCTGTGTTGAGCAGCTCATCAAGGCCCGTCTCCAACTCCTCTGCGGTCCAATCATCCTCATCCACTACCTCTTCAACCTTCTTCTCCTCCTCGCTCTCCTCGATACCCGCCTCGTCGTCGGAAACAGACAAGTCTGCGGCCACCTGCGCGTCCGCCTCCACACCAATGTGTGGCAGCTTCGCCAGGTACTCCCACCCGCGCACCTGCCTCGAGAACGGCCATGTCCTGGTAATTGGGGTTGTATCCCGTGCGGAGGGCGTCAAGGATTTCGCCGAGCTGCTTTTCCTGTTCGAGGTGCTTTTTGTGTTCGCGTTGGAGGGCCTTGAGGGCGGAGGAGTGAGACATTAATGTGGTGTACAATGCTATTTTTGAGTGAGATGAGGGTATCGACATTCAAGTAACGGACTCACGAGATTGTTGCTTGTGCTCGAGAGCGGCGGCGGACATGGATTCGGTGCGGTCGGCAATATCTGTGAAGAGTAGTTAGGACGAGTTTGGTGAACTGCACAGTCCAGTTAACCTCGTAAACGGGCAACCTCTTTTTCACGGACTAAAATTTCCTGAGACGAGGACTCTACCAACGCTTCTAGCCGCTTCTTCTCTTTGTGTGCGAACGCTATATAGGTGGATCGAATTTTGGCGCCCTGGAGGTAGCAGCGCGCCGTATGAGAGCAGCCGTAGCCTCAGCGAGAGATACACATACAGTCTTTTGGATCTTTCGTTCCGCATCCCTCTTTCT
Source organism: Mycena metata (assembly GCA_029378385.1). NCBI lineage: Eukaryota > Fungi > Basidiomycota > Agaricomycetes > Agaricales > Mycenaceae > Mycena > Mycena metata. The sequence goes on from JARKIB010000197.1 coordinate 176,614, forward strand.
TCTGTATTCCTCTCCGATTTCTTTGCACATATTCTTGCACACGCCAGGTCGCTCGTCTGAGCCGTCGCAACATTGCGACTCTAGGCCATGGTCAGCGGCTCCGGAGACTAAGGCTATGCATATCAGAGCATACCACAGAGTCCGTCATTTACCCTGGAGCTCGGAATGGTCGCGCCAATGTGACCGACATTTTGGCAGTAGAAGGTGCTGTTCGGGCAAGCGCTAGTGCCTTGGAATCATGATTGAGTCAAGGAGTCGGTGAGTCAAGCGCCGATGAGTCGAACCTGGCTCGTCGCTGCCGTCGGGACAGTCGCAGGCGTCGTCGTTGACAAAGTCCCAGGGAATTTCTTTGGAGCCGTCCAAGCACTTCCACAGGCCAGATTTTGGCGCAGAATATTTCGAAAGCAAGGCAGGGGCGACGCCTAGGGTCTTGTCGAGCGCAAGGGCTGGGAGAGGCAGCGCCAGTAACCAGAGCAGCATTGAAGCGGAAGGACGTGTCTGGAATTGATGGGTGATTATCTAAGGCACGGGGTCACGTGCATTCCCCCCTATATAAGTTGAGTTCGACTTCGCCAAACATTCAACCCGGCTTTCACCAGCACCACCACCACCTCAAGACACCAATGGCTCGTACGAAACAGACCGCCCGCAAGGTGATTATCCTCGCTCTCCTTCATCAGCCTTCACTGATATCCTCTCCAGTCCACTGGAGGCAAAGCTCCTCGTAAACAGGTCCGTCGTCGCCGGCTGCGCACGGACCCACACCGTACTGACTCACCGCTCATTAGCTCGCCGCCAAGAGCGCCGCCCGCAAAACCGCTCAGCAATCCGCTGGAGGCGTGAAGAAGCCCCATCGTTTCCGGCCTGGAACCGTCGCCCTCCGTGAAATCAGACGTTACCAGAAGTCGACCGAGCTCCTCATCCGCAAGCTCCCCTTCCAGCGCCTCGTCCGTGAAATTGCCCAGGATTTCAAGGTGCGTCTGCTGCTCGCCGTTCTTATTCATCGTACTCACTCTGGCTCGCAGACCGACCTTCGTTTCCAATCGTCGGCCGTCATGGCGCTGCAGGAGGCTGCCGAGGCATACCTCGTCTCGCTCTTCGAGGTGCGTCCCTCCTTCCCCTTCCTCGTCATGCCATTTACTGACGCGCGTCGTAGGACACCAATCTCGCCGCCATCCACGCCAAGCGTGTCACCATCCAACCCAAGGATCTCGCTCTCGCGCGTCGTCTCCGCGGCGAGCGCTCGTAGACTGTACACTATCCCACTGGCATTTCTCCATCATCAACCTGTATGCAGTACCACGCAGTAACATTATTGTCCTTGTAAAAGCCTACAATTTATGTCCGATTCTCTTGACCTACATGTGTCTCTTTGTATGAATACTATGTTCGGCACTCTATGCGCGCTTCAAAGATCGCGGCCACTGAGCTCTCTACAAACCCCGCTGAATCAACAACCTCTTTCCTTTTTTGGAACACGCGACGCGACGCGTCTCAACCCGTGACCAGAAAGTTCGGCCAATTTTTTCTCTCTTTGATTCCGACTGGGCTGGGTCTGCTGTGTCTTGCCAGTAATCAGGTATAAATGCTACGGCTTGACGCGGACGCTACCTGGCTCCTTGAACAATGAAATTCAGTTAGAATTCTGCTATCGACTCGAGGCCTGGGGGTTGTCTTCCTCAGGCTGTAAAATCTGTAGACCAAAAGACTCGATTTTTGGATCCTTTCCCAGTCTTTGAAAGCTCTTTGTCGCGAATGGACAAATATAGTGGCAAGGTCCAAAGTGGGAATTGATTGACATATCGGCCCTGAAAGCCAACAGCGACAAGCAATGGCGGATGCTCCCTCCCTCGATGACAAGGCGCGCTATGAGGCCTTGAAGAAGGAGCTCCTCCAAGCTCTACCCAAGAAACGCGCTATAGACAAACAGCTGGTCAGTATATCCGTTTCTTCGTGAAAGGAGTAAAATAACATCCAAGCACAAAGGCGGAAATCGAGTTCCAAATTCACGACCTCGAAAAGACATACCTGACCGAAACCGCGGCGCACAACGGAGGCAACATCATCAATGGCTTCGAGGGCTATCTCAAGAACACCAACACCAACCGGCGCAAGTACGACGTCGCCGACCACGAGCGCCTCTTCAGCAACTCGAGTCTGACGTACCCAAAGGTGAGCTTGCTCCGTGCTTTAGCGGCGCCTATGCCCTTGGAGAATCCCACCCAATAGTCACTTGAGCTTCTCCGCGATAATGATGTTGACGCGCCGGAAGAAGGATCGCACGGTGGCGGCATCTCCCTCTTCAAGCAGCCAAGCAGTACACCGGGAGTGACGACGGTCATCGTGCCGCCTGCGACGCGCGGGCAGGAGCTCGACCAATCCGCGATTAAGAAATATCGGGACCGCGAATATCAGAGACGGAAGAGGGCCAGCGCGAGTGTCAGTCAGCGCAGTACGAGCGATGAAGAGACGAACGGCGTCACTAGCTCGTCGCGCAGGGCGACGAAGAAGGCGCGGCTAGGGGACGACTGAATTTCCGGTGCGTTTCACTTGTGTGGCTCTCACGACTTTGTGCTTATACTCGTGTGCAGTATAATAACTGTATTAGGGGAAGGAAACATGTAAATTACTTTCACAGTCCCAAATTCCGCAGGAGGTTCGCGATACCTGCTTCGTCCATACCTCCACCTTGCGGGTCTACCGCCTCGATACACCGCGCGATGCCAATAACTTCCCGCACGTCTTTCGCGTTGACCCACACCCGCCCGTTCACACCTATTGCGGTCTCGAGGGGGAAGTGTCCACCGAGCATGGGTAGCAGGAAATGTTTAGAGTCGAGCAGTCTTTATCAACGTGTTCAGAGGGTCAAACCTAGGTACTGTGGAGGGCACATACTGTCTGCACATAGCCAAACTGCAGCGCACCATGAACCCGCCCTTGAGTTCTCCAAAGCCTTCGGATTTACGCGTTTGCGCGTCGAAGCACTCGAGCTCGGGCTCCATGTCTTTGTGTGCCAGTGAGACGCGCGCGTAGACGAGGCTTCCAATCTAATATGAGTCGCTATCAACGGAAGAAGATGAACGAGCGCGTTGAGTACCTTGAGATTCGGTTTATTCCTCTTGGTCGCGCCTTCGAACGCCAGACCATCGAGAGAGGCGGTCCTGCGCCGAGCCAATGTCGACGCGAAACCCCTCGCCCGCTTTTTGGATTATAACGCCAATTACAGACTCTTGCGCTGCGGGCACGTACTGTAGCACGACCCAAGTAAACATGAATACGTCGGGGCAGGGAAGACACAAACAGACCCGCAGCGAATTATTTTCGACCCACCATTTGCTGCCGTTTGCGTTGTGCTTGAGGGTGCCGGCGCGGGTAGCGATTATTGGGGGCGCGGAGGTGGACGCGTCGCCGCTTGTCTGTAGCAGCCCGGGGCCGAGCTTCAGGTTGACGTGCTGCGCCGCGACGTGTTGGCCGGGGAGGACGAGCGACATGAGCGTTGCTGCAAGGAAATACAAATCAATGAATATTCTTCCTTCGGACCACCACAACGTCAACCTCTTTTCTGCCTCTCCGACGCTTAAGTCTCAGCTGCCTATTGAAAGGCACCAAACCAGAAAGCGCTCTCCGCATTGTAGCTTTTACCCCCACAAGCCTGTCGGCGCGTCCAAACGGGAATCCACCAAATTGAACATTCCAAAACCATCCTTGCTCAACCGGCGCGCACTCTAGGTTCACTTCGACGCCCGTTCACCGAGCCTCACATCCAAGTCCAGATTCACCTTTGACGCAATACCATATACTTTTGTCTTTCCTCTCCATAGGTGACCCTCGCGCAGTTTTCTTCAAAACCATGCCCTTTATTTAACTGGCACGTCTCCTCGCGATTTCGAACAAATTCCTCCCGACGCAACAGACCAGACTCTTCGGTGGTTGGCTTCGGAGGTGTGAATTTATCGCATGGGCTACTTTTCACTCAAACCCGTTCGTTTCGCTTTGAATTCCACGTCCTGTATCCGCCTCCTTCGCGATGCGCCTTGACTTGACGGACGCACGTTAGGTGTAGAGGCTGATGATATTTATTGTCAGCTATTTCTCTGCATTCTGTCCATTCGAAGTGAGCGTGCAGACGCCGTTCTCCCGAGGTCTGCTTCGGACCTCTGTGGAAAAAAAGACTGGGAAACTCTGACGGTTCAATATATCTACGCTCACATTTCTGCAAACCATGAATAACTTTGCGAGGCCGTAGCTTGGGCGGTTGAGTTTTACAGTTATTGACGCCGATCTCGGCAACCACCTCAGGTTTACCCCTATCCGACTTGACACAGCACACTGTTTCGTTTGAACTGTTTCAATGCCCCGTCTCAAAGTCACGCCCGTTCTCTGCGTCGGTCGGCTCCACCGAATGGATGCCTCGTGGACTCCTTTACGGCCCCTTCCACCCGGAGCACGAAGAAATCCCTCCCGACGCCTCTCAAGAGTACGTCTTCGAATGCTCGGACGCCCTCCACTCGTGCTTGCGCGAATTTTACCAGACAATCTGCCCTTTGCTCACACCGATTCCATCCCTGGAAAATATTGATATGCTGTGTGCGATGTATACCGAGCATATCTGCTCAGCTCGAATCAATGCAGTCGACGTGCTACTAGCATTCGAGCAACGTTTGAGGCGCGGGATATTCGAGGCGAAGCGCCGTTTACCCGGGAAGGACCCTAAGCATGTGGCGCTCAAACGGGGGTTGGACGAGGACATACGGCTCGCGCGACAACTCTCCGACGCGGACATACTTTCGATGAAAGGTGTTTTCATTGCGCTCAAAGTTTGGATGTGCCTGTTCACCCGGCTCGATCGTTACATTGGTACTTCTCCCCCCCAAGAACTATCTCCCGTTGATGACAAATTGCAGTTCGCTACAACGCTTTCCTGCCCGAATTGATTCGCCTTCACGAGCAGCTGGATCCATGGTGTTTCTTGACAATCAGTAAGCCTCGACGTTCTCTTACCCTTGTGTTTTTCCAAAACTTGGAATAGACTTTAGTTCGACGAAAAGCAAAATCTCCACTTCAGGACCGCGCGTTCATGAAAAGCACGCCCATGAAGACTCACTTCCTACGGTAGACCTCAAACCCTAGCGTCGTGTAACACCGCACTCAAAACCTCTTCAGGTCAAGTCCTGTGCGGTGGCTTCGGGGGTGTTTTTCCGTAGCGTAAGGACCTGCTTTTCCTTCACCTGGTGCCATCTCATATCTCTCCAGGGCCTCAATTTGGCTTCCCATCCAGGTCTGGGTTTAACAAACCGGCGCAACGGACGCAATTGCGGAAGCTAGGCGCGATTAGTCTCAACACCACGAGTCTTTCCCTTCATTCCACACCCACGCCCACCACTGTGCCTCGCCGTACAGTTTCTTGAAGCGGCGATCCTCCTCCGACTCGTACCGCAGGAAGGAATGACTTCTACATCACGAGAGCTCAAATCGGAGCGCAAACTAGGGAGTTCAACCATATCTCGCGCATTTGCCGCTCTCCCAGGCGCCACATCCTGGGAGAATCTCGCAATAATCCCCCGCCACAACTGTACGACAAAGCCTCTTTTACCAACGCCCTGACTCGAGGGCAGGCTACTACCTTAGAACCAGCAGTTCGGCAAGCGAGATAGAACGGGATCATCATTCAAGTAACTTTTCTAATTGCCTGCATTGAGTAAGGTGGCGACACCCTCGCGAAGGCCAACATGGCGGCCCCATTGGGAGCAATTGGTACGGATTCGTTGCCGGAGGATGGCGTCGGTGGGGCCGCCAGCCTCAAACCCGACGTTGGTGTAGGTCACGATCTTGACCAGGACGAACGAACGACTTTCAGCGCCGCTAATCGCGACTTGATGGCAGCGATGTCATTGTCATTCATTGCGATACAAACTTGGGCTTACTAACTTACATTCTATACACTCAGAAATGGATGGCTTGGAATGTATCAGTAAAATGACAAGTGAAGCAGTTTTTTTTTCAGTCTTCACCCTTGACCCTGGCAAGACTAACACCAAAGACCAAGACTCTCCAAGATGTGGTTTCAAAGACATAAGACTCTCAAAGACGCAGCTCAAAGACAAAGATTGCCAAAGACGTGCTCCAAAGACAAAGACCCCAAAGACAAATGTGTTGTTTTACTGATGCACTTATGCGCGCTGACGCTGCACCGTCGCCTGTATCTACTTTTATCTTCGCCATCACTCAAAACCTCCTGCTTCTGTCTTTCATAGCGGCGGTCCACCGTCCCATACAAAGATGTCCTCAACAACTTTTGAAGGACGCGCGGATATCGTGATTACCCTCTTGTTAAGGGGCAGCAGCAACGGCGTCCAATTCCTTCTCCCCGACGCTCCTCCCAGCGCCTATCTTCATGCTCTGAGCGCCCATACAGTGCATCACCAGTGGGCGGCCAACGAGGCCGTGTCGCCCAACTCAAGACCCCCCTGGATTGGCGACAGACCTCACAGCGCAAACTGCTCGACATCGTGCGCCGCTTTCCGCGCCTTAATCCCAAAACTTCTGCTGTTCAAATTGAAGGCAAATTGAAGGCACCTCTTTGGCACCACTGCCCATTTTGATTATTGCGGGGAATCAAAAGTCTGGATCGCCTGCTCAGCTTGGGGCCATGCCGTACTTAGTTCATTATTCAATGTTCAAAAATGCATGTGTTTTTGTAGTCTCTCGTAGACAGACGCTACAAAATTTTACTCGTACCTCGTAATTTGTAGTGTTTTTGTCTGAGATGTGTACGACACGATAATATTCGACACGGACGTGATACCATACAGTTGCGGCAAAATCGAATGTCTTACCTGCTCGGATAATTCTATTTGTCAACCCCCTTGACAAGAACAACGGGGTTGACATATAGACTTTTTCTATTTGGTAACCCCCTGCCGTACAAGATAAGATAAGATTTCAAACCATTTTTGAGGCAAAATCCACTGTTTTCAGAGGAAAGGAAGGATTTTCGTCCCGCAGGATTGCTAAATACTGTTTGGAGTCTATGGACATGCTATCTCTTTTTCTCCCAATTTTTCCGAGGCATCTCGCATGATTGCGGTGGTTCAAACGACAGAACGGCAAAAATTCTGACTGTTTTCGACGGGAGGGCCCCCCAAAAAATTGAGAGGCTACATGGCCATCTCTGGTCGATGTATGTGATTTATTATGTGTTCTTACACTTGCACTTCGTCGCTGGAGAGCACCCGACCACCTCCCGCTCCTTCCCGCCGTCCCCGCCATCAAGCGCCATCACATCCCAGCTTATAAATCTTGGGGGTTGACAATTAGCATCAACCCCCGTTGATGCAACAAGGGGGGTTGACAAATAGAATTATCCTACCTGCTCGACTCGGAGTGAAGATCGGGGATAATTCTATTGAGAAACCCCGGTTGCAGCAGAAACCCCGACTTAAAAATAGAATTCTAACCAGAAACCCAGGTTTCCGCCGGACGCGCGCCGGGATCTGCCTAATTAGGATTTTTGTAGTGGAAAGCAAGTGGAAGGAGAGCTCAAATCACTGTGAACTGAGAATATGCCTACGGCCCACATCATTTTCTCCTTTGAGCAGGCGCATTGTGCCGTGGTGGGGCATCACGCGGCACGGCCGGGTACAGCCGATTCATATGCTTGTGAAGCTCAGCCAGGCGGTACATTGGTATCTGACAGATTTACAGTCAGGAATTAAGATGCAGCTTGCTTAGGCAAGGCAGCACAGTTGAGCAAAACTCATTGTGCGAAGACAACACGAATAATACGGCATCCTCGGCTTGATGCGGAGTCTCAGGTTACCCTGGCAATCAATCCGCCCAGAGAGAGTGTTGGCTGTTGCAACCGTCCACAGGTCAAACACATGAGTGAAACTCTTAGACTGTGCTCACGCAACCGACTGTCAATGCCCCGCCGGTCGCGTTCCGAGGACAGGAAACCGCGGTGCCGTCGGTGCCGAGATCATGCCGCACTTCATCTTCGGCCGGTGAGCAACAAGTGAGCGGCAGCAAGTAAGATCCCTCAACACACCCTTACAACCTCTCTCTGGGGCAGCTGATCTGGTGTACACTTTCTGTCTCGGCCGGAGGCCCGGATCACGGAGAAACCCCCAAAAGTTCAATAATTCGGGGTTTCCGAATAAGGGGGGGTTTCTGCCTGCACCCCGGGTTTCTCAATAGAATTATCCGAAGATCGGCGCTGCACCGCCACCGTGTTGAAAGTTCCCTTCCTTTACGTCAACGTCACTTGCTCTCGCTTCAACCTTATTGAAATTCACGAACGCGTCGAACCAGGTCGAACCTTACTCTGCGTATTATCCCGAGGGAAACAACAACCCAAGTGGGAACTTTGATACGCGAGAACAATAAAAGGTCGGCTGATGTTGTGGGCGTTGAGGTTGTTCTCGTTCTAAACGCCCACCATGTCCAGTAAACCAAAGTCCCCGCCTTCGCAGCCACGGTCGCCGCCAGTATCCAGCTCGACACCTATAAAACCGAGCTCGAAGTCCAGCAACGATAACCACCAACCAGATTCTGGCCGCTCCCAGGCTGATCTCATCCGTATCATGAGGGATGAGATTGGCGGCCAGGCATACCAGTTTCCGGACGCCACCCGGATTTCCCGAATCCTCTCCCCTAGGACCCCAAAGAACGGCATGGCGGGCGCCAAGCTCGCGATTCTCGACAATTACGACTGCGTTGTCGACGCTCAGGAATTCCAAACTGCATTCACCGCGGCCGAGGCCGCGTTAGAAGCTGCCCCGAAGAACTTGTGGCACCCATGGCCCAATAAACCACCGTCGCCGGAGCGTAACCACTACGGGTACTTCGGAGAGTTCCTTAATGCATGCATCCACTTTGGAGGCGACGCTCTCCCCAAGTTGCGAGGTTCTTGGTATGACGAACTCAATTTCGTCGTCTACGACCGGGTTATGGGCGATACGGTGGGGAAGGCATCTCCCGTCAAACCTGACCTGCTTGGAGGGAACGGCCTGGCCACATTGGAGGACTCGGAGGACTCGTTACAGGCTAAGGACACATTGTTTTGGAGTCCTCGTTCGGATCAGTCCAAGATGCGAGCAGAGATACCGGTGGAAGTGAAGGATAATTGGCCGGAATTGATTTCCCAAGCGGCGACGTACGCGCGCTGTCTCTTCAGCGCAAACCCCTCCCGTACCTTCGCGCTTGTCATCGGTTACAATCAGACTGGGAAGAGAGGAGGTTTTAGATTTTTGCTATTCCACCGCGGGGGGCTCACTTCGCACGTCCCACTCCTGCTTAACACTCGAGAGGGGCGTGCTGACGCTCTTCGTCTCATGATGACACTCCTTCTGTGGTCGAATCCGCGAGACGCCGGCTTTGTGTCTACTTCCAACGAGCTGGACTTCTGGATTCCGCGGCCCTCGAATCCTCAGAAATGTATCAAGGCGACTGCAAAACAAATCTTGCACAACACCAATTGTGTCCGCGGAAGGGCTACAAGAGTCTCCCGGCTTTCCTGCGAAGCCCCGGATGCCGGAGTTGTGTCTTCGGCGGGGGTTAACCTTGCACCGGTCTCGCAGGCTACTGTCGTCCGTCGTCGCTCTCCGCGCCTAGAAGCCAAAGCAGCGCCGTCGCCCCCGACATCAGCTCCGAGGTCGAGGAAGACGGCAGGGGCTCAGCCCGCAAAGAGTGAAGAACTCAGCGCGAGTACGTCTTGAAAACACTTTCTCTTTTTCCCCGTAGATTCACACAAATGTAGTACCCGTCAAGCCTCGCGAAAGGCATCCTAAGCATCACATGGAATGGAGTCCGCCGGCTGGCCTAACGAACGGATCTCAGCCGAATGTGCAAGTTGTTGAGGGGCAAGATGTCGTCCTCAAAGCTTCATGGCAAACCGAGAGCTCGAAGAACGTCGAAAAATCTATGTACATGGCGGGAGCTGGAGCATTTGGAACTGCAGTTGTCCTTTATTCCTACGAGGCCACCCATCCAACTGGGGAGCCGGTTTCGAACTGCCTTCTTGTTCCTACACAACAAGAGATGAGCAACACCCCGACCCATCCTTGGACGATCGGCACCGGCGGGGCATCTGAGAATGAACCCCCCGAAATTCGAGACTTGTGCATCACGGTCTTCCTCTCCATCGGCCAATCGTTATATGAAGCGAATTCTTCGTATGACATTTGCATCGGGATCTGTGATCTTTCACTGTACAGCGACTAGCGACTAACCGATTCCTATCTAGGATGGCTGTCTTATTATCAATCGGGTTGGATGCATCGCGATATCAGTATTGGAAACGTCCTCCTTACTTTGGGTCAATCAATGACGGATAAACCCTTCAAGCTCGAGGATGAAATCTTAAAACCACTTTGGCCGCCCGCGTCGGTGGATGGGACCACCATCGCTCTCAATCGTATGGATATTACCACTGGATCTCCATCCCAGACCTCTGCACAGATCGGCAAGGATATCATTACACTCGTTGAAAAACTCAAGATCGGGAGCAAGTGTACCGCGTTCGTCGCGGACGGCGACATGTCGATGAAGTGGTCAGCATACTTCGACAATGAACACACTCATGCCACCAGGTCTGTGAGTACAGAAAGAGCTATTCCGTCTCGTCTCGCCGCCGTAATAATAAATATCAGGGAACCCCGGAGTTCATGTCGCTTAAACTACAGCGTGCCATGAACAAAAACGCAACATATATCCAATCCCCTGCCGACGACGTCCAATCTTTCTTCTGGGTCATGCTATGGGCCGTTCTATTCAACAATATGGATCAGAAGCGAGGCCAGGATGAGCTTGACTGGAGGGCCGAAATGGAGGGCGCAGACGTGAAGGCGAAGGGGGACTTCACGGCAGCGCTGAACGGTATCAGGTTCGGACCGCAGTATAGCGCCGTCGGCGCCCAGTTGTTTCCAGTCCTCAAGGTGTGGTGGCGTAAGCAGAGGCAGCTGGAAGATGACTGGGGAGAGGTACTCGGCGATGCGGAGAGTATTTCCCCTGAATCTCAGGCGCGATTCTATCTTCATCACTACCACTTGTTTGCTCTTCGCGGCGTCAAGGAGTTTCTTGAAATCATGGACCAGTATGCCCCCACGCTGAAGAACTATGGCAAATTTGCACCTCCGTCGTCGTCGTAGTAGTGGCTGTAATGTACATTCTGTACTTAATCTTGGTCAAAAAATAAAGCAAAGAAAAGAAATTGGTCGGAGATCCGGGCCGATGTTCGCCGTCTTGCTTCCTGTATTCACCTCGACCGAAGAGCCCACTTTGATGCAACGCAGTCCTTTCGCATAAAGCCTTCGATCTTGGAGCCGCAAAGGAGCACGCATTGGATACGCGACTCATACGCTACGCCTACTAGATCGGGCGCTGAGGTCACCTTCGCCAGAGGGGAAGGACAAGGGTAAACGGCAAGACTCGGAACAAAGAATGAACATGTCGAGTAGCCACGACGAGAAGAGCGCGCAGAATTTCAAGCAAGGGTCAGGACCTCTTTACCGACGTCGTGGACGCAGACGGACCCATGTTCGCCCTCTCTAATGCAACCCTGACGCAGGATGTGAAGCAGCCATCCCGACATGAACCAGTGTCGAAATATTCCAAGGTCAAGGAGTTGTACTACCGGGTCAGCGCTTCAGCCCTCAAGGCGGTCGAGCTCTCCTCCTCCCAACTTTGGTGCGAAAGAAGCAGGAGAAGTCGTCTCGAGGGCTGCATCAGTGCATAAACAATGTTCATTTTAAAATCGATCACGAACAGGCGCTTAGTAATCGATTGTCGCTCTTCGTCTCTCTCTCTCCCCTAACCTGAGCAACCATGTCTCGAACAGTCTTCTTCAAACCACTTAGACCGGTAACCGATCTCTCGTATGAAGTGGGAAAACGTTCATAGAGAGACCGGTCGATCTGAGTTTGAAATCCTAGGGCGCGCGATCAGTGGCTGTGAATCACGCTTATATCACGAGTTGCTCACGTTCCACTTTCCCACACTACTTTTTCAAAGGGTTTTTTCTCGCCGACGTCATCTCCCGTCGTCATCGTTTCCCGGCCCGTCCACCGTTCTGCGCTGAGCAAAAAAAAACACGTGAGAAAAGCATGACAAAAGCATGACTGCTCGCGCGCCCTATCAATTCAAACTCAGATCGACCGGTCTGTCTATCGACAAACTTGTTTTCCAGCTAAGTCAAAAACGATAGACCGTTTCGCAAAAAAATCGAAAGTTCGGGCCGGCGCACGGCCCCACGGCATCGTGCTAATTTTAGTCCACTACTCCGTTTTTTTTTGGTCCCGCCTCTCCCCACAGAATAAGCTTTATGACGACGGAGGCCCCGTATGCGCTCAGTGGGCTCTGTGCGCACATAAAGAGTGCGGGACTACGTTGCCACTATATATTGCGCCACGTCTCGAGTATACAGCGTACTGTGCATGGATGAAATTCCGTGGCCGCTGCAATTGCCGGATTGGGCACGCGGTTGGCGTTCATAACGACGACGAGCCGTTTTTGCTCAGGAGATATATGGCGTCGATTGCCTTGCGTGGTGGTTGAGGGAGAGAGGAGAGGACGTGGACTTGGGTGGGGCGGACATTGAGATTACAGTGGACCTCCAAAATAACTAAAATTAGCACGATGCCGTGGGGCCGTGCGCCGGCCCGAACTTTCGATTTTTTTGCGAAACGGTCTATCGTTTTTGACTTAGCTGTCATAGACAGATCGGTTCCCGGTCTACAAACCACTACCTATCTCTGAAGATGGGACAAAGTGGATTCCGCACGGACTCGCTTATCGCCCTTTTCACCTTGACCACGAGGAAATAGATCCGGACGCCACAGAGGCACACACATGCAGAGGAAGCAGCCGAAACCCTCTCCGCATTCAAGGAGCGTGTGATGAGCGAGATGCTCAAGTTCAAACACGACCTGGATAAGGACCCTGAAGTGGCCAAGCAGGTGCGGCTTGACGGATCGGAGGCGGTCGACAACGATGTGCTTGCGATGCAACTCGTCAAGGCCGATATGCTCTTCACGCACGGGAAGTTGATCGAACTAAAGGCGTGGGTGTGCATGTTTACGGAGCTTCATAATTACCACGGTGAGTTGGCACTGAATCGCGGTGAATGTTGAACTGAATGATCAAAATTGCAGTTCACGACGACGCCTATATGAAGGAGCTGATTCGTCTTCACGCGCGGTGGCATGTCTGTTCCTTGGTTCCCCGAACGAGTAAGATCACCCTCCGCTCCCTCCGTCGTATCGATTTCAATTTCTTCCGGAACAACAGTTGCAATAGAAGTGAATTCAATATTCGGGCGACACAATAAGACCTCGCCTTCGGACCCGCGGGGCAAAGACTCCCCTTCTGAAGTGAGCAGCCCTTAACCTCACATCTTATAACATCGAGCTCAAGGTCTGTCAGAACGAGTCGCTTCCCCAACCGAGACTGTCACTCCCCGAATCGAGACTGCCTCTTTGCAGGCTCCGCACCAACCCCAGGAGGTCGTGATGCGCTGTTAACTGTTTTCAAAGAACAACCCGCCGAAGAGTTTCGCGAATTCAAACCGCGTCATGGAGTGGCGGATGTGCGTCTCGAGAGTGTCTGCCCAGTCCTTGACGACGTCAGGGCTGAATCCAGGGTCTTTGCGGGCCTGAAGTAACTAGAGGTCGATGTTAGACAGCTCCAACTTTCCAGCGATGACTGTCGAGGGGTCGGCGGCGCCAGAGCCGCGCCAAGAGCGGACCGCGTCGAGGAGGAGGCGAGGTGGGTCATCGGAGACAGCTGCAGCTTTGTCGATGACCGCGGCGTGCGCTTTGAAGGCAAGCCGCTGCTTTTCGAGTTCCTCGAGCTTGATGGAGGTTATAAATTGCAGGGTTTGCCCGAAGGACGTAGAATGGGGGGCGCTAACAGATTTATTACCTGAATGAGAGTGCCATTGAGGAGCGGACCGACCGCGCAATACAGTTGCAAAATTTGTGCGCGGCTTGGCTGCGGGCCCTTGAGGCAAGGATACCACGAATTGACCCAAGCCCGCCGACAGCGCGGCTCATGTTGAGAATGAAGAATACCATTCGTGGGGTCGAGAAACGGACGCGTCGTCGCGTCAGGCGACTGGCTGAAGCACCAGGGCTGGAATTGCACTGAAAAGAAAGACCTTAAAGAGAGTACATCGGAGAAGAGTCTAACCAGGTCCAACCGCGGTCTCGGTCCACCGGCCCGGTAAGCCTCGAGACTCCTAACTTTGCTCGCACGACCATGTCCGCCTCGAACTACTACCTAGGCATCGACGTCGGCACTGGCTCCGCGCGCGCTTCCCTCATCGACGCCGCCGGCAACGTCGCCCACGTCGCCACCGTCGACACCCTCACCCACCGCGATCCCTCCGATCACCGCATCTTCGAGCAATCCACAGACAACATCTGGGCCGCCATCGCCTCCGCCATCCGCACCTGTCTCTCAGAATCCCAGGTCGCCCCCGAGGCGGTGAAGGGTTTGGGCTTCGACGCGACGTGCTCACTCGCGGTATCGGATTTCGAGGGACGGCCCGTACGGGTGACGCGCGGCGCGGACCTGGGCACGCACGGCGACCGCAACGTTATCCTCTGGGCAGACCACCGCGCCGAGAAGGAGGCGGATCTAATCAACAGCTGGGGATCGGTCGTGCTCGACTATGTCGGCGGGACCATGAGCGTGAGTCTCTTCTCTCGCGCGTCTACCGAGTAAGTACCAAGCAAGTAACCCGCCAGCTCGAAATGGAAATCCCCAAAATCCTCTGGCTGAAAACACGCATGCCCCCCGACCTCTTCGCGCGTTGCCAGTTCTTCGACCTCCCCGACTTCCTCACGTACCGCGCCACAGGCGCGACCACGCGCTCCTGCTGCTCCCTCACCTGCAAGTGCTCCTTCATCCCCCAGACCGGCTGGAAGGACGACTTTTTCACGAAGATTGGCTTGGGTGACTTCGTGGAGGGCAAGTACAAGCAGATTGGTGCGGCGGATCCGGAGAAGGACGTGCTGACCGCGGGGCTGCCGGTCGGACAGGGCTTGTGCAAGAAGGCGGCGGAGGAGTTGGGGCTGGTGGAGGGGACGCCGGTGGGGAGTGGGATTATTGATGCGTGAGTACAACTACTCATGATTGAAGTGATTTGATTTTGACGCGTCGCGTCGCGTAGATATGCGGGTTGGCTCGGGACGGTCGGGGCGCGATACACGGTGGACGGGAAACTCTCTGATTCCATGCCTGCGCTCGACGAATCGCGTCATCGGCTCGCCGCCGTCGCGGGTACTAGCACTTGCCATCTCGTGCAGGTAAATCTCCTTCCTTAAATTTATCCAGCGATTTCAACGCCCTTCAGAGCCCGGAGGGCGTTTTCGTCAACGGCGTTTGGGGCCCGTACAGGGTTTTTATCTTACTGCACGCAACGCGTCGTGTTTGATTCCTCTCCCAGGACGCAATGTTCCGTGGCTGGTGGATGAATGAGGGCGGGCAGTCGTCCACGGGCCAGGTAGGGTTTTTTTTACCTCTCATCGATAAGTCGTTTATTTTCCGCACGCAGTTAATTGACTTTATCCTCACCAACCACCCGGCGTACCCGCTCCTCCAAGAGCAAGCCAAGGCGGAGGGGAAAAGCATCTTCGTCGGTAAGCGCGCCCTCTTCGTCGTCGCATCGACGTCGATTAAACGAACAACAGTCCTTCAGGATATACTAGACAAGCTGCGCGATGAGGAGAACGCCGCCAGCTTCACGGAACTCTTGAAAGACGTGCACATGTACCCCGACTTTCACGGTACCTCCCTTCCCCCCTTTCTAACCCACTCATTCGCTGACAATGCACAACGCAGGTAACCGCTCCCCCATCGCCGACCCGCGCATGCGCGGCTCCCTCGTCGGCCTCACGCTCGACGCCACCCTCCCCGACCTCGCGCGCAAATACTACCTCACCCTCGAGTCCATCGCGCTCCAGACGCGACACATCATCGACTCGCTGAACGCCGCCGGGCACAGTGTGTGGGAGATATACATAAGCGGGGGGCAGGCGACAAACGGGGTGCTGATGCGGCTGTTTGCGGACGTGTGTGGGATGGGGGTGGTGGTGCCGCGCAAGGGGGAGCATGCGGGGGCGGTGGTGCGGGGGGCGGCGATGTTGGGAAGGTTTGCGGCGGAGGCGGCGGGGAAGGGAGGCGCGGGGATGGGGGAGAAGGAGCAGGGGGAGGCACTTTGGCGGATTATGGTGCGTTCGCGGATTCACGCGCTTGCGATGTTGTTAACGGCTTTTCAAGGTCGAGATGACGCCGCCTGGGACGCTCGTGTCACCCAGCGCGTCGCCGAAAGAGAAGAAGCTGTTGGAGGCGAAATACAAGATATTCAGGGAGTCGATCGATATACAAAAGAGATGGAGGAAGGAGATGGAGGAGGCGATGAAGTGAAATTTGGAATGAATAAATGTATTTGGTATATGTATTTGGTATGTACTTGTACAACGTGCACCCAGAACTCGTCGACTTGGGCGGGATTTTGGGTGAATTATTTTACACGGTCACATGACGGCTTCGAACTTCTTCCGTCGAAGGATTTACGTACGCGTCTATGCCTTGCACGCGTACGGTGTAGTTGAAGAATGGCGTTGGGCGCCCAGAAGTCGTTTAGCCGTGACCTCTTCTTCGTCGCGCTGCCTTTGAGTCTCTGCAGGAACTGGAAGAACTGTCTGAGTGCCGCCGAAAAGACGCAAGAAGAAATCTGAAGGCTCTCGAAGGACGGCCTGTTATGGTCTGCCCACGGCTGCTTCGGGCTAAGATTTTGAGGAACACAGCCTTGAAAGGTGCCGGCGGAACTTTAATTCGGCATCAGCCACGATTTAAAGGTCAGCCACTTGCCTTTCGTCAGCCACCCACTCTTCCTTCTCTACTCTCGTCATCTCCCGTCCTTCGCTCTCAATTTCTCGACCTCAAACGTCAAGCTCGCCCTCAAAGCCTCAAGGAGTGTTCTCGATGCCAGCCCAACAGTATGTTATCTCATTCCTTCTCCGTCGACACGTTCCGCCCGGCTCGCCGTGTACCATACCCGTCTTCTCCATCGTCCCTCCTCTTCCTCCTCGCTACCGTCGACACTCCCTTCCTCGTCTCCTGCACTCCCTTCTCGCCACCGTCGTCTCGATCGTTCCTCATCGTCGCCCGTGCTCGCCGCCTCGCCCAATATGTCGACCTCGCCCTTCTCAACGCCTCGCTTCTCAAGACCTTCAAGCTCGCTAGTCAAGACCTTCAACTCGCCGAGTTTGCCATCGCCGTCGCCGTTGCTGTCGATATCGTCAAGACCATCAAGCTCGCTCAAGAGTCAAGACCTCAGTGGGATACTGTCAAGTCGCTCAAGCCCGCAAGGCCTCAAGTTTCAAAACGCCTCAAGCACTCAAGTCGCTCAAGCCCTCAAGATCCTCAAATCCTCAAGTTCCAAGACGTCTCAAGATCTGTCAAGACCTCGGTGGGAAGCCGCTCAAGAATATCAAGGCAGCAAGTCCTCAAGTTCCTCAAGCCGTCGCCTCGTTGGGGACCTTGGTGGGAAACTGCTCGAGACTCAAGACGCCGCAAGGAATCAAGATTCAAGATTCCGCAAGACCTCAAGAATCAAGACACCGCAAGACCTCAGTGGGAAACTGCTCAAAACTCAAGGCATCGCAAGATTTCAAGATTCAAGCCGCCGCAAGACCTCAAGACACCACAAGACCTCAGTGCTCAAGAGTCAAGATTCAAGACGCGCCAAGAACTCAGGGGAGACTGCTCAAAATCTCGTCGGCGACGTGTTCCAAGGCCCAAGGTTCGTCCAAGGTAAGTGTTTCCTCCCCGGGGGCGGGTGCGAGCTTCGTCTCCATCCTCGTGCTCCCTTGTCGTGGGCCCCGGGCTTAGTACGCGCGCATTTGGCTTCATCCACCGTTTGCGCGCGGAAGCCAAATGCACGTTAAAAAACTTCTGCCTCGCTCTTCGTTGTTTCGCGGGTTATTCCTTCATGTTGTAGATTGATGCAGTATTGATTCGCGTTTTGTGTCCTCATGTCGTTCGTTATCTCAGCGGTCCAGGGTCTTGCGGCTGGTAATATTATTGGCATATCGATGCAATACTTTTGTCTGCGCTCCCGCACGCTACCGCCCCTTCCGTTGGCTCTGGTCCGTTCCTGAGCCTTCTGGCGCAGCCCGAACAGCCCCCAAGACGTCAGACTTCGTAGGTGCCCTTTGGAATCCAGGATGCGACGAGGCCATCATGATGGTGAAGGACAAGAACGAGTGATCAACAAATCTCTAGCCCCTTTGGGAATCCTGCTTGCATTCAACCACAACTACGTTCGCGCAATGGCCCATCCTCAGCGGAAATTGTGCGGTGGAAGTAAGTACGTTGAACATTCTATCGGGGACCAGATATACCTGAGTACCGACTTCCTCCGAACTAGGCACCCCGACTCCTGGCCAGAAAGTAGCAGGAATCGCGAGACTAAGAGTCGCTCAGCTTTCAAGTCACACTTCAGATTGTGTTTTGAGACTTGCCTTGCAATCTTGAACGCTCCCCTCGTTGACCTGCTCAAAGCCTCCTGTGTGGCGCTGGCCATTTACGCGAATATTACGCTGCCTGTTTGAAGTCCACAGCCTTGGCCTCAACTGCACACAAGCCTTCTTTTCAACCTGTTCGTTCTCAGGTCAAGCGTGCACCAAGTTCATTCGTGAGTCGGCATATTTTTTCTCTTGAGTTCAACTCGCCTCACGTTCGTAATTCGCTCGCCCAGCGCCAATCCGATCCCTTTTCAGCTCCAATCCGGACGAATGCGCAAACGCAAGCACACGGCGTTGGACGACGCGTCTTTCGGCGAAGATGAGGCGCCTCTCAGCGACTCTCGCCTACTCCGTGCACTTCCCCGCCGCGGTCGTTCTCGCAACATAGCAGCCAGCGCGGCTACCGACGATGAACTTGCCGCCTCCAGTCCACGACCTCCCCACGTTTCGTCTGCGGCAACGGACACGCAGCCTGATCCTGTGCCCGAAGCAACCGATACCACCGCAGCCCTCGATGGTCTTGTTAGTGTTCCTACGCGTACATCCAAGCGCCGCCGCCTTGATGCTCAAACCTCTTCCACGGCCGGGTCGTCGCGGAACACTGGGACGTCTGTCGGTCATTCGGCGGGTGAGAACGATGGCAACGGACTTGCGCCTCCACCTCCACCTGCTCGGTCCTGCAGAAATTGCGGCAGTACCACGACTTCCGGAGGCGCGTGGTATAATAGCAAGCTCTTGCTCGTCAAAATATGCCGGGCATGCTATCAATACGAGAAGACGCACTCCAGATGTCGTACTTTTGACATGGCTGAACGTGCGCGTCTGAAAGCCCACATACGTCCTGCACTGCAGTCAGGGCAGCGGTGCGGCAACTGTGGTACCGAGTCCAATGTGTGTTATATAAGCAAGTTGCTCTTCGTCAAAATATGCAGCGGATGCTACCAGTATGAGAGGAGTCACTCCGAGTGCCGTCCAAAGTGTCGGGAACGTCCGCAGCGTCCGCAATACCTCACCGAATGTGGAAACTGCCACAGTAAAACCACCCATGGCGGTGGTTGGCATAACAGTGTCGCGAACCCTGACTCTCAATTGTATGTTTCTCCTCGTATATACTTGCACATCTCGTTGATTGGTAGTTTAGACGAAGATGCCAAGCCTGTTACGAATACGAATCAAAGAAAGGTAAACCGCGACCTGAATCGTTATATCAGAAGCCGCCGCGGGGACCGATGGTGAAGTGCAACAACTGCGGGGAAAAGAATACACGAGAATGGCGGACGGACAGCGAGGGGAAGACTGTCTGCGATGAGTCCGTCTTCCCCTCCATGATATAACTTGGGTTAACGCTGGTACAGATGTGGCATCTACTATCTGGCCAACGGTTTCGCCCGGCCCCTTTCTAAAGACGACATTCGACGGCGCCGGGCACGCTTGAATAGAGAGCGACTTCGATATGCTCCCATAGGCGAACCGGAAACATCTACGGAAAAAACCAGTGAAGCGCCAAAAGCCTGTATTAACTGTAAAAGCACGACAACGGCCGGGCGTTGGATTGGCAGCAGATTGGTCCCAGGCACCGTGTGTAACGCGTGCTATATGTACGAGAAGAGGCACAACCGGCAGCGACCGCTCTCGCTCATCCAGCATCGACCTCTCTCTGGCATTCCGCGCGCGCCTTTACTGCCGGGATCCAACGGCTGCTCCAACTGCGCTACACAGAGCACATCTCGGCTATGGAGCCGTAGCGTACTGACCTCAGGCTGGGTTTTATGCACAACATGTTCGCGCTACGAGCGCAAGCAAAAATGCCACCGGCCCAAGCGCCTTTGGAAGGATGTTTAGCTCTTGCTGTATAGCACTTTTTTGGACAGAATCATAATGTATTTCCACGCTCTTGCGCAGTCTTTCATACCTTCAACAGGTTCAGAAGAATTTACACGATCACATGACGGCCTCGAGCTTATTATGTAGGAGGGCTTACGTACGCGTCTGCACCTTGCAGGCGAACATACGCTTGTGGTTCGAAGAACTGGGCGGATATTCCAGGGCGTTGGGCGGCCAAAAAATCTTAACGGCCCAGTGTCCTATCGTTGACTCTCCGCAGCACGAACAGTGCCATGCGAAGAAGGGATTTGAACGTTCTTGGAGGACGGGCCTGTTGTGCCGGCTACTTCGGACTGAGATTTTGAGGAACACAGCCTTGAAAGGTGCCGGCGGAACTTTAATTCGGCATCAGCCACGATTTAAAGGTCAGCCACTTGCCTTTCGTCAGCCACCCACTCTTCCTTCTCTACTCTCGTCATCTCCCGTCCTTCGCTCTCAATTTCTCGACCTCAACGCATCCACCTCAGGGAGTGCTCGTGGTGCTCAGTCCAGTATGTCCTCTCATTCTCAGCCGTCGACATGTTCAGCTTGCCGTGTACCATACCTGTCTTCTCCATCGTCCCACGCTTCCTCTTCCTCCTCGCTACCATCGACACTCCCTTCCTCGTCTCCTGCACTCCCTTCTCGCCACCGTCGTCTCGATCGTTCCTCATCGTCGCCCGTGCTCGCCGCCTCGACCTCGCCCTTCTCAACGCCTCGCCTTTCAAGACCTTCAAGGTAGCCACTCAAGACTCTTAACTCGCCGAGTTTCCGGTCGCCGTCGCCGTTGCTGTCGATATCTTCAAGCTCGCTCAAGACCTCGGTGGGATACTGTCAAGCCCTCAAGACCTCAAGCTCGCTACTCAAGACCGTTAGCCCGTCGAGCTCGCCGATCGCCATCGTCACCGCCGCCAATCTTCAAGACCATCAAGCTCGCTCAAGAGTGAAGACCTCAGTGGGATACTGTCAAGTCGCTCACGCCTGCAAGGCCTCAAGTTTCAAAACACGTCAATATTCAAGTCCCTTAAGCTCTTAAATCTTCAAGTTCCAAGACGCATCAAGATCTCTCAAGACCTCGGTGGGAAGCCGCTCAAGAATATCAAGGCAGCAGTCCGAATCGAGTCTCAAGTCCTCAAGCCGTCGCCTCGCCGAAGACTTCAGTGGGAGACTGCGCAAGAACGAAAGCGCCGCAAGATCTCAAGACTAGTTTTGCCGCAAGATTCAAGAAGATGCGAAACAACCTCAGTGGGAGACGGCTCAAGACGCCCAAGACGTCAAGCCCTCAAGATTCATCAAGACCTCAGTGGGAGACTGCTCAAAGCTCAAGCTTCAAGATGCCGCAAGACTCACGACACCGCAAAATCTCAAGATTCAACACAGCGCAAGACCTCAGTGGGAGACTGCGCAAGACCGAAGACGCCGCAAGATTCAAGGTGCGACAAGACCTCAGTGGGAAACTGCTCGAGACTCAAGAGGCCGCAAGGAATCAAGATTCAAGATTCCGCAAGACCTCAAGAATCAAGGCACCGCAAGACCTCAGTGGGAAACTGCTCAAGACTCAAGGCGTCGCAAGATCTCAAGATTCAAGCCGCCGCAAGACCTCAAGACTCAAGGAAACTGCTCAAGAGGCAAGATCCTCAAGATTCAAGACGCGCCAAGACCTCAGGCGAGACTGCTCAAGACCTCGCCGGCGACGTGTTCCAAGACCCAGGGTTCGTCCAAGGTAAGTGTTTCCTCCCCGGGGGCGGGTGCGAGCTTCGTCTCCATCCTCGTGCTCCCTTGTCGTGGGCCCCGGGCTTAGTACGCGCGCATCTGGCATTTGGCTTCACCATTTACCAGTGCGCGCGGAAGCCAAATGCACGTTAGAAAACTTCTCCCGAATTCTCTCTCTTCGTTATGTTTCTTTCATGATGCAATATTGATTCGCGTTTTGTGTCCTTTGGAACTTGATGTTGTTCGCTATCTCGGCGGTCCAGGGTCTTTCGGCTGGTAATATTATTGGCACCTCGTTATACAATACTTTTGTCTGCACGAAAAACTCGGGCGCACAACTACCGCCCCTTGCGCTTGCCGTGTGCCTTTCCTGAGCCTTCTGGCGCAGCCCGAATAGCGCCCAGGACGTCGGCCAGACCGGCGTCCTCACTCGCGGGTGTAAGGAGGGACTTGGCTTTGAGTTCCGGTTGCGGTTGCGGTTTCGCTGGCGCGGGCTCGACGAGCGCCGCCTTGCGCACCTTCTTCGGGGCTCGGCTGACATTTCTTTCAAGCTGGATCTACAAGTCTCGCTCGTACCTCTTTTGACCTTGGTCTTGACGGCGCGCTCTCGACGTTCCGAGCAATTCCTTGTCGACCTCGGCCTAGTCCTTTCGTCGTTCGTCGTCCCTGAAATGGATCTCGTTTGGCTCCAAGACCTAGTCGTGCGTTGCGACACAATGTCTGCTCCCACATTTTTGAAAAATAAATCGACTGGCTTTGATTTACAGTTCCGAGGGTAGAGACTTGCTAAATAGTACCGTAGTCCATGGGCACTCGCCAAGGATTGGCAACAATTATGGGGACATCTGGTTAATCGGGCGCCGAAGAGGGAGCTTCGGCTCGGCTCGGGACTCGCTCTCGTTGTGCCCGAATATTGCTATTTCAACTGGAGGTTCGAACAACAATTAGATCGGCAAAGATGCGGTGGGAACAGCAAAGGGGAGGCTTACGCATTCTGGGCATCAAGGAACACATATGCCAGGTCTGGTGAAGGCGAATCACCTCCTTCCTAAAGGCTTTGCAGTGAACTACAATTTTGCTCGTTAATTCGACATTTACCGCGGGCGGGACATCGCCACTCACCGAGGTGATCGTGAAGCTCCGTAAACATGCACACCCACGACTTGAGTTCAATCAACTTGCTGTGCGTGGAGAGCATATCGGCCTTGACGAGTTGCATCGCAAGCGCGCCATCGTCGACCGCCTCCGCTTCATCGAACCGCACCTGCTTAGCCACTTCAGGGTCCTTATCCAGGTCGTGCTTGAACTTGAGCATCTCGCCCATCACACGGTCCTTGAATGCGGAGAGGATTCGGACTGCCGGTGGGTGTATGCGGCTCTCCTCGGTGAGCAAGGCGCATATGCTTTTGTCGAACGACCGAACTTTGAATAAAGGGCGGATCGTTTGGTTGAACTCGTGCAAGTAGATCTCGACAGCACTGGATGGAGCGAATGTGCATGCCTCTGTGGCCTCCGAATCGATTTCCTCGTGGTCGACGTGAAAGGGGCGGTATGCGAGTCCGTGCGGAATCCACTGCTCAGTGCCGGACCCGGAGAAAGGGAGCGGTTTGAAGAAGACTGTTCGAGACATGGTTACTAGTACTCAGGTTAGGGGTAGAAAGTTCTCTTACGACACGGCTGTCACTGCTTCAATACGGCGGCAATCTAAGTTGTAACCGGACTCCTTTCTTGCTACCATGTTACTGTCAAATGAAGAGAAAGAGAGACGCGCCAAAACAATGCAAGAGTCGTATCACCGCTACCTGGCCTATGGAATCCCGGATCAAAAGCCCACATGGACCTTTCCCTCCCCCTTCTTCCCGTATGCAGTGGCACCCCACGCTCGCGAAGAAATTTGCTGGGGCCCACAACCTCGCACGGTAAGCGCTGTCGCTATCCTGAGATCGAAGACTTGAAACGCGTCAGTTGGCGGAGCTGCGTATGTACGCCCTCTCGTGGGCTATTCGCAGCAAACCGGAATGGCAGCGAAAGATTTCAGATGCAATAATCTTGGACAAATGGCGAACAGAGGCGCTGGCTCAGCAACACGCTTTGCGGATTGAGGAGAAGCTGACCCCCAACATGGTAAGGATGTAGGTGCATTTCTCTCGATGATTTTCAACCCATTATTCAGGTCAACTATGTCTTGACCGAGCTCGCCGGATATGCTCGACTCTCAGATCCAACAACTGGCATCGAGGTGCGAATAATGGCTGTATATCCTCGCATTGTGATCGAATTTTGTGCAGAGCGGCCCGTTTGACGCCATCTGGTTTTCAGACCGTCTTATTTCACTCGAAGTCTCCGAACGTTTACGCGCAGTTGTCTCCCAAGTCGAGAATACTCCAAACGTGCCGAAAGACTGGCATCCTGGCTCGAACGGTCAAGTCCTGGACCTGGTTCATCCTTCGCTGTACTGCATCGTCTACGACCGAACTCAAAATTTGGACTCAACCTCGCCGAAACTTGAACCCCCCGAATATATTCCTCCCACCGCACAACTCAGAAGCGACTGGAGCTACGACCTTCAGGCGAAACCCGTGTCAGATAAATTCTGCTGGCTTCCTTCGGATTTCTCTGTCGACGCAACGGATGGTTCCGTCAAACTCACCTCGCCGTATATCAACAATCTCCACCCCACGAAACACAAAGCCCTGTATCCCATCATCGAGTCCGTGCTCGGCGCCTTCATCCCGTTGTTTGAACGCGTCTTGAGCCAGGTTAACGGCCAGGACCAGGATCTCTACCGCGACGTCACCCCGGGCTCGGGGCGTATCGTGACGAAGCTCTCGTACGGGTATTGGGCGGGGTATAATAAAAAGCCCTGTGGGATCACCGTTCCGTGCATTTGGAGTAACGCTGAAGTTGAAGTGCCGGACGACACCACTGATGAAGAGTACTACCGACTACAGGAAGCAGCGCCGAAGGTCCTTCCCGAGGCGTTCGAGGAGTACACAGGCGAACTCGAGAAGACTATCGTGCCGTACTCTCTACGAGGGAAGACCATCCAGTGCATCATCAAGCTGGCAAGCATTCACTTGACGCCCGAGAACGCGGAATATGACGGTGGCAGCTGGCACGTAGAAGGTGCGAACGACCTACGTACTTGCGCTACTTTCTTTGAGACGGACACAGGCATGCTGAACGAACACATCGTCGCTTCCGGAATTTATGTGCGTTCCAACTGTTTTTTTTTTTTTGGTTCTGATTCAAATACCGTCCACTAGTATTACGAAGAAGAAAACATATCCGAGTCGAGGCTGGCTTTCCGTATGACCACTGGGGCGCCGGTCTATCATATCCAAGAAGACGTCGTATGCAGCAGAATCCTGTATGGGATGGAACGGTAAGTTCAGTTATTCAGGTATAGATATGTTGAATTCCTCTTTAAACTAGAAACCACCATCCCTGCCAAAATCTCGGCTCAATAGTAAGCGTCTCCATCTCCCCTTCCGCCTGACCAATCCCTAATGTCTCGCTCAGGCCACCAGCGCCAACCGCGCCCTCGCCTGGCCCAACATCTACCAACACCGCGTCTCCCCCTTCCGCCTCGTCGACCCAACTCAACCCGGCCACCGCAAGATCCTCGCCATCTTCCTCGTCGATCCCTCCATTCCGCGCATCCCATCCGCGACGGACATCCCGCCACAGCAGCTGCACTGGATGTTCGACACCCTGGAGGAGTTGCGCGCGGATTTGGGGTCGCTGTTCTCGCGTCTGCCGGTGGAGTTGCTGGTTTTGATTACGGGGTTTCTCCCTGAGACATATGTGACGAGGGAGGAAGCGGATGAGTATCGGTTGGAGCTTATGGGTGAGAGGAAGAATTTCTTTTCACTGCGCGAAGAGGATTACCAGTACACTTTTGATATGTGCGAGCATTGAATCATCCTGCTCATATTCGCGAGTAGATATGTCGTAGCCGTATGAAACTCAGCTCAAGTCATCACACAAATCAGAATTAGGCCAGGCATGGATTTTAGTGCGTGCAGTGGATACATGTAGAGCATAACAACATAAGACGATGTCTAATCGGATGCTGCTGTTGCCCGTGCTGAGTGGATGTTAGTTGCCAGTAAAAGAGAGAGGCAAGCAAGAGACGCACTGTATACCAGCTGGGCGGAGTGGTGTACTATGCGCTTTATCTGGCCGTCCTTCTCGAGGTGGCGGATGGCGACGCGGGCCAAGCTGCCGTTTATTTTGAGGCGCTCGATGAGGATGGACTGGGAGATGAAGCGGAAGGTGGGGACCTCCTTGATGATGCGGTCAAAGGTGGCCTTGTCGAGGGTGACTGCGTGCTGGGCCTTATCCTTGACCTTTCCCTTCGACCACTTCTTTTTCTTCGCCGCCTTGCCGCCACTCGATGTGGTGGGTTTCGTTGCTTTGGCCTGTGAAAATTGTGAGACGACATCCAGACGACGAGGGCTGCATCCAGCCCAGTTCCCCGCAACTCCACGCCAGCTGCGTCCAGGGGCGTCGGGGGAGGACTGGCGGCAGTTCGGGGGGGCAGAGAGGACACTAACCATTTGGTGGGCGAGCCGTTCGTGAAGAGCCTTGGATTCGCGTTTGTCTGCTTACTAATCCTCTTTGATCCCATCAATCCCATTCAACTTTCTCCAAATGCCGAAAGAGCTTCGCAAGAGAGGCAAAAAAAAGAAACCAGAGCCAGAATGGCAGCCCCCTGTCCAAGAGCCGGTCCATGAACCTCCCCCAAAAGAAACCCCCTCGTGGATCGTCTCGGCGCCAAAACCTGAGGACCAAGAGGACGTGAACCCCGAAGCGCCGTTCGGCTACGTCGAGGTCGATGTAAAGGCCTACTTTCGCACTGTCGACATCCAAATCCGTGACTGGCAAAACACCACCGCAGACGCGACAGGCGACGAAGACTCGGATCCAAATGAAGGTGCTTTTAGAATACTACTGATCTCATAAAGTAGTTGACACGGAATCGAAGAGAGGCGTATGTTCTTCGTCGCGGCACTGACGGAAATGGGCGGAAAAGAAAAACAACTCGCGACAGACCCGGACTGTTCACTCATTCTGGAGCGAATGTCTTATTCCATGGACGATTTCGTGCGTCGCGTCTTTGTTGACAGTTTAATCGGCTCGTGAGTCGGCCTTTTCCAGTCGTTCTATCCGTTCTGACAGTTCGCAGATACGATGTACTGGTGAAACATCGCTTTGCCTCGCATGTCTGCCAAACGCTGTTCACCGTGGCCGCCCAAACGGTTTCGCGCGAGGTGGGACCAGTTTGACCGCAGCATCGTTCAACATTGACATTGGCGCCAGAAACGCGGGCATTCTACCAACGCTTCCCTGAGTCCTCTGACAAGGGTGAATTGCGCACATTAACCCAACTCATAATCGACGTTTGCGAGGTGAGTCCATCGTGCCTGCGCCCAGCAGAAAAAATGTAACCAAGTCCCAAGGAACTCCTCCCTGTGTTCCCTTCCCTCGTCATGAATCCCTTTGCATCCCACGTCATTCGCGCCCTTCTTCTGCTTCTATCGCCCAACCTGGCGACATCGCAGGAAACCGCGCAGCACACAATGCGCTCCAAGAAGAGCGCCGCCTGGAAAGCCAAACAGGGGCCCCTCAAATCAGTCTTCAACGACAGCCAGGGCAGCGGCGCAGACGCGGTGGACCACGCCCCGCCCGAAGTCTTCACCCACGCCGCGTGCAAGTTCGTCGAAGCCCTCCGCAGCGCCCTCGGCGACAACGAAACGCGCGCACTTGCTGCCGACAAGGTTGCGAGTCCAACACTCCAAGTCCGCGATTCCTCTGACTTGCTCTCCCTACCAGTCCGCTGAATGAATAAATAAACACCTAGATGCTACTCGCCGTGGAGGCGGACCAGCAGATGACGGAAGACCCCGACTCGCTCATGGATCGCGTCTTGGTGGGACTCGTGTCCGCCTCCCGTACGCCTATTTCTTCCTTTTTAAGTTCCGTGAACTGACTAGGAGTATGGTAGGCGAACCCCCAGCCTCGGCGCCCGTCCAATCCGACTACCTCAACACCCTCCTCCGCGACCCGACCTCCTCCCACCTCCTCGAAACCATCGTCTCCCGCTGCCCCGCCCCCGCCTTCTCCATCCTCTGGGCGACCTACTTCAAAAACAACCTCCCCCGCATCGCCTCGCACCCCGTCGCGAACTTCGTTCTGGCCAAGGCCGTGGAACGGACTGGGAGAGGCCCAGCTGAGGGAGGCGTGCGCGGAGCTGCATAATGTGTGGCCCAAGTTGATGCGTAGGCGATATTCGTTCTTCGGGAGGACCGAAGTGCATGACTGACTGACCTTAAGAGACAGTCAAGAACGGGTGTTTTGCGCGCAGCGATCGATCGGGCAGCAGCGCTCAAAGCGTGTGGTTCTGAAATAATAGAGGTATCAGCGTCACTTCCCTATAATCGTCTCTAAAGCCTAACCATGTCCAGGCCGTCTTGTCCGCCTTCCGCATCGAGAGCGCGGAGGAGCGCACCCTGCTCGTTCCGTGCATGTTGCGTCTGCAGACGCTCCCGGTTCGACTCTACCTCGCCCCCGAAGAACTCCCCCACTGACCTTTCATTCGATCGTTCTAGGAATACACCGCCGCGAAATCGGACGAACCAAAGGTGCAGGGCGCCGTCCTCCTCCAATCCCTCCTCCGCCTCCCCGAGCCGCATAATCAACTCGTCTCTGACAGGTACCTTAGCTCCCCCTTCCTCTGCCCTCAGTCCTCAATCAACTCACCCTCCTCGCAGTTTAAACTCCCTCTCTCCAGAAGACATCCTCAACATCGCCCACCACGCAATCAGCTCGCGCGTCCTCGACGCGCTGCTCGACTCGCCCACCGTCCCCCTCAAAGCCAAGCGCCAATTCGTCCTTTCGTTCCTGGGGCGGTACCACCTCCTCGTCGACGACCGCATCGGGAGCAGGGTGGGCGACCGGTGTTGGGCGTTTTGTGATACGTATTTGAAGGTCCGCATCCTTGCTTCCAACATCATTTTTTGTTCGCAATTAACACCCTTCTGCAGGAAAAAATCGCCCGCTCCCTCATCCCCCACGAGTCCTTCCTCGCCGCCTCCTTCTACGGCAAATTCTTCGCGCGCAACCTCAACCTCTACCTCCTCCAACGCCGCCCCGACGAGTGGCGCACCATGCAGACCGAGCGCAGTCGCCCCGCCGAATCAACCGCCGTTGCCGTTTCCGCGCCACCAGCACCAGCGGAGAATAAGAAGGGGAAGCGGAAGCGCGAGGGCGGGGACGAGATCGACGCGCTCTTTGGCGCCGCGCTGGGCAAGAAGGTGCGCAAGGCGGCGCTCGTCGAGCCCGCGCCAGCGAAAGCGCAACCGGAACCCAAAGCCAAGTCCCTTCCTTCACCCGCGAGTGAGGACGCCGGTCTAGCCGACGTCCTGGGCGCTATTCGGGCTGCGCCAGAGGGCTCAGGAAAGGCGCACGGCAAGCGCAAGGGGCGGTAGTTGTGCGCCCGTTCTTGCGCGCAGACAAAAGTATTGTATAACGAGGTGCCAATAATATTACCAGCCGAAAGACCCTGAACCGCCGAGATGGCGAACGACATGAGGACACAAAACGCGAATCAATACTGCATCAATCTACAACATGAAAGAATAATCCGCGAAACATAACGAAGAGAGAGAATTCGGGAGAAGTTTTTTAACGTGCATTTAGCTTCCGCGCGCACTGGCAAATGGTGAAGCCAAATGCCAGATGCGCGCGTACTAAGCCCGGGGCCCACGACAAGGGAGCACGAGGATGGAGACGAAGCTCGCACCCGCCCCCGGGGAGGAAACACTTACCTTGGACGAACCCTGGGTCTTGGAACACGTCGCCGGCGAGGTCTTGAGCAGTCTCCCCTTGAGGTCTTGCGGTGCCTTGAAGCTTGAGCAGTTTCCTTGAGTCTTGAGGTCTTGCGGCGGCTTGAATCTTGAGATCTTGCGATGCCTTGAGTCTTGAGCAGTTTCCCACTGAGGTCTTCAACCACGCGACGACTTGAGGCCGTGATAATCTTGAACGGTTCTCGAGGTCTTGAGGAATCTTGAGGACTTGAGGCGTCTTCAAGCCGGGAAGTTGAGAGCTTGAACGACCTGGTCACCTGGGCTTGATCGATATCGTCTTGAAGCTTGGGGTCTTGCGGCGTCTTGGGTCTTGAGCAGTGTCCAACTGAGGTCTTGCGCTGTCTTGAATCGCGAGATGTTGCGGCGTCTTGAGTCTTGCGGCGTCTTGAAGCTTGAGGTTTTGAGCTTGAGCCTTGAGCAGCCTCCCACTGAGGTCTTGATTCGACTCTTGAAGCAGCCCGGCAGCCTTGACCCGGGTCTTAAAATCTTAACCTTGAGCGGTTTCCCACCGAGCTGTTGAGAGATCTTGAGACGTCTTGGAACTTTTCGTCTTGTGAGGGACTTGAACGTTGAGGCGTTTTGAGGCTTGCGGGCTTGAGCGACTTCACAGTATCCCACCGAGGTCTTAAGCGAGCTTGATGGTCTTGAAGAAAACGACAGCAACGGCGACGGCGACGGCAAACTCGGCGAGTTGAGGGTCTTGACTAACGACCTTGAAGGTCTTGAGCAGCGAGACGTTGAGAAGGGCGAGGTCGACGTACTAAGCGAGGCGGCGAGCACGGGCGACGATGAGGAACATTCGAGACGACGGTGGCCAGAAGTTGAAGGAGTCCAGACGACGAGGAAAAGGAAAAGGCGACGGTAGCGAGGAGCAAGAGGAGACGTGGGACGACGGAGGATAGGAGAAGACGGGTATGGTACACGGCGAGCCGGGCGGAACGTGTCGACGGAGAAGGAATGAGATAACATACTGTTGGGCTGGCATCGAGAACACTCCTTGAGGCTTTGAGGGCGAGCTTGACGTTTGAGGTTGAGAAATTGAGAGCAATGGACGGGAGATGATGGGAGTAGAGAAAGAAGAGTGGGTGGCTGACGAAAGACAAGTGGCTGACCTTTAAATCGTGGCTGATGCCGAATTAAAGTTCCGCCGGCACCTTTCAAGGCTGTGTTCCCAAATTTCAGTCCCAGGCAACCGAGCGCATAATGAGGCAGAATACTACAACGGGGTCATCCTTCAAGAACCTTTGTCGATTTTTTTGCGTCTGTTCGGCGGCACCCAGATCGTTCTTCCTGCAGAGACTCAAAGGCAGCGCGACGAATAAGAGGTCACGGCTTCGCGACTTCTGGGCGCCCAACGCCATTCTTCGAACCACAAGGTATGTTCGCGTGCCGTCCAAGGCATAGACGCGTACGTAAATCCTTCATTCGAAGCCGTCATGTGACCGTGTAAAGTAATTCACCCCAAAAGCCCCCAGTCGACGAGTTATGGGTCCACGCCGTGCCGCCTGTACAAGTGCATATACCAAATACATATACCAAATACATTTATTCATTCCAAATTTCACTTCATCGCCTCCTCCATCTCCTTCCTCCATCTCTTTTGTATATCGATCGACTCCCTGAATATCTTGTATTTCGTCATCTCGACCTTGAAAAAGCCGTCAACAACGTCGCAAGCGCGTGAATCCGCGAACGCACCATAATCCGCCAAAGCGCCTCCCCCTGCTCCTTCTCTCCCATCCCCGCGCCTCCCTTCCCCGCCGCCTCCGCCGCAAACCGCCCCAACATCGCCGCCCCCCGCACCACCGCCCCCGCATGCTCCCCCTTGCGCGGCACCACCACCCCCATCCCACACACGTCCGCAAACAGCCGCATCAGCACCCCGTTCGTCGCCTGCCCGCCGCTCATGTATATCTCCCGCACACTGTGCCCGGCGGCGTTCAGCGAGTCGATGATGTGTCGCGTCTGGAGCGCGATGGACTCGAGGGTGAGGTAGTATTTGCGCGCGAGGTCGGGGAGGGTGGCGTCGAGCGTGAGGCCGACGAGGGAGCCGCGCATGCGCGGGTCGGCGATGGGGGAGCGGTTACCTGCGTTGTGCATTGTCAGTGAATGAGTGGGTTAGGAAGGGGGGAAGGGAGGTACCGTGAAAGTCGGGGTACATGTGCACGTCTTTCAAGAGTTCCGTGAAGCTGGCGGCGTTCTCCTCATCGCGCAGCTTGTCCAGTATATCCTGAAGGACTGTTGTTCTTTTAATCAATGTCGATACGACAACGAGGAGGGCGCGCGTACCGACGAAGATGCTTTTCCCCTCCGCCTTGGCTTGCTCTTGGAGGAGCGGGTACGCCGGGTGGTTGGTGAGGATAAAGTCAATTAACTGCGTGCGGAAAATAAACCTTATCGATGAGAGGTAAAACAACCTACCTGGCCCGTGGACGACTGCCCGCCCTCATTCATCCACCAGCCACGGAACATTGCGTCCTGGGAGAGGAATCAAACACGACGCGTTGCGTGCAGTAAGATAAATACCCTGTACGGGCCCCAAACGCCGTTGACGAAAACGCCCTCCGGGCTCTGAAGGGCGTTGAAATCGCTGGATAAATTTAAGGAAGGAGATTTACCTGCACGAGATGGCAAGTGCTAGTACCCGCGACGGCGGCGAGCCGATGGCGCGATTCGTCGAGCGCAGGCACGGAATCAGAGAGTTTCCCGTCCACCGTGTATCGCGCACCGACCGTCCCGAGCCACCCCGCATATCTACGCGACGCGACGCGTCGAAATCAAAACACTTCAAGCATGATCTACGTGTACTCACGCGTCGATAACCCCACTCCCCACCGGCGTTCTCTCCACCAGTCCCAACTCCTCCGCCGCCTTCTTGCACAAGCCCTGTCCGACCGGCAGCCCCGCGGTCAGCACGTCCTTCTCCGGGTCCGCCGCGCCTATTTGCTTGTACTTGCCCTCCACGATGTCACCCAAGCCAATCTTCGTGAAAAAGTCGTCCTTCCAGCCGGTCTGGGGGATGAAGGAGCACTTGCAGGTGAGAGAGCAGCAGGAGCGCGTGGTCGCGCCTGTGGCGCGGTACGTGAGGAAGTCGGGGAGGTCGAAGAACTGGCAGCGCGCGAAGAGGGCGGGGGGCATGCGTGTTTTGAGCCAGAGGATTTTCGGGATTTCCATTTCGAGCTGGTGGGTTGCTTGCTTGGTACTTACTCGGTAGACGCGCGCGAGAGAAGGGACTCACGCTCATGGTCCCGCCGACATAGTCGAGCACGACTGATCCCGAGCTGTTGATTAGATCCGCCTCCTTCTCGGCGCGATGGTCTGCCCAGAGGATAACGTTGCGGTCACCGTGCGTGCCCAGGTCCTCGCCGCGCGTCACCCGCACGGGCCGTCCCTCGAAATCCGATACCGCGAGCGAGCACGTCGCGTCGAAGCCCAAGCCTTTCACCGCCTCGGGGGCGACCTGGGATTCTGAGAGACAATCGCGGATGGCGGAGGCGATGGCGGCCCAGATGTTGTCTGTGGATTGCTCGAAGATGCGGTGATCGGAGGGATCGCGGTGGGTAAGGGTGTCGACGGTGGCGACGTGGGCGACGTTACCGGCGGCGTCGACGAGGGAAGCGCGTGCGGAGCCAGTGCCGACGTCGATGCCCAGATAGTAGCTCGAGCTGGACATGGTCGTGCGAGCAAAGTTAGGAGTCTTGAGGCTTACCGGGCCGGTGGGCCGCGTCAACCCTCCAATGTACTCTCTTTAAAGTCTTTCTTTTTCAGTGCAATTTCAGCCCTGGTGCTTCAACCAGTCGCCTGACGCGACGACGCGTCCGTTTCTCGACTCCACGAACATTCTCAACATGAACCGCGCTATCGGCGGGCTTGGGTCAATTCGTGGTATCCTTGCCTCAAGGGCCCGCAGCCAAGCCGCGCACAAATTTGGCAACCGTAATGCGCGGTCGGTCCGTTCCTCAATACCCCATGGATGTCTCTCATTCAAACATTCTAGCGCGCCTCATTCTACGTCCTTCGGGGAAACCCTGCAATTTATAACCTCCATCAAGCTCGAGGAACTCGAAAAGCAGCGGCTTGCCTTCAAAGCGCACGCCGCGGTCATCGACAAAGCTGCAGCTGTCTCCGATGACCCCCCTCGCCGAGTCGAGCTCCTCCTCGACGCGGTCCGCTCTTGGCGCGGCTCTGGCGCCGCCGACCCCTCGACGGTCATCGCTGGAAAGTTGGAGCTGTCTAGCATCGACCTCTGGTTACTTCAGGCCCGCAAAGACCCTGGATTTAGCCCTGACGTTGTCAAGGACTGGGCAGAGACTCTCGAGACGCACGTCCGCCACTCCATGACGCGGTTTGAATTTGCCAAACTCTTCGGCGGGTTGTTCAACGAATGGCTTTCGAGCGGCGACTCGGTTGCAAGGGCCGCGTCACCGAAAAGTTCATCGGACGAGGTCGTGGAAGCCGGTCGGAAGGAAATGTACGAACAGGAGGAGCGTCTAAAATCCATAATCTTCGAACCCAAAGCTATCGACGCCGACGGACTTGGCACCTATCTAGCAGAGCTATTTTCCGGGAGCGATGCACTCGAGGCTCTCAAGAGGATGCGCCGTGGGATGAAAAAATTCGCAGATGATTTACAGGGTCGCGCTATCACTGCGGACGATATCCAATGGGTGATC
Source organism: Mycena metata (assembly GCA_029378385.1). Classification (NCBI taxonomy): domain Eukaryota; kingdom Fungi; phylum Basidiomycota; class Agaricomycetes; order Agaricales; family Mycenaceae; genus Mycena; species Mycena metata. The sequence continues at coordinate 211,264 of JARKIB010000197.1, forward strand.
AAGTCACTTCTCGCCTCCAACCTCATGCAGGAGGAGAAGCGCGACACTCTCCGCGAGTTTACGCAAAACCCGACCGTGCTTGAGGAACTCGCCACCGTCCTGACGATGCGTCTCGCCAATCTCGAGAACTGGTCTTGGCCCGCGCACGGAACACCGGTGGACATGCGCAGGCATCTCAACGGGAAGTACCGGGCCCACACTGACCCGTCGATATTAGACGCCATGCTGCTTGAATACATCGGTGTTTCCTTTCAGGTGAAGCTCAAGGATGAGATCCAACAAATATTCTCGTCAAAGGCCTGGAAACAAGAGTACAGTCCGTTGTCGCGAGATCACAAGGAGTACTTCAAGGAATTTGCATCCAACTCCATCCATTCACATCGGCAGATTTCGCGTAAACAGCGATTTCTCGCAGGCCAGCTTGCCAGTGAAGTCGACTCGGTCTCCTCATATGATGATGAGGACAACGCCGACAAGACGACACTTTATGCATCGCACGTCAAACAGGAGCTGCTTCATACAGCGACGACGGAATGTTATCTCAACACTACCATCTATGGCACCCACACCGTCGTTTACGCCGATTTCGAATGGTTCGGTCCCTCGCTCCCTTTCGATACCATCCTCGGCTGCCTCGTCTTCTTCGGTGTCCCCAAACCGTGGCTGGATTTCTTCCAAACCTTCCTCCGGGTCCCTCTCACCTTCAACGATGACAAGCCAGGCGACGCTCCCCGCGTTCGGCAGCGTGGGACACCCACGTCGTTCGCGCTGAGTTCCTTCTTCGGTGAAAGCGTTCTCTTCGCCCTCGATTTTGCCGTCAATCAGCGCGCCGGTGGCCTCTTTCTTCACCGGATCCACGACGATCTTTGGTTGTGGGATGCAAAGTCGGACAAGTGCGTCGCCGCCTGGAAGGAGATGAAGAAGGTCGGTTGTTTCTTCGTTTTCAACTCATTGCTAACATCTTCCTAGTTCGCTGCGTTGACAGGCCTGACGTTCAACGAAGCCAAGACCGGCTCAGCGTCCGTTGGCGTGGAGACTTCTGCTGAACTCCCGTCCGGCGAAATCCGGTGGGGCTTCCTCCGGTTCGACCCGACGCAAGCGCGGTTTGTAATCGACCAGCAAGAGGTCGACAAGCACATCACAGAGGTGAGAGTGACTTTGTTCTCGTTGTTTCTTACGACATCGTCTCCCAGCTCCGCCGACAATTAGCTGCGGCCAAGTCGGTCTTCGGGTGGATCAACGCGTACAACCAATATATCGCATTCTTCTCTCGGAACTTTGGCGCGCGCCCGACGGTCTCCTTATGTCTTGGTCGCCCACACATCGACGATATGATCGACACGTTCGCCCGAATCCAGCGTGAACTCTTCCCTTCCGCATCTGGGGTGGTCGGTCACCTTCGTTCCGTCATTGGGGATCGGTTCGGCGTCCGCGACCTCCCCGACGGATATTTCTACCTCCCCATGGCGAGGTGCGTCCCCAATTCCCCCATAAATTTATTCACCAACAATCACAACAGCGGAGGCATGGAACTGCACAATCCATTAATCGACCTCCTCGCCGTGCGCGACGCCCTCAAACCCGACCCTGCATCCGAATTCTCCGAGCAAATGGAGAAGGACAAGCAGACGTACCGAACCCGGAAAGCGCGGTGGAACTCTGATGCATACTCCCCGGCCCGAGGGACGACGTTCCCCTCGTACCAAACCTTCATTTCGCACCGCGAAACGGGACTGCAAGAATGGAAGGATCTGTATTGCGTCCTGATGAGCGCTGCAGTCCCGACACCGATGTATACACCAACGCTCGACATGAATACCCCCGTCTACAACATGAGCGTCTACGATCGCTGGGTCATGTCGGTATACGGGTACGCTTCTTTGCATTACTTTTCCGCTCGCGCAAAACCGCTGACTTGCCTGCCCATTCACCAGACACGAAGTAATCAAGAAATTCGGAAGTCTGAAGATTGTCGATCCGACTCTGATCCCGGTCGGACTGGTGGATCTCTTCCGACGGAGTAGACACCAATGGGACCAGTGATTCCAAGTATTTTCACCCACAACTTATCCTATAATGCAAAGTAAATAAAAAACGCCTCTCAATCTTGTATTACGATGTACAACCTCTCAATAATATAAACAAGATTCGCATTGACTCCCATGAACATCTTCCCAGTCTTCGACAAGAGCGTCGTTTGGGCAGCGGATTGGGCGCCGATTCCCGAATAAAGCCGAACTTGCTCGATTGGGTCATTCTCAGAGTGTTACAGTGTACATTAGCAGCTACGACGACGACGGAGGTGCAAATTTGCCATAGTCCTTCAGCGTGGGGGCATACTGGTCCATGATTTCAAGAAACTCCTTGACGCCGCGAAGAGCAAACAAGTGATAGTGATGGAGATAGAAGAACGGGCGGATTTCAGAGGGAATACTCTCCGCGCCGCCCAGTACCTCTCCCCAGTCATCTTCCAGCTGCCTCTGCTTACGCCACCACACCTTGAGGACTGGAAACAACTGGGCGCCGACGGCGCTATACTCCGGTCCGAACCTGATAATGTTCAGCCTTGCCGTAAAGTCCCCCTTCGCCCTCACGTCTGCGCCCTCCATTTCGGCCCTCCACGCGACTTCCCTCGGGCATCGCTTCTGATCCATATTGTTGAATAGAACGGCCCACAGCATGACCCAGAAGAAAGATTGGATGTCGTCGGCAGGGGACTGGATATAATCTGTGTTTTCGTTCATGGCGCGCTGCAGCTCAAGTGACATGAACTCTGGGGTTCCCTGATATTAATTATTACGGCGCGAGACGGAATAGCTCTTTCTGTACTCACAGATCTGGTGGCATGAGTGTGTTCGTTGTCGAAGTATGTTGACCACTTCATCGACATGTCGCCGTCCGCGACGAACGCGGTGCAGTTGCTCCCGATCTTGAGTTTTTCAACGAGTGTAATGATATCCTTGCCGATCGGTGCAGAGGTCTGGGATGGAGATCCGATATCCATATGATCGAGAGCGATGGTGGTCCCATCCACCGACGCGGGCGGCCAAAGTGGTTTTAGGATTTCATCCTCGAGCTTGAAGGGTTTATCCGTCATTGATTGACCCAAAGTAAGGAGGACGTTTCCAATACTGATATCGCGATGCATCCAACCCGATTGATAATAAGACAGCCATCCTAGATAGGAATCGGTTAGTCGCTAGTCGCTGTACAGTGAAAGATCACAGGGACATACCCAATAACGCATGGGCTATCCCGATGCAAATGTCATACGAAGAATTCGCTTCATATAACGATTGGCCGATGGAGAGGAAGACCGTGATGCACAAGTCTCGAATTTCGGGGGGTTCATTCTCAGATGCCCCGCCGGTGCCGATCGTCCAAGGATGGGTCGGGGTGTTGCTCATCTCTTGTTGTGTAGGAACAAGAAGGCAGTTCGAAACCGGCTCCCCAGTTGGATGGGTGGCCTCGTAGGAATAAAGGACAACTGCAGTTCCAAATGCTCCAGCTCCCGCCATGTACATAAATTTTTCGACGTTCTTCGAGCTCTCGGTTTGCCATGAAGCTTTGAGGACGACATCTTGCCCCTCAAGAACTTGCACACTCGGCTGAGATCCGTTCGTTAGGCCAGCCGGCGGACTCCATTCCATGCGATGCTTAGGATGCCTTTCGCGAGGCTTGACGGGTACTACATTTGTGTGAATCTACGGGGAAAAAAAGAAAGCGTTTTCAAGACGTACTCGCGGTGAGTTCTTCACTTTTTGCGGGCTGAGCCCCTGCCGTCTTCCTCGACCCCGGAGCTGATGTCGGGGGCGACGGCGCTGCTTTGGCTTCTAGGCGCGGAGAGCGACGACGGACGACAGTAGCCTGCGAGACCGGTGCAAGGTTAACCCCCGCCGAAGACACAACTCCGGCATTCGGGTCCTCGCAGGAAAGCCGGGAGACTCTTGTAGCCCTTCCGCGGACACAATTAGTGTTGTGCAAGATTTGTTTGGCAGTCGCCTTGATACATTTCTGAGAATTCGAAGGCTGCGGAATCCAGAAGTCCAGCTCGTTGGAAGTAGACACAAAGCCGGCGTCTCGCGGATTCGACCACAGAAGGAGTGTCATCATGAGACGAAGAGCGTCAGCACGCCCCTCTCGAGTGTTAAGCAGGAGTGGGACGTGCGAAGTGAGCCCCCCGCGGTGGAATAGTAAAAATCTAAAACCTCCTCTCTTCGCAGTCTGATTGTAACCGATGACAAGCGCGAAGGTACGGGAGGGGTTTGCGCTGAAGAGACAGCGCGCGTACGTCGCCGCTTGGGAAATCAATTCCGGCCAATTATCCTTCACTTCCACCGGTATCTCTGCTCGCATCTTGGACTGATCTGAACGAGGACTCCAAAACAATGTGTCCTTAGCCTGTAACGAGTCCTCCGAGTCCTCCAATGTGGCCAGGCCGTTCCCTCCAAGCAGGTCAGGTTTGACGGGAGATGCCTTCCCCACCGTATCGCCCATAACCCGGTCGTAGACGACGAAATTGAGTTCGTCATACCAAGAACCTCGCAACTTGGGGAGAGCGTCGCCTCCAAAGTGGATGCATGCATTAAGGAACTCTCCGAAGTACCCGTAGTGGTTACGCTCCGGCGACGGTGGTTTATTGGGCCATGGGTGCCACAAGTTCTTCGGGGCAGCTTCTAACGCGGCCTCGGCTGCGGTGAATGCAGTTTGGAATTCCGGAGCGTCGACAAGGCAGTCGTAATTGTCGAGAATCGCGAGCTTGGCGCCCGCCATGCCGTTCTTTGGGGTCCTAGGGGAGAGGATTCGGGAAATCCGGGTGGCGTCCGGAAACTGGTATGCCTGGCCGCCAATCTCATCCCTCATGATACGGATGAGATCAGCCTGGGAGCGGCCAGAATCTGGTTTGTGGTTATCGTTGCTGGACTTCGAGCTCGGTTTTATAGGTGTCGAGCTGGATACTGGCGGCGACCGTGGCTGCGAAGGCGGGGACTTTGGTTTACTGGACATGGTGGGCGTTTAGAACAACCTCAACGCCCACAACATCAGCCGACCTTTTATTGTTCTCAGTTCGCGTATCAAAGTTCCCACTTGGGTTGTTGTTTCCCTCGGGATAATACGCAGAGTAAGGTTCGACCTGGTTCGACGCGTTCGTGAATTTCAATAAGGTTGAAGCGAGAGCAAGTGACGTTGACGTAAAGGAAGGGAACTTCAACACGGTGGCGGTGCAGCGCCGATCTTCACTCCGAGTCGAGCAGGTAAGGCATTCGATTTTGCCGCAACTGTATGGTATCACGTCCGTGTCGAATATTATCGTGTCGTACACATCTCAGACAAAAACACTACAAATTACGAGGTACGAGTAAAATTTTGTAGCGTCTGTCAAGCGTCTGTCTACGAGAGACTACAAAAACACATGCATTTTTGAACATTGAATAATGAACTAAGTACGGCATGGCCCCAAGCTGAGCAGGCGATCCAGACTTTTGATTCCCCGCAATAATCGAAATGGGCAGCGGTGCCAAAGAGGTGCCTTCAATTTGAACAGCAGAAGTTTTGGGATTAAGGCGCGGAAAGCGGCGCACGATGTCGAGCAGTTTGCGCTGTTGTGAGGTCTGTCGCCAATCCAGGGGGGTCTTGAGTTGGGCGACACGGCCTCGTTGGCCGCCCACTGGTGATGCACTGTATGGACGCTCAGAGCATGAAGATAGGCGCTGGGAGGAGCGTCGGGGAGAAGGAATTGGACGCCGTTGCTGCTGCCCCATAACAAGAGGGCAATCACGATATCCGCGCGTCCTTCAAAAGTTGTTGAGGACATCTTCGTATGGGACGGTGGACCGCCGCTATGAAAGTCAGAAGCAGGAGGTTTTGAGTGATGGCGAAGATAAAAGTAGATACAGGCGACGGTGCAGCGTCAGCGCGCATAAGTGGCCGCCTGAGCGACCACTGGTACATGTCGCCCGCATCTGTGGTTTTGCCAGGCGCTAGCCACCTGGCGGACTCCAGTATAAAGTCATTCGTTCGTCCTGGTCAAGATCGTGACCTACACCAACGTCGGGTTTGAGGCTGGCGGCCCCACCGACGCCATCCCCCGGCAACGAATCCATACCAATTGCTCTCAATGGAGCCGCCATGTTGGCCTTCGCGAGGGTGTCGCCACCTTACTCACTCAATGCAGGCAATTAGAAAAGTTACTTGAATAGTGATCCCGTTCTAGCTCGCTTGCGGAACTGCTGGTTCCAAGTAGCCTGCGCACGAGCCAGGGCGTAAAAGAGGCTTTGTTGGCGGTACAGCTGTGGCCGGGGATTGTGGCGAGATTCTCCCGACATGTGGCGCCTGGGAGAGCGGCAGATGCGCGAGACATCGTTGTACTCCCCAGTTTGCGCTCCGATTTGCGCTCTCGTGATGCAGAAGTCATTCCTTCCTGCGGTACGAGTCGGAGGAGGATCGCCGCTTCAAGAAACTGTACGGCGAGGCACAGTGGTGGGCGTGGGTGTGGAATGAAGGGAAAGACTTGCGGTGCCGAGACTAATCGCGCCTAGCTTCCACAATTACGTCCGTTGCGCCGGTTTGTTAAACCCAGACCTGGATGGGAAGCCAAATTGAGGCCCTGCAAGGATATGAGATGGCACCAGGTGAAGGAAAAAGCAGGTCCTTACACTACGAGAAAACACCCCCGATGCGACTGCTGAGGACTTGACCTGAAGAGGTTTTGAGTGCGGTGTTACATACACGACGCTAGGATTCAAGGTCTACCGTCGGAAGTGAGTCTTCATGGGCGTGCTTTTCATGAACGCGCGGTCCTGAAGTGGAGATTTTGCTTTTCGTCGAACCAAGTTCTATTCCAAGTTTTGGAAAAACACAAGGGTGAGAGAACGTCGAGGCTTACTGATGCCTAAAAGTGAAATCCATGTATCCTGCAGCTCGTGAAGGCGAATCAATTCGGGCAGGAAAGCGTTGTAGCGAACTGCGATTTATCGTCAACGGGAGAGGGTGGTCCGAGTATGGAGGAGATGTACCAAGGTAACGATCGAGCTGGGTGAACATGCACACCCAAACTTTGAGCTCGATGAAAACACCTTTCATCGAAAGCATATCCGCATTCGAGAGTTCTCCGATGTCCTCGTCTGCCCCCCGTTGAATCCACCGAGCGCCACCTGCTTATCGGCCTCAGGGTCTTTCCCAGGTAAACAGCGCTTCGACTGGAGCACCTCGCGCTTCAAACGTGTCTCGAATGCTAGTAGCACGCGGAGGGCATCTATTCGAGATGAGGAGATATGCTCAGCATATATCGCACACAGCATATTGGTATTTTCCAGGGATGGAATCGGTGTGAGCAAAGGGCAAATTGTCCGGTAAAATTCGCGCAAGCACGAGTGGAGCGCGTCCGAGCATTCAAAGATGTACTCTTGAGAGGCGTCGGGAGGGATTTCCTCGTGTTCCGGGTGGAAGGGGCCGTAAAGGAGTCCACGTGGCATCCATTCGGTGGAGCCGACCGACGCAGAGAACGGGCGTGGTGTGAAGAGGACTTTGAGACGGGGCATTGAAACAGTTCAAACGAAACAGTGTGCTGTGTCAACTCGGATAGGGGTAAACCTAAGGTTGCCGAGATCGGCGTTGGTCAAGGCGCAGAGAATAATAATTGGAAAATTTAACCGCCCAAGCTACGGCCTCGCAAAGTTATTCATGGTTTGCAGAAATGTGAGCGTAGATATATTGAACCGTCAGAGTTTCCCAGTCTTTTTTTCCACAGAGGTCCGAAGCAGACCTCGGGAGAACGGCGTCTACACGCTAACTTCGACTGAACAGAATGCAGAGAAATGGCTGAAAATAAATATCATCAGCCTCTACACCTAACGTGCGTCCGTCAAGTCAAGGCGCATCGCGAAGGAGGCGGATACAGGACGTGGAATTCAAAGCGAAACGAACGGGTTTGAGTGAAAAGTAGCTCATGCGATAAATTCACACCTCCGAAGCCAACCACCGAAGAGTCTGGTCTGTTGCGTCGGGAGGAATTTGTTCGAAGTCGCGAGGAGCCGTGCCAGTTAAATAAAGGGCATGGTTTTGAAGAAAACTGCGCGAGGGTCACCTATGGAGAGGAAAGACAAAAGTATATGGTATTGCGTCAAAGGTGAATCTGGACTTGGATGTGAGGCTCGGGGAACGGGCGTAGAAGTGAGCCTAGAGTGCGCGCCGGTTGAGCAAGGATGGTTTTGGAATGTTCAATTTCGTTTGGACGCGCCGACAGGCTTGGAGGGGGAAAGCCACAATGCGGAGAGCGCTTCCTGGTTTGGTGCAGGTTATTTGGGTGCCTTTCAGTAGACAGCTGAGACTTCGGTATACATAAGCGTCTGAGAGGCAGAAAAGAGGTTGACGTTGTGGTGGTAAGGAAGAATATTTTCATTGATTTATATTTTCTTGCAGCAACGCTCATGTCGCTCGTCCTTCCTGGCCAACACGTCGCGGCGCAGCACGTCAACCTGAAGCTCGGTCCCGGGCTGCTGCAGACAAGCGGCGACGCGTCCACCTCCGCGCCCCCAATAATCGCTACCCGCGCCGGCACCCTCAAGCACAACGCAAACGGCAGCAAATGGTGGGTCGAAAATAATTCGCTGCGGGTCTGTTTGTGTTTTCCCTGCCCCGACGTATTCGTGTTTACTTGGGGTCGTGCTACAGTACGTGCCCGCAGCGCAAGAGTCTGTAATTGGCGTTATAATCCAAAAAGCGGGCGAGGGGTTTCGCGTCGACATTGGCTCGGCGCAGGCCGCCTCTCTCGATGGTTTGGCGTTCGAAGGCGCGACCAAGAGGAATAAACCGAATCTCAAGGTACTCAACGCGCTCGTTCATCTTCTTCCGTTGATAGCGACTCATATTAGATTGGAAGCCTCGTCTACGCGCGCGTCTCACTAGCACACAAAGACATGGAGCCTGAGCTCGAGTGCTTCGACGCGCAAACGCGTAAATCCGAAGGCTTTGGAGAACTTAAAGGCGGGTTCATGGTGCGCTGCAGTTTGGCTATGTGCAGACAGTATGTGCTCTCCACAGTTCCTAGGTTTGACCCTCTGAACACGTTGATAAAGACTGCTCGACTCTAAACATTTCCTGCTACCCATGCTTGGTGCACGCTTCCCTCTCGAGACCGCAATAGGTGTGAACGGGCGGGTGTGGGTCAACGCGAAAGACGTGCGGGAAGTCATTGGCATCGCGCGGTGTATCGAGGCGGTAGACCCGAACGGTGGAGGTATGGACGAAGCAGGTATCGCGAACCTCCTGCGGAATTTGGGACTGTGAAAGTAATGTACATGTTTCCTTCCTCATAATACAGTTATTATACTGCACACGAGTTACTTAAATCTTGAGGATCTTGACTCTTGAGCAGTTTCCCACCGAGGTCTTGCGATGTCGTCTTGAGTCTTGAGGTCTTGCGGCGGCTTGAATCTTGCGACGCCTTGAGTCTTGAGCAGTTTTCCACTGAGGTCTTGCGCTGGAATCTTGAGATGTGGCGGTGTCTTGAGTCTTGCGGCGTCTTGAAGTTGAGCCTTGAGCAGTCTCCCACTGAGGTCTTGATGAATCTTGAAGCTTGAGGTCTTGCGGCGTCTTGAGTTTTGAGAAGGTTCCCACTGAGGTCTTGTCGCACCTTGAATCTTGCGGCGTCTTGAATCTTGGGATCCTGCGGCTTTCATTCTTGCGCAGTCTCCCACTGAGGTCTTGAAGCAGCCCGGCAGCTTTGACCCGGGTCTTAAATCTTGACGTGTCTTTGACCTTGAGCGGCTTCCCACCGAGGTCTTGAGAGATCTTGAGGCGTCTTGGAACTTGAGGGCTTGCAGGACTTGGATGTTGAGGCGTTTTGAAACTTGAGGCCTTGCGGACTTGGACGACTTGACAGTATCCCACTGAGGTCTTGACTCTTGAGCGAGCTCGATGGTCTTGAAGATTGGCGGCGATGGTGGCGAACGGCGAGCTCGGCGGGCTGAGGGTCTTGAGTGGCGAGCTTGAGGTCTAAGGGCTTAACAGTATCCCATTGAGGTCTTGAGCGAGCTTGAAGACATCGACAGCAACGGCGACGGCGACCGGAAACTCGGCGAGTTAAGAGTCTTGAGCAGCGACCTTGAAGGTCTTGAGCAGCGAGGCGTTGAGGAGGTCGAGGTCGACATACTGGGCGAGGCGGCGAGCACGGGCGACGATGAGGAACGTTCGAGACGACGGTGGCCAGAAGTGGAGTCCAGACGGCGAAGAAAGGGAGAGGCGACGACAGCGGAGGAAGAGGAGGCGTGGGACGACGGAAAAGACGGGTATGGTACACGGCGAGCAAACTGAACGTGTCGACGGTGAAAGAATGAGAGGACATACGCATCGACGAGAACACTCCTCGAAGGCCTTGAGGCTGACGTTTGACGTCGAGAAATTAAGAGCGAAGGACTGAAGATGATGAGAGTAGAGAAGGAAGAGTGGGTGGCTGACGAAAGGCAAGTGGCTGGCCTTTAAATCGTGGCTGATGCCGAATTAAAGTTCCGCCGGCACCTTTCAAGGCTGTGTTTTTCAAAATCTCAACCCGAAGCAGCCAAGCGCAGACTACAACGGGCCCGTACTTCAAGAACGTTCAAATCCCTTCTTCGTGTTCGTGCTGCGGAGAGTCAATCATAAGACACTGGGCCGTTTTCTGGTCCAACGCCCTGGAATATTCCCGCCCAGTTCTTCGAACCACAAGCGTATGTTCGCCTCCGGTTTGCAGACGCGTACGTAAACCCTCCTACGTAACAAGCTCGAGGCCGTCATGTGATCGTGTAAATTCTTCTGAACCTGTTGAAGGCATGAACGACTGCGCAAGAGCGTGAAATTTGTAACAGCAGATGTGTGTTTAACCTCATGGAACACCAAACTACAGGAGGAAATGTAACAACGAGAAAAGAATCGCTATCAAGAAATACATTCTGTCCAAAAAAGTGCTATACAGGAAGAGCTAAACAATGTTCGGTAATTTCTTCCAAAGACGCTTGGGCCGGTGGCATTTCTGCCTGCGCTCATAGCGCGAACATGCCGTGCATAATACCCAGCCTGGGGTCAGTACGCTACGGCTCCATGACCGAGATGTGCTCTGTGTAGCGCAGTTCGAGCAACCGTTGGGTCCCGGCAGTAAACCTGCGCGCGGGTGCTGGATGAACGAGAGGGGTCGATGCTTGTTAAACCTCGTCTCGTACGCATAACACATGCTACACACACTGCCTTCGGACAGTCTGCTGTTACACCAACGCCCGGTGGTCCTAGTTTTACAGTTGGTGCATGCCGTTGGCGAGGGATTCGCTTTAGTGGTTTTTTACCATCGTCTATGGGGGCATATCGGCGTCGCTCCCGGCTTAAGCGTGCCCGGCGCCGTCGAATGTCGTCCTTGGAGAGGGGCCGCGCGAAACCGTTGGCCAAGTAGTAGATGCCACATCTGTACCAGTGTTAAGCTAAATTTACATCATAAAGAAGAAGACGGACTCGTCGCAGACAGTCTTTCCCTCGCCGTCCGTCCGCCATTCTCGTGTATTTTGTTCCCCGCAGTTGTTGCACCTCACGATCACCATCCGTTCCCGCACCGGCTTCTGATATAACGATTCAGGTCGCGGTTTACCATTCCTCGTTTCGTATAAGTGACAGTTCCGGCATCTTTGTTTAATGGTCAATTGGCGAGAGATTTATTTCTATATTGAGGGAATACTTACATTGTAGAGCCAGGGTGCAAGGTGCTGCGATACCAGCTACTGGTAGTGGTTTTACTATGGCAGTTTCCGCATTCCGTGAAGTTCTGCGGACGCTTTGGACGGCATTCGGAGTGCCTCCTTTCATACTGGTAGCATCCGTTGCATATTTTGACGAACAGAAACTTGCTATTATACCACCGGACGGAAGTACCAGTGCCACAGTTCCCGCAGCACTGCCCGGACTTATAAACTCATTTTTCATCATTTATTCTAGATCCCATGCCAAACGAATGTGAAGACAGTACATTTTCCACTAGTTTAGTCACTGGTTCGAACTTTTTGACCAAGTTGAGCTTTCAGGTCAAAAACTTCCAAAAGGAGTAAAGGAACTCGGAACTTGAAGTTTAAAGTTGCACTTTGATCAAGTTGAACTTGAACTCGGGGATGATGTAGATTAACTCTATCAGGAGCTTAGCTGTGGTTCTGCATCCACTGTTGTTGGTTTTCACCCTCTCCCCTTGGTTTTGAGTGTGATCCAGATCAAGATTCCATACCAGGAAGCCATCATGCTGGGATAATAATACATGTAAATAAGGCTGCAATTTTCTCAACCTCCATATATTACCGCCGCAGGAGTATTTGGTATTATTAGATTCGCATTTTTGAGGTCATGTTCCTGCTTCAAACTGCATGCAAATTGGTCAATGAACGAACACACTGATATTTCTCAATCAGTTTCTGCACAGCTCAAGAGGATCAAAGATAAGGGGGAAAAAATCACCTACAATTTTATTTTTTCAAAACTTCGGGCCTACCCCTCCCTCCCTCCCTCCCTACATAATGGTGATGCTATTACATTCCCTTTTAGAGAGGGATATCCGAGGCGGCGGAATATCAAGCTCCGATATTCTTTCGCAGTAGGAAGTGGCTGTAGCAGTGATTTTATACCAAAATAAGAGCACTACATGAGAAGAAACTTTCTCGTTGAACCATCAATGTCCTAGACTCCTGGCACTTAACATTTACACCGGGCGGTTGAAACTTGGTTCAAAACTGACTGCGGTGACCCAACCTTCACACCCAGGATAGAATTCTTTTAGGCTGGATTAAAAGACTAGTGAAAACAACTTGTATTAGTGAGCAAATACATTGTAGTTAAAATAATGCAAATTGACACTGTGAAACAGCCTTTGCAAAGCAAGACAATTTAGTTCAACTTTTTTGTTCTAGGAAACCATCGCATTTCATTCACTTTTGAAAGGCGATTGAAGTCAAAGAGAATTGAGTGCAGAAATAAATTGCTTGATTCAACCGGTTCTCAGCGGATTAAGGAAACAAAGGCTTTCCACCTTTGTTTTAACCCAGCCTAAAATAAAGGTGGAAACAAAGGGTTTCCTTATTCCGATGACAACCAATCGAATCAAACAGCTTGTTTTTGAACTCAATTCTCTTTGACTTCAATCCCCTTTCAAATGTGAATTAAACAAGATGGTTTCCTGGAACAAAAAACTGAAGTAAATTATCTTGCTTCACAAAGGCTATTTTACATCGTAAACTTGTGTTATTTTAACTACGATGTATTTGTGTATGACTACAAGTTAGTTTCACTAGCCTTTTAATCTAGCCTAAAAGAATTCTATCCTGGGTGTGCTTGCTAATGGGAGGCCTGTAATTGCACAGTTATACTCTTAAATCATGTTTAAGGCCCTGCATTAATCCTAAACTTTCACAGGACCCTCGACCCCTCCCCCTTCTGCCTCATATGGCAATTCCTTGCCAGATAATACAATGGTTTTGAAGACTTGCACATTCAGACAAATCTGGGTCTAATGCTTGCTAAACGATGTACAGGTCGTGTAACAGCTGGACCTAGATGCATCGCACCACGGCCATCCCACTGTGGTAAAGCAGGTACACACTGGTCGGCCTGGCAGGCCCAGAGTCGTTCTCAATCTCAATTTCTTGCAGTTTGCATATGAGCATCACTCTACCAGTGGTATTGGGTGTTTGCTGAATGTCTCGGGGTGTCGTTCGGTCCGCCCTTCTGTAACAAGGCTGTGTTGAGCCCCCGCTGACATCCTTCGAGGGCCCTCCTTCCGAAAATGCTGAGGTGCCAGAGGCCCCCCTGAGTCTGGAGGACAATATTCTCCCCCGCCGCCCTCGACTGGTGACCTCTCTACGATCACAGAATGGGAGTTAGACACCCTCTTACTCTGATTGCGTACACATTTCCGGTGTGCAGGAATTAGCATGCCTGATGGGATACTCCACCAACTGGGGCACCGTGTCCGGTGGGACCGCATCTGTGAATGGCTCTGTTGCATTGATCCGGTTCATCCTGTATTTTAAATTAATAATCCAGTATTCCAGTGCATCCGAATTCGCTGATGGCTGCAGAGGAAGAGCTCAAGGTCTATGGTGTTGATTGGGAGGGGCTTCACGATGGCACTCTCCCACACTCACAGCACAAAAACAATGCAGAAGAGACAGGCTGCACTGCCTGGCTGGGACATGTTGGACTCCTGAGCATCTTAATGAAGTCCCAGTTAAATCACCACAGGGCCCTTTTTATCCCGACCTGGTCGCCACTCTCAAAGCTGTCATCGCACAGTGGTGTGATCTTGCTGTAAACTCGAACATCATTCATTTATGGAGCATTGCCTTCACTTTTTGTGTTATACTTTAAATAACACTGCATTTTGACTGTTCCTCACATTTGACCTGGTATTTGCACTATTCTCTCCAGAGCTAGAGTGCGCAGAAATAAAATTAAAAAGCATTTAAAAAAAATGCAAAGTGGGAGAAAGGTAAACAATAGTACAACAAGCGGGACTTGAACTTATGGTGATGTGGCTCCCCATCGCCAACCTTGAACAGAGTTAGGGATGTAAAACCTCTAGACCAAACGGAGCCTAGAGCAAAAGCCTACTGATCAAACCTGGTATAAATACTGAAAGGGGAACACAAAAATCTCACATTTCAGAGGTCATCCTGGAAGTCACAGCCAGTGTAAACTAAGTCAATGAAAAGGAGATTGAAGAGTAATAGTGGGACGAAAAATTGAGCACAAAATAGGTAGAACGAACAGATGGAGGGAGTTGAAAGGCAACAAAGAAATTAAATGAGTGACAAAGGGCTATAATGAATTGAGGAGATTAAAAGTAGTAAAGGCCTACAATAAGCAGCAGAGCAAAGTAGAGGATGAAGGGAGGGACAAACTCATAAAATGGGAGGTCAAAAGGGGATAAATTTACTCTGAGCAAAGGTGTGGTTGTCGATACCATTGAGCAACTGACAGAGCAGCCAGTGGTGAATCAACTGACAACAAGAACAAGGTTCTTCGGAGATGTATGAGCCTGGGCAGCCCACAAGAGGAACGAGGCTGGATGCAACACTCGAGGAAGCAAGTGCAAAAAGACAAGGCTTCACTTGCAATCATCAAGGGAAGCAGAGAGTGAGGTTATCTGCTAAGGTAAATAGTGTCATTGTTGTCAACAAGCATGATCTGGACTTATGATCAGTGTGATAAAACGGGCACACAGGAGCGAATACTTTGATATTCTGAGCTGAGCTCAAATCAGTTGGCGATCAATGGCCAGTTTAGCCGAACCCCTAAGTAACCCAATTTGGTAGCTGTGTCTCGCTAAAGAAACCACAGCCCGGTAAGGGAACCACCAGATCACTCATTCCCCGACCACCGGTTGTATCAAGCGAAACCAAAGGTTCACAAGAAGTTCGGGTAGTGCCTACAAGTACATGTTCACAAAAGTTCGGTACTTCGGGTACAAAGTTCCCACGACCTGTCATGTTCGCTTAGCCAGGTAAACTTCGAAGTAAAAGTTCCGAACTAAAGCTCGAATATTTGATGAAAAATAAGGTCATACGGACTGCAGTGCCGAAGGTATGCGCGCTCGCAGATGCGTACGTTCAACGATACGACATTTGGTGTGTTTCTTCTCGTATCTGTAGCATACCCGGCATATTTTGACGAGCAAGAGCTTGCTATTATACCACGCGCCTCCGGAAGTCGTGGTACTGCCGCAATTTCCGCAGGACCGAGCAGGTGGAGGTGGAGGCGCAAGTCCGTTGCCATCGTTCTCAGCTGCCGAATGACCAACATACGTCTCGTTGTCGTGCAAAGGGTCCCGCGACGACCCGGGCGTGGAAGAGGTTTGAACATCAAGGCGGCGACGCTTGGATATACGCGTAGGAACGTTTCCGACGTCGGTGGTATCGGCTTCTTCGGGCACAGGATCAGGCTGCGTGTCCGCTGCCGCAGACGAAACGTGGAGAGGACGAGGGGCGGCAAGTTCATCGTCGGTAGCCGAGTTGACTGCTATGTTGCGAGAACGACCGCGGCGGGGAAGTGCGCGGAGTAGCCGAGAGTCGCTGGGGGGGCACTTCATCTTCGCTGAAAGATGCGTCGTCCAACGGCGTGTGCTTGCGTTTGCGCATTCGTCCGGATTGGAGCTGAAAAGGGATCGGATTGGTGCTGGGCGAGCGAATTACTAACGTGAGGCGAGTTGAACTCGAGAGAAAAAATATCCCGACTCACGAATAGCTTTGTTGCACGCTTGAACTGAGAACGAAGAAGTTGAAAAGAAGGCTTGTGTGCAGTCGAGGCCAAAGGCCGTGGACTTCAAACAGACGGCGTAATATTTGCGTAAATGGCCAACGCCACACAGGAGCATTGCGCGTCGTGAACTGTCGTGGATGCTTAGAGCTTAGCGCGACCGGCGATCCAGGCAGCTCTCGAAAAGCATTCAGCTCGCGTTTCGCCGTAGAGGCGAACCAAGTTGAAAGAGATATAATATTGAGACGCGACTTGAAGGTTGAGCGACTCTTGGTCTAGATGGAACGATTTGAGGGCCCTGGGACATAGGCATTATCTCGTGCGTTTTTTGAAAGCTGGGCTGGACCGGTGAGTGCGTAAGCGTTCAAGCTGAAGTTCAAGTTCAGGAGTGAGGCGGTGAACGGGCCGAGGGCGCATCAAATGCCTTTCTTTCTTCTTGCGCTTGTCTTGCGCATCAAATGCTACGGTCTTGTATCACAGCATTATTGCACAAGCCTTTTTTCGCAGATTAACATCCAAACGGCCAGATTTCATTCAAAGAGATCGAGTCCCCGAAGCTTAAATCCCCGACCAAAACCAAAACTCCCAACTGCACGTAGATTCATTCCTATACAGAATCCAAAAACACCTACTCTATACACTACACCTCGCCAATCACGTCATCTCCACGTCCCCATTCCCCTCAACCACGTCCCTGGGCGCCCCCCGCACCACCGAGTTGACCAGCTCCCTCCGTATCTCGGGCCCAATTTGCGCGTGCGGCGTCGCCCGCACGACGTCGAGGAGCGCGTCTTTTTGGTCTGGGGTGAGGTCGGAGGCGTATCTGGGTGGGCGCGAGTCAGTATAAGCAAATCAATATTATGCAGAAGGAAGAGGGATGGGCATGAAAGAAGAAGAGACGCACCGCTGCGCGAACACCAATAAGCTCTGATGCCACAACACGGGTAGCGCCTCTGAATCTGCGCGTGTGCGCGCCTTGTAGGTGTTTGAGAGCCGGATGAAGTGGAAGACGAGGGCGTCGACGACTTTGTATGGGAGCTCGAACTTTTTGTCGATGAGGACGCGGATGAAGAGGGAGTTGGGGCCTGTGGTGGTGGACCAAGTTAGCGGATGGACGAGGCCGAAGTGAAGAGGGAAAGAGACAAACCGGAGTAGTCCATCTCGGCGATGCGGATGAGGCCGGCGGAGGCGTGGAGGACGGGGATTTTGGTGCGCGCGAGAACGGACGCGACGATCGCGGCTTCTTTCAAGGAGCATCCTTGCTATCATATACAAGTTCAGCTCACCGCGCCGGAGACAAAAATCAGAGCTCACATCCAACATCGGGAAGATGATTCCCTTGAAGAACGCGCCGGGTTTATAGAGCGCCCTCCGCATGGCATCGTAATAATGCACATTCAGCTTCTTATTCTGTTGAATGTCATCGCGGATGGCGTCGAGGAGGACAACGCTGAGGAAGAGCTGGGCCTGGGGCGGCTTCATGCTGGAGATGAATATGCGGGTGGCGGCGAGGCAGGCGTGGGGGGACCAGTTTTCGGGCTGTGTGAGGGCCAGGAGGCCGCGCCCAGGCGGGGAGGGAGGGGATGACTTTGAAAATTTTGGGGAGGCGGACCGGAGGTGTATTTGTGGAGGAACATCCCGAGTCTAAAGGTATGTAAATTTAGGAAGACGGAGGGTGGGGAAATGCGCACTTGGCGTAGGCCTCTACGACTTTGGGGTCGAGGCCGAGAGCTGGATCTGGCTTGTCCTTGTCTGCAGAGGGGCTTTCATGATTTGTGTTGTGTGAACAGGAAAGACAATTACCTTGCTGCACCTTTTTTATTACAGCGGCATTTTCTGTTTCGCCGCTTTCTAGTTTTGCAAAGATGATATCTGCGAGGGTCCTCCGTTCACCCGCATTGTGGGGATGTAAGGCGTCGAGGGTTTCCAGGTCGCCCTCGTCGATTTCCTAAACGCACCGTTAAATTAAAGTTACCTTGATCGAACGCAACCACAGCTCACAAATATCTCCTCCACCTCTTCGTCCTCTACATCACCAAATTCCGAGTCTTCGTCCTCGTCCTCGTCGTCCCGCTGCGGTCGTGTTAGAGCCGAAGGCCGCCTCGAGGCATCCTCCTCGTCATCCACCATCTCAAGCTCATCTTGTTGGTCCCGCGCGAGCTCAAATATGCGCTTGGATGTCTTTGGGTCCAAGATGGCCTACCCCCGGTGTGTAAGGCGTTGCTGCGGTGTCCACCTGAAAAAAAGTTCACCTCGGATGAATCGTCTTCGGTTGTATTTTTAGACTGTTTTTTTCTCTTGCCGGGCTGAGAGACGCGGCCGTATTTTGCTTCGAGGTCGTCGCCGCCGAGCTGGACGAGGAGGGGGTCGTGTCGCGACTTGGCAGACGTCTTGCGGGCAGCGGGCATTTGTGGCTGAAAATTAGTCCCTGAGGCGAAGTGATGGATGAAGCGAGAGAAAAAGTTGGACGCGGCTAATTGAAGCCTTCTTCTGAATCTTCACTTGCTTGTTCTCAACGGCCACGTATCTCCACCCCTCACACTCTCTTCCCTCCCACCACAATAGTAATGGCTGCTGCCCCCACCTCCGTATGTCTCGGAACGCGAATACTCGCTTAATTTTTTCATGTTCTCCTTGACAGATCAAGACGCTCGACAAGGAGGGCCGTGAAATCACCAGCGTCGGCTTCGACCGCTTTGGTTTCGACTGCGAGGTCTCTCTGGATGTCCTGCGATCCCTCTATCTGCGTCCCCACTATGTTGTCTCTGCCAACGATGTCGAGGCAACCCCCTTGGCCAACTCTCAGCATGTCGCCTTTGGCAGCGCCGAGTACCAGTCAAAGTCCATCTTCCACCCCGACACAAAGTCCATCTCATACACCACCCTCTCTCGTTTCGCCCCCGTAAAACTCCTCCCCCCGTCCATCCGCAAGCGCATCCTGGTCACCGGCGGCGCTGGCTTCGTCGGTTCCCATCTCGTCGACCGTCTCATGCTCCTCGGCCACGAAGTCACCGTCATCGACAACTTCTTCACCGGCTCAAAGACCACCGTCAGCCACTGGATCGGCCACCCCAACTTTGAGATGGTCCGCCACGACGTCGTCGAGCCCTTTATGATTGAATGCGACCGTGAGCGCGCTCGCAATCCCTCTTGACGCGTCGTGATTCTTTCTCAAGAAATCTACCACCTCGCCTGCCCCGCGTCGCCCCCACACTACCAGTTCAACGCCTGTCAAGACGATCAAGACGTCCTTCATGGGCACCCTCAACATGCTCGGACTGGCCAAGCGCACCAAGGCCCGCTTCCTCATCAGCAGCACATCCGGTACGATCTTCGTCAAATCCCAACCATCTGTAGTAGTCTGATCACCATGCTAGAGGTCTACGGCGACCCTGAAGTCCATCCGCAGACCGAGGACTAGTAGGCTTAATTTTTCATAGTGACTGGGATCCGAAATTAATTTTGGGTTCTAGCTGGGGCCACGTCAACCCGATTGGCCCGCGCGCGTGCTACGACGAGGGCAAGCGTGTCGCAGAGACCCTGACCTACGGTTTCCAGCGACAGGACGGCGTCGACGTCCGTGTCGCGCGCATCTTCAACACCTACGGCCCCCGCAGTACGTTTTTTCAACAAATTCTGCGCACGTTCATCTTTTGATACTAACTACTTCTTTCAGTGAACCCCGCCGACGGTCGCGTCGTGTCCAACTTCATCGTGCAAGCGCTCAAGGGCGAGGACATGACCGTCTATGGCGACGGCAAGCAGACACGCTCCTTCCAGTACATCCACGACCTCGTCGACGGCATGATCGCGCTCATGAACTCGGACGAGACGCGCCCCGTCAACATCGGTAACGGCGACGAGTTTACGATCGGCGAGTTTGCGGAGCTCGTGCGCGAGATTGTCGAGAAGGTGCAGGACGAGGACGGCGTGAAGCGCACGCGCAGCGTCAAGATCATATACGAGCCCATCCCCACGGATGATCCCCAGAGGCGCCGCCCCGACACCTCGCGCGCGAAGGAGTCGCTCAAGTGGCAGCCGCGATGGACCGTGCGCATGGGGCTCGAGGAGATGGTTCGGTACTACAAGGCTAAAATGGAGGAGGGCAGTCTCTGAGTGGGTTAATGGTTTTGTTATTCGCCGCCTGCTTGCTACATACGTTGTTAGACCACGGTTCCTCATAGAAAGCGATGTTGTTTATTGTACTTTCGAAAACAAATGGTTAATAGATATATGCAGTGAGTGAGTAAGTAGGTTGGGTATTCTTCCTCTAGATAACAGATGCGGGCTATGTACAGTTGCGATGCAGTGTGAAAAAAATTTCGGATGAGCATAATGATAAGAAAAAAAGAAGGAACAAAGAACGTGGTGTTTCTTTGAAACAGTTGTTCGTTCACAAGAACAGCTTGTGCAGCGTAGGTTGCGAGCCGGTGACGACCTTTGCCATCGAGCCCTTGATAACCAGTTTTTCGACCGAGCTCGGCGTAAACGTCCCTCGCCTCAGCCGGCTATCCTCAGGTGACATCGGCTCAGACTGAGGCAGCGGTAAATGCCTGTCCTTGCGCTGCCCCGCGGGCGCAGAGAAGAACCGGCCACCCGCATACGAGATCCCCTCCGTCTGCGTCTCGAACCAGTCATCCCGTGGGCGCTCCGAATACCGCCGTATAGGCTTGCCCGTGGGCCCGAGCGGGAGGT
Source organism: Mycena metata (assembly GCA_029378385.1). NCBI lineage: Eukaryota > Fungi > Basidiomycota > Agaricomycetes > Agaricales > Mycenaceae > Mycena > Mycena metata. Next base: position 232,213 of record JARKIB010000197.1, read on the forward strand.
ACGCGAGGACCTGACCCTTACGGTACGCGGTGAGGCCCTCGGTCTGGGATTGGATGATGTCCTCGGGAAGGCAACAGAAGGAGAGCGAAGAATGTGGATCGCGCGCGTGGAGGCCCGGGGTGCCGGCGAGTGTTTCGAGCAGGGTGAGGGCTTCGCGCATGCGCTCCTCGATGGGGATGCTGGGGACGGCGGGATCGGAGCGCGTGCGCGGGAGGCGGGAGATGAATTTTACGTAGACTTGGTTCACGATGGAGGCCGTGCCCGGGGGGATGCTGAGGTAGCCGCCGCCGCCTACTCGTCAAGGCTTTGTTAGCAGGGGTACCACGAGGTAAACGGCCCAACGAACCCTTGACTGTGTACAAGACCGCTCTGAGCTCGTTCGCCATCCGCTCGGCATATTTCCGAGGACACGCTTCATTTGCATCGCCGTGAATGATTAAAATCGGTTGTTTTATGTGGGGATAGGCTTCCGCCGGTAGAGGCGTTCGCTAAAAAAAAAAACTCACAGTTAGCACATTGCTCCGACCAGCCGAAATAAATAAAACTCACGTTCATGACCAAATTCGCCTGCTCTAATATGCGTTGTCGCTTTCGCGGGTTCATTGACATCTGCCAATACGCGATGAGCTGCGGAGAGCGTTCGTCGTTAGGTCGCACAAGTCGATCGAAGGAGAGGACGCACATCATCACGCAGGTCGAGAGGGGTGTCCTGTTCCGCACAACAATATCAGCCCCACGGTTTCGATCGAAAACAAACCGAGTAAGCACACGGACGTACCGAGCCGAAGGTGAAGGTGACCGCCTCCATCGCGACGTGCTCGTAGGACTCCAAGTCCTCCGCGAAACACCACGTCTGCACGAGCTCGTCGTACGCGGTGTATATCCATTTCAGCCTGCGGAGCAGTCGCGTCAGTCAGGACGCGGAGTGCCGTAACAATAGGTGCTGAATGGGTATAACGTACTCTGTAGGCGCCGGGACATTACACAACGCCAGACTGAGACACATCTCCGGAAAACTTGACAGTATAATGAACGGTCAGTGTTCCGCGGGGATGGGTCAAATTATGCGTGCGTACAGGGCGGCGAATCTGAGCGCGCAGTTTATCGAGATGCTCTCCATGGCGAGGATGTGGAAGGGAGCTAATCGCAGAGCCTGTACGTTTTTTCGGTGGATAAAAGAAAAGTTTGCGGTCAGCGATGAGCGAGAGGCGATAAAAAAGTGCGCACCTGGTGACAGAACGCCAAGTCCGCAGCGTCGACCCAGCTATCGTGCTTCCCACTATGCCGGGCCTCACTCTGCCCCGACACGCGCATATCGAACGCGATGAGGTTGAATTCACTATCCAGTCGCGGGTCGTTGAACTGCGCATACAACCACGACGAGTCCAAGAATGTGGGGTGCAAAATGCACACAGTGGGTTTTTCTGGATCGAACCCGCCGACATTGCCAAAGAAAGAGTTGGTAATGTAGTGGATGGACGCAAAGTCGTCAGCGCTGTGGAGGTCGACGAAGGGCATCACGAGCAAAACGTGCACTGGAGGTGGAAGCAGAGAGGAGCCGATTGCTGGTTGCAAAAAATTGCCATCTAAGTAGTGACCCTGACGTTAAATCGGCCGATCAAGATATTAAGCGAGACATCAATTGGGTGGCGCGGTTGGTTTGGCGGCCGACTAAACGCTGCCAAACTACCGCAGGACATACCGCACTATGAGCCTGGAATACCACACTATGAGCCTGAGTCCACCGAAGGCAGCAGCACCAGGCAAATACGTCTATTCCGGTTTTTTTCTTTTTCTTTTTGCGAGCTGAAACAGCACCCCAGCCGACCCCACGCATGGCAGAGAAGGAAGAAGACTACAACGGGTAGCCGGCGGTTACCCAATCAGGAAACTCTTAGCGTAAGCTCATAATATTAAGACACTTTCCAGAAAACAAAGTCAGAAACAAAGCAACACCATATGGAAAGGTACGTGCCGGGGACTCCCAAATGCTAGCTAATAAGTAGCGGCTTTAGTCCAATTTGAATCTATTGACCATGTTCCCAACCTGAGCCGGGAATAGCTTGACCTGCACCCGATCCAATGATTCCCTCCAACACCTGTATCACCCGTTGCTGGCGCTACCCGCGCAGAACAGATTCAGAATGCATTGAGAACACGGTTCAAGAATAGTGGTATCAAGTCCGAGGTGCTTACCTCTCTATCCGCCTTCACAGCCGTCGGAAACATTGTCGGCATCCGGAGCTGTGCGAGCGCGGCTTGCTGGGAAGTCACCAGCCCGTCCCACGCAGGCAAAACGCGCTCCGCGTCAAACCGCCTGAGCTCGCGCTCGTATGCCTGGGTGAGCATCTGATCGCGGTCACTCAAATCAGGTGAGAACAGCATAGCATCGATCGACATACTGCTCCCTCGTGCTTACTTAATCCTGCTCCGATCAAAGTGGCTCTACAGTGGGTCCAGTTGAGCAGAAGGAACGCACAAAGAAAGTCAGACGCACTTGATTTTCGCCTTTTCGACCTTGTCTTCGTACTTTGCGCGAATGCCGGCGCGCTCCGCCCACAGCTCGCGCTCGAGTTTGTCTTGATCGTGCTTGAGCTGCACATGGACGGTAAATAATTTTGAAACGCGAATACTTGGGCCGAACCAGACGCGCCTTTTGGATAGTCGCGACGACCGCGGGGTCGTCGGAGAGCTCCGCGAGCCGAGGCAGCGCTTGCTGAAACGTCAGGGACCGGACGTCCTCGGTAACCGTGTACGGTGCCGGGACCGGCGTGGGCGGGCTGGGGTTCGGTGGCGGCTGGTGAAGCGCGTTTGAGGTCGAGGGTCGGTGTGGACTTGGCACATTGAGCTGGGAGAGCAGCGCCGCGACAGACGCCGATGAACCGGGGGTTTCAGTGCTGGCAGCGGGTGTGGGGACGGGAGGCGACTGTTCCGGGGGCGCATTCACGAGACTCTGCCATGCCTGGGATGCGCGGAGGCTGTCGAGGAGAGCTTTGACGCCTGCGGGATCCTGGGTCCGGATTGTGAACAAGATGGTATAGGATGGACGCCGAGAGGATTACGTTGATGTTGGTGAAGCTCATGAGTGTTGCATTCAAAGGATGGATCCCCGAGGTCAATGTCTTTTCGACGAATGCGCACTGTCACGCACACGTGGCAACCCATCAAACGCGTGTCACGCCAATTAACCAGAATTATTTCAGCGACGGACTTTGCGTCGGTTCTACTTGCGCACATAGCCCGTCTCCACCTCAACGAACTCCATCGAGTACTGGTGCGAGGAATCGGCTACAGCGATAGTGAATGGGGCCTAGAGCTCCGTTTCGTGGTCGGAGATCGGAATCCTGTTCCGTGTGCTTTCGTTGGCCCGTGTCGCTGCACACAAGACAGTTGGACGACGTGGGTCCGGTGCAGTCGCTGACCGACCGCTGCGTCTCGCTGTTCCCGGTACGCAAAAGCACGAAAATATGTTCTCAGGAGGTCGAGTCAAGAAAATATGTCAGGCCTCGATCGGGGCCTTGGCAACCGATGACAGCGCTGCGTCTCCGCGGGCCGACAGGTTCCTGTCCTGGTATGTTCTCAGTCAAGACCAAGACATGCGTGGAAAGAGAAGAGAAAGGTTGATTTTCGTTAGTAGCAGTTAAGGGGGACTGGCGGAAAAAGGCGAGTGGAAGATATGATTGTCCAAAAACCGAATTGGGTGAATTAGGGTATTGGTCAGGGGCCGGTGCCTCGGTGGAGTGATTGTTGGTCCGTTGAATGCACGGCCTGATTCGCGGCAGCTTTAGCGGTGTGCAGAGAAGAAGATGGAATGATAGACATTGGGCAGATGAGCAAGACGACCCACTCGAAACAGGCAGGTCTCGCAGTCGGACGACGAGACAAGTAGTAGTTTACCAGATTGAAGCCTCGTTTTACGGCCGTTGCGGGATGAAACTTGAAATAATATCACGATAGGAGCAACACGCGGCGTGAGAGCCGACGTCGTAACGCGTGACTGTGACCCAGCCGTAGCTCTCTCTCTCTCTTCCCTAATTCCCTCCCCGTTCCCGCCATGCCTCTCTCCGATGACCCTGGCAGCTCGTCCCACATGATGAAGACGACAAAGCGGGGGAGGCCGTTTCTCAAGGTGCATTTCACAAACCCTGAAGTGTCCTTTTTATTCACCGTTTACAAGGACACCCTCGACCTCTACGCAACCCTAATAGTCTCTCTACAGCTAGCGCCCCACAAGCAGTTCTTCAAGACTTTCCAAAACTCCTTCTCTACGTGCGTCTACTTGTGCCACTCCAATTGCCCCACTCACTCCCTTTCCAGGGATGAGGCAGCACAGAATCTCGCCTCCCTCAAGTTTTCCCAGTCTAATCGGGGACCGGATCCCAGAGAACCCTCGCGCGTCGTCACCACCACTACCACCACCACCTTCTCCATGACTCGCGAGATGGCAAAGGCCATGAGCCAGCACTTCATGGACGCCCGTCTCATCGAAAATGCCACAGACCCCTCCTCCAACCTCTTCAAGGACCGGGGTGTCTACGTGCTCACACCAAAGGGCCTCCATGTCCTCGAGCGGTTCATCAGCAAGAACGGCATCAACTCGGACCACCTCCAGAACGTCTTTGTCTCCCAGCCCATCTGCATCAAGCTCCTCCACCTCGAGCGTCGCACCTCGGATGACGAGATCATTGTCACCCAGTCCGTCATCACGGCCCTCTTCCGTCGCTTCGTCGGTCGTACACCCAACTACCCGCCCCAGACGAATGCGCCGCAAGACGCCTTTACACGGTACAACGAGCGGTCAAAGGGTGTCTCTCTCATGGACGTGACCGACCGCGCCCAGCCCCTGCAGGGCAAGGGCCAGCAGCATCACAAGTATTGCTTTGCTGCCGTCACTGCGCTCGAGTGGCTATGCGACTTTACATCTGTCGTCGGCAGGGAGGAGGCGGCGGAGATGGCTGCCCAGTTTGTCCGCTTCGGTCTCATCACCCTCGTCAGCGATAAGCGGAAGAACAACGACTCCGCCATCATCTTCACCGTTCGTGGCTCTGCCCCCGGCGGCAATTCGCCCGTTAGCGTGCGTAGAGAGTTTCTCAGCGTTATTTTTTCTTGGTGTCTGACTCTTCTTCTAGCAACACGGCGAGTTCCGATGCACGGCAAAAGCCATTTACAAGATCACTGATGAGGGTCGGCGTGTCGCTCACTGGGACGGTGCGCGGAATAACCTCCACGACTCGCCCAACACCTCCTCTGCCAACCTCACCACTGCCCGCTCGTCCGTCGATGAGCCCGAGAAGAAGCCGACCGACGCCAAGATCCACAGGCGCATCTCGATTGCGGAGAAGCTCAACTACGAGGCGCACAAAGGCAGCAAGGAGAGCAATACCGATCGTCTCAAGTATATCCTTGAGGATCCGGCCCTGCGCTCCCTGTTCCGCGAGTTCCTCAAGGGCAACTTTTGCGAGGAGAACTTGTCGTTCTGGCTCGAGGTGGAGGACTTTAAGCGCAAGTTTAGCATCACCTCTAGCGCCATTGCTGTCCCGTCTCCCCACTCCGGCGGCAAAACCGGGCGAGACAAGGCGACGCCTGGACAGGCGGCCATGGAGAAGCACCACGAGTCGTTGATCAACACTGCGTTTTTCATCTACAACAAGTACCTGGCGCCCTCGAGCCAGTGCGAGTTGAACATCGACCACGGGCTGCGAAATGAGCTGTCCAAGTACCTGGAGGATGTGGTGACGAGCATGACGGGCAAAGTGTTCCAAGGGCATGTGGACCCCGAGCACACGACCGCGTTCAATGCGACGCAGCTGCAGACGATGATTCGGTTGTACGAGCGTATCCAAACGCACGTCTTCCGTCTGATGGCTACGGACTCTGTTCCAAAGGTGCGTCGCATTTATCCCTTTTAAACGAAAACGACTGACGCCGCTGTTGCAGTTCATCAAGACCCCGAAATTCCTCGCGGTACGGAACTGGGTGGAGGACTTTGACCCGAGCGAGGACAACGTCCGCATGCTGCCTACGTCGCCACCGGGTCTACAGGCAGAAGAGACGGGCGGCGCATACATTACCATATCGCAGCAGGCCAGCGAGCGTGAACAGCAACACCGACTGCTCCCGGCAGTAGGCGGCCTATCATAGGTCGCCCTGGTCGTCGGTCGTCTCCCGTTCCTATTCCTTCTCGCATGGGTCTCGCATTTTCGCACATCCTCATTACTTATGCGCATTTTTTCTTTCTTTATCCCTCACCGTACACTTTCTCCTTTCTTTTCTTTTGCTCCGCTTCATTCAATTCACATTACGCCAGGCTCGTCCCTTCCTTACCTGCCCCGGGGGTCGTTCTCGTTCTCATCCCTTCTCCGCAATAATCTCTTCTGCTGCATTCACCCCTCTCGGTATTCATTCTTTCATGCCGATATATAGCACTATTACTCTCACGTCCCGCTCCCCCTCTCCACTTACTCCGCCCACAAACACCCCTCCGCTGAAAGCCCTTGTAATATAACAACCACGACCAACTACCTATCTTACGCTACGCTACACTGGGGTCGGCTCCCAACTAATTAGACCGTCCTAAAATACTTTTTATTGTATATGGGTCTGCAATGCGAATGAATATGAATCTATGGCGCTCATGCGAAGCGAGGTCGTTGGGCGACATCTTGAGAAGACGAATGCGAATTGATTGGTCCTGAAAATCGGTGTGGGTGGGCGTGGGAAGAATTCGGGATTTAGGTTGAAGACGAACCAGTACGTGTCACCGTACCAGCGCTATATAGACAATCCGCAAACCATGTCTTGGATGAGTGGATTGACCTGGCACGGAGCCCGAGCGGTATGTCGCTCCTGCGGATGGTGGGTTTTCATCTTAGTTTGCGTTTGGACGTTTCGCTAACGAGATATCGTGTATATGAATAATTTAGAGCCTAAGGTGAAGGACCCGTACATCCCTGACCGGATGGTCTCTGCAAAGTCGGCGAACCAGCCCTTTTTGGCGTACGCTACTGCTTCCCCAACGGCTTGAAACATAACCTCAATATTGGCGCACAGGCACAGGGAGTACCGCGAGCGCCAGGAGGCGCTGCACCTCGAGTGGGTCGAGAAAGAAGCGGATACGGGACGAGAAGATCGCAAAGGGGGAGCCGGTGGCGCCGTTACCGCGCGACCCGACGCAGCCGACAGAGGTCGGCGTGCTGGGACTGTTCAAGTTTTTGGTATACCTCACCGTGTTCCTCGCATTGACGGGGAAGTTTATCACGGGGAGCTATACGTGGGAGTATGAGACGCGGTGGGTGCAGCTCAAGACGTTTTGGCCGGTCAGTGTCCATTCAGCGTTCGTTCTGTTAGCTGAAAAAATAGCAAACGTAGTCGGACCAACGGCTCTTCTCCGAGACAACGCTAGCGGAATTTAATGGCGAGAATGACCGCCCGACCTTCCTTGCGGTACGGCAACACGCACTATTGTTCAATGAAGCTAACTGCCGACCCTGCAGATCGACGGTGATGTGTACGACGTTAGCAAGGGAAAGTCGTACCAACCTGGCGGCTCGTATCATTTCATGTTAGTGCTTTTCTCCGTCGCCTAAGCACAGAATTTAAATTTCATCACAGGGTGGGCAGGGATGCGGCACGCGCGTTCGGGACGGGATGTTTCCAGACGCATCGGACGCATGATTTGCGCGGACTCTCGCAACAGGAATATGAGGTACGTGTTTTGCGCATGCGCCCAGGCGACCCTGCGTGTGCTGATTAGACGGGTTGGTTGGTAGGGCGTGCAACACTGGAAACAGTTTTTCGCAAATCATAAAGACTATAGTGAAAGTGGGCAGGGTCTCGCACCCGCCGATCAACCCTGCGAGCCCCATACCGGAGCATTGCGATGCGAAGAAACAGGCGAAGATTGACGAGGCCAACAGGGAGGCGGCGAAGCGGGCAGCGGCAGCAGCGTCCTGAGCAGGCAGCCGACAGCAGCGTCTGAGCAGAACAAGAAATCGGAGGATGAGTTGTAGTACCGATTTATTGTGCGTCTAATTTATGTACAGTTTTTGAAAGTCTGTAGATGTCCCGGTAACGAAAGTAAGAGAGCGGCATAAGTCCGAGTCTTTTTTGAGTTGGCGAATCATCGCGAGAAGGAAGAGCATATGTCGGGGAATTAGGATTGACTGCCTCGGGCTCGGTTTCTGATGAAGTTCTTTAGGATTGCAAAATCGGCGATGGACGCATCCATTAGGGATTCGAAAGGTCGGTCGTGGTCGCGGAATTTGCCAATAATGATGTTACCTGGGATTGCCTTTCAGAAATTTTATCATCGAGGGTGAGTGATGACAGTACCTCGCCAAGCATACTTTTCGTTGTAATCCGAGCCTTGAATGTCTTTTATGCTCTTGT
>JARKIB010000198.1:0-237855 GCA_029378385.1 Mycena metata
AAAAGAGGAAGTTCGGTTTCGAAGCAGAGGACTTGGGAACCAAACAGCTTGTTCTTGTGTTCCACCTCTTCTCATCCTCCAGCTTCGTCCTCTCCGTGGAACTCACTGCGTTCAGCGCCCCACTAGCCAGGCCCGCGGGCAGCCGTGGCGAGCCGAGGCTAGCCGGGGCTAGGCCGTGGCTATGTATAGCTATGCAACCGGCCTTCATCAGCTAGCCGCATGTCAAGCTAGTTAAAGGTAGCTGATGGATCGCCCGCGTAGCCAGGGCGTGGGGAGCCGTGGCTAGCCTCTCCCCCCTCACCTCGCCAGATCTCGTTCCCCGCTGCCCCGCCACGGATATCATTGTGGGCCCTTATTAGGACTCTCTGACTGCCAATACATCCCCGGCCTCTTTGCATCCCTCATCCTCGTGGACCTCGCCTCTACCTGCGTGTGAATAAGTTGCCCGAATGAGGCTAATTTACGGAATTCCAGCCCCAGTACCCCGAACCCCGCGGGGGTGCATGGGCCAGAGGGGTTCAGAGTCGTCCTTCTACAGTCGGGCAACCTAGATTAGAGGGGAGAGGTTAGGCCAGGTTGCGCTAGCTCGGCAAGTTGGGGCTGTGTTGACTAACCGGAGCTAGCCAGACACGGCTTGATCGGCTAGCCATACGTTAACTGCTAGCTCCGGTTAGGCGCCATTTGGCTAGTGGGCCTCTGAACGCAGTGACTGCAAGGGGCTCGGCGGCCTCGCTGAAGCTGACTGCACGACGACTGCCTTCGCGAGCGAGTCGCCTCTAACTCGTAACCTCCCCGTATACTCCACCACCCAGCATCACCACTGCAAGCGCGAGCCCGATTTGGAACCAGAACAGAACCACCGCGCCACCACCCCCCGGGATCACTACCACCCGTGCATGGCGAGCGAACTTAAGTTCGAGTCGCGACAGTCGCGAGAGTCTCGCACCCGCGAACCTGTGTATAAATCGCGCGCGCCTCGAGAAAGTAGGGGTCAGCGGCGCTCTTCGCGGTCGCGCTCGCCAAGATCCAGTCATTCGCCATCTCAGGCGGGAGGCAGCCGAGTTCCATACATTCGGCGGCCCTCGTCGCGCTCACGCTCGCCACATCTACATCCACACCCGCAGCAGCCGCCGAACGCACAGGCCCAGCAGCTCTATCCGAATCCCGCGCCGCAACCCCACGCGCAACCCCCGCCGCACCTTGCCCCGCACCCACAGCAATATCCCGGCCCTAACCTGCGTGCGCCATACCTGTGGGCACTATACAACCCATGGCCACCTTTGCCACCTCCGCAACGCCTGGACCACGACGCCCGATACCCCGCACCGCCGTTCCCGTTCTCGTTCCCGTTCCCGTACCCGTACCCGTCGCCACTGCTCCCGTTCCCCTCGCTCTCTCCTATCCGCGCACTCCGCCCAGGCGAAACTCCTCGCCCTCGCCGTTTCTCCTGCCATCCTCTCTCTTTATGTGCGCCCTCCCCTTCTGGGAATAATCTGAACGCCTTCGACGATGTTCTGGAGGGCATGCCGGTCATGCAAACACCGGCGAGGACACGCTTTGACGCGTGGTCGTGGGGCGGAACTGGAGCGCAACTGGAGTCCTGGATCGAAAAGCAAATCATGGCCTGGATGGGGGGATCAGTATTCACGAAAATGGACTGCAGAAACGAGTCCGGGACGTACAAAGTGGGGGATTGCGGATAATGACATCGAGGTCCAGCTCCTTGAGGGTGTTCCTGTTGATTGGCGGGTGCACGGGGGGTATGTGGGTCGAATTCGGATCAATTGGGACAGAGGAGATGGTGGAAGAAGGGATGGCTTTCGTGAAGACGGTGTCGCGAAAATGGAGAAGGGAGCCACTGGACGGGCCTGGGTCCGAGGTGGACAGGATGCCAACGTCCTCGAGGTCATTCCCGAGGCGGGGGTGCAGGGGGGAGCGCGGGGGGCGCATGCAGGTGCGCTTTGCGAGACAGCAGGCAGGCGGGCCATAACTATTCTCACGTCTGGACTCGCGTTTTTGGACACGACGTCGCTTCTGGGGACTTGGACGGAATGCCAGATGTTGTTAAGGGCGGCGCGTGCATAGTGCAACGCGATGTGGTATTTTTGGTAGATGCAGTAGGCGGCATACTATGGTGTGTTAAAATTTACTCGATATGTATTGGGACAGGAAGGAAGCTCACGGTAAGACTGCCGGTGACGATGAACACGAGGAAAGGCAGGCTGCCAATGCCGTGGTAGATGTCGTTGAAGACGAGCAGGGGCCCTGAAACGCAACGTAGAACATCATGTCTGCAATGGCTAATCAGCATGCAAAGAAACAACTTGATAAAAGAGCGACATATTGGCCAACGCAAGAGTGGGCTCTTTGGCGAGCACAAATGGCCGGACGACACGAGCCTCGTACATGATGCTCGTAGCACTCTTCGTTTCCGGGAAGGGGCAGCCGGAGCGCGGTGTTGCACATGTCTGCACGAACGGCGTTGGCGAGGCGTGGGTATAACTCGTGCGGCGGGCACGTGCGCGCCAGGTGGCGAACAGGCCTGATTGAACAAGAAACTGAGAAAAGAGGAATAAGAAACTGAAAAAAAAAGAAAAAACGAGAACCGCACCTGCCGAAAAAGGCACCTTCTCTTTGCCTACTCCCGACGCCTGTTCCTTCTCCGTACCCGCCAGGCTGACGAACGGCGCTGAAACTGTGCACCGTTGTCGTGGTGAGAAGACAGAGCATGGCCTGAAAATATTCGCGGTGGCGCCGACCAAAAAATGTTGTGTGCGCAAGATTCGCTGCAGCGCGGACCGTAGTGGACTACGGGCACTGCCACAGCTCGAGTTACTGCGTGGCCCAAGCAAGCTCGGGCACAACAAGACGATGAAGGCAAAAACACAAAGGAGAGAGTCATCAAATCGTGATGGTAACCGTTACTTCTCCCGGGCGGTCCGGGTCATGTTTCCCCCACATTTCCTCTTCTTTCTTGCCCCCTCATGACCGAGCCAGAGATTGTGCAAATCGACCCCAGGCTGGATGCGCTGGATCTCAATCGGCCACATCCCAGTACCCATAATTATACATGGGAACATACCCCACTGCACAAGCACCTCGTACTGCAAGATGGCGTACCTCGACGGCCGGGACGGCCACGGAACACGCGTCCTGGGTCCTCAGCGTCAACATCTCGCAGGACGGGCGGCTCGGGGTGCACCTCCTTCTCTATTTTAAAACTAATTATCCCTCCAGCTCCGCCGACAAATCTATCAAGATCTGGGACATCGGCGCGCGCGCAGCGGTGTCAACGGTACAAGACACGGGCAAGGTTTGGTCCGTGTCATATGCTACAGGGATGTACTGCTCGAACGCGTCAAAGAGACATAGAACCTCGGGGGGATATCATAGGGTGGTGTACCACATTTTCTGTACAACAGGTGATATATCCAATCACTCGCCATTCTAGTTCGCTGCTGGCCCTGCACGTGTGTCGCGGATGGTCTTGATATTGCACGCCGGTGCGCAGAAGGTTCTTCTGGTTACGAATATAGTTATTTAGGACCCTGTCGATGAATGAGCGTTGTGCAGACACTGAAACGAATGCACGAATATTATGTCGAACGCCACACGACAGTCCTCCAGGAAACGCCGTGTGTATCCCTGCCGTTTTGGTCACGGTAGGATTTTTGGGTATTGATTTCACCCTGGCTCCGCCCTTGGTTTGCCAGGGTGAAATTTCGCTACAGCCCCTGACTAGGTCTGACTGAGTCTTGACTTGGTCTGATAATCCGGCCCATGGATCCATGGGGTGGATTGAACAAATTTTAAGTATGGTGAATGTCGCCCAAAATTTATAACCATCATATATTCGTATCACACACAGGGTCAAATTTAGAAGCTCCTGTTCAGCAATTAAAAGAGCTGATTTATTGACCACTTTGGTCAGTGCTCGGTCGTGAACCGACCCCCGCGCTGTCGATGTTTACCCCTCAGACCCGACGCTGACTACCTGAATTGTATGCATAGAGGGCGAAAAAAAAATAGTGACCTCCACTAAACAAAGGGTAGATGCCACAGTTCAAGAAGTGTCGTCGGCGGAAGCGTGGCGATAGGAAGATGGTGGGTTCCCAAATTCGGAGACTAACCGCCAAAGTCCCAATTAGGAAACTTTTCGTTTACCTCTCAAAATCATTTCTTCGCCCCCAATGTACCTCCTGGTGTGGTATTGAGGACAAGGCCTCTCCCTGCGTTCACCGTTAGCGCCTCGCGCCGACCGATATCAGGATTGCGACGAAAATCAAGGACACCGCCTGGAGCTGCGACATCTGCCGTGGGAAGATGATACGCTTTCCACGTCAAATGTTTTGAAAGGTGGTGAAACCTTGAGTGTCCTTTGGCCAGCAGTTCTTGTTGCAGGCGAGCCAACGGAGTATTCTCAATGGTAATGCCAGGATTGGTGAGAGTGAGAGAGGAGGGATGGGAGGAAAAGGAATGACGAGACGTGAAAAGACGACGGAGAGGTTCTCGTAGAGCCTCGAAATCGAGTCCATAATATTCAATAGCCGACTTGACTGCTTCGAGGACCTGGTCCTGGGGTATGCCGTGCGCCCAGAGAACAAGGGCTATCCAAGGAATGTCAGCCGGCCGGGAGTACATTTTGCCGCCAATGATGTTCAGGACATGATCTGAAGGAATTTCGGCGACGCGGATATAGCTGCGGGCTATGCCATTGGGTTCGATCTGGCCAAGGTCTTCAACCAAGATACCGCTATCAACCCAGTCCTCCATCTTCAAATGCAGTGGGTCCTGCGCGTACGCATCGAGAAAATTGAGAAGATGAGTGTCGAGCAGAGGAATAGGTGAATGGGCCAGCTGCTGGCGCACTCGACGGACTGCGTCGACAGCTGCAATGACAGAAGTGCTGTCGGCGTTGGCGATAGTGATGGCGGCGGTAACGTCTTGCTGTTGCTCGAGAAGAGACTGTAGCTCTTGCGCGAGGTAGTCGACTGCAATCTTCTTATCGTGGTCAGAGAGCACGAGCCCAGTCTTCTCTTTCCCCTCTCTTCGCACTCGACGTGTTTCGAGCACCTGGTCCGCTTTGGCACGCCGCTGCCCTTTGGTATATCGCTGATATAAAATGTGAGTACAGGCTGATGATTCGACAAGTCAACTCACAGCAGGGCCAGATTTCTGTTTAACCACAACGGAGTCCTCGTTGTCGTCGTCCATGCTGACCATCTGGCACCAAATCAGAATAAAAGACGTCCAGCGACAACACATGAACATACTGCAGGAGCTTCGTCAGCCTGGGAACATGGTTAGTCTCTATTAAAATAATCCTCTGAATATAATGCGTACCAATTTTGCTCGCTTTGGTCTGGGTTCTGAATCCATCTGCGAGTAATAGTGGTCAGATATGTGCTTGACGCCAGAAAAACAACATACCTGAGCACCGTTAGATGCTTTTCGCTTTTTAGCAGAACTCGTAGACGCGACGCCGTTCTTATATCAGATGCATCAGTGAGAGAAACAGTTCAAGACGTTTTGAATACTCACCTCATCGCTTTTCCCTTTATTTTTCTTTGCCTTCTTTTTGACCTTTATATACGTCAGTTTCTGCAAGGAAAGAGTGGAGGACTGAGAGACTGACTGGCTTTGCCGCGTTCTGTGGAAGGAACCCGGAAGATGAGCAATCTTGCAAGGAAGAAGAAATGGAAAGACCAACAGGAGTATATGGGATGAAAATCGTGTCTGCTGGCTTTGAAGAGGAAGAAGGAGCGCCTGCTTGCTTTGAAGAGGAAGACGGATTAAGCAGGGAGGTGTATCTGAACGGAGGCTGAAAGACGGGTGTCGCAGGCTGCTTTGGGAACGGATAAGCATGGGAAAGAAAGGATCCGGTGTAAACACGTACCACCGCACGCGTTGACGATGCACCCAGCACAGAGGATGCACGCGTAGACAACACCGCGGCTGTAGACGAAGACGCCGGTGTTCGGAGGGTGGAGGGTATGGCTGATGTTGACGACTGAGAGAGTGAACTGGAGCCATAGCGAAGGCTTGTGTGTGGCTTTGAGGACAAATAAGCACAGTACAGAAGAATGTGTGGTAAAACGTACCACAGCGAACGATGGGAGCGCGCGGGACGAGGACGCCGATGACGAGGACGAGGACGCGACTCTTGCAGCCAACGTCGCGGACGGTATAGATGTTGCGGATGAGGAGATTGGGCCTGTCGCAGCCGGGGGCAACGTTGAAGAGGGTGTAGAGAAGGAATTGGGAGCGTAAGGCGCTTGTGCTTGCGCCTGCGCCATCTGAGCTGCTGCAGCCCTCAACTTGAGAGGAAAGATGAGCTCCCGGGAGGACGGCAGAGAGACAAGAACATACCTTCGCCATGAAATCCATAGTCAGAGCTATGGGTGTAAGTGAAGGTGGGAGAAGAGGCGAAAGAGGAAGGGCAAGAAAGCTGAGGGTACTCAGACGCGTCAATCACGCAGAGTTTCCTTCCCAGCACATATTCATAATTATTGATCAAATATTTAATCCTCCGGACCGCATCACCGAATCCAGCCTGTCCGAATGCCTTTGAACGCCCAAATTCACCTCACCCCAGACCATCCAGGCGACGCGATAGCGCTAGGCAGCTTGCAGGCTCGAACGCGTCCCTGAAAAATCCGAGTCGATTCATTAATAAACCAAGAACCGCAGTGGAACCCCAGCAGAGAGCCATCCAGCAAACCAAAGTCTTCCTCCAACACGGGCAGGCAAGTCGACGCGAGTTTCATCCAATCGGCCTTGTGAAATCGTCGGGGTTGACGACGTCGACGTTGCGGGTAGAAGCTGTGGCTCGGTGATGGTCACCTAGAAGCTTTCCTTTCGGTTCCTCGACGTTGAACTCAAAAGGTAATATTCGTGTAATATTTGCGTAATATATACAGTGGCTCTGCATGAAGGTTGTTAATCTTGTGTACTTCAACGACCACCATGCACTCACAGGTTCAAAAAGAGGAAACGGGCACAAGAACTAAATGAACCAATCTGGAGCTTCTCGTAAACACGCGAATTCGTCTGGGAGGCACCGTGGACTTTGTAGCTCTTTAACCGACGACAGAATTCTGGCACGATAAACCTAGTCTGATGTGAGTTCCAAAAGGACGGCGAGAGTCACAATATTCCGTGGGTAAGAAGAAAACGAGCAAGTCCTAGCGCCGGCCATCCCAGTGAGCGCGAAAATGCAAAACAAGGTCTTGCGGTCGATATCATCTTGTGGAAGGCAAAGTACCCTCCTCCAACGGTGACAAGAGGCTGTAACCTCAAGTCAGATGACGGAAAAATGGAAGATAAACGTGGGTGCTAACGGCGTGCGGACACTCTGGCCCAGTTCAAGAAATCCCCTCCCCCCACATCGTCCCCTTTTAGCGAGTACTGCGTGCGCAACTACCGGAGACTTTGGCGGCTACGCCTGGGGAGCAAGGGTGGTGAAGTGGGTTATTTCGCGCAAGGTTCCTAGGAATCACCTCCTTCCTAATTGGTGAGAATCAAGAAAGATACCAAACAAATCCAAAGAGGCTGGAGCCGCCTTCAAACTCAGACTGCTGAGTTTGATCTCGCCGATACGTCGGTACTCCTCACCGGCATTTGCAGGTAAGTATTTTGCCGTGTCCACCAATTCCATCTCCTCTGCCCCAACTGGAGTTTCACCCCGCCTGAACTGACCTTTGGATCTAGTTCTTTAACGCTGATGCACGCGCCGAGCAAATGGCGGCTTGATTTCTCGACGGAAGATGCGCGTGAGGAACGGGGAGCTTCAAGAAGGTGACGGTGGTGTGCAGGTGGGATACGCAGATGCCTGGTTGAAGAGTCGGTGCGCCTTCTCGAGCACAGCGACAAAACCGAGGTAATTAACACAACGCGCAGGAGACCGTAACGATTGGACTTACCCCACCACTTATGCAGGCCACGCCAAGGGTGGAGGTTGCGGTGTTGGGTTGACGACGCGGACTCCAAGAGCTCGCAGGATTTGTACATGCACAACTGGTTACCCGCGAGAAGTCGTCCGACAACATGTCTCCGCTGCCCTCGTCCTCCTCGCCCATCCCATCCCCTCCCTCATTCCGTTCGGGGAGCAATCCTCCCTCTTCGCAAACCCCTCCTCGCCCTTCTCTCCCGCCTCCTTCGCAGCCGCGATCGCCCTCCCCTCCTCCGGCTCCCCCTCTTTCGAAGACGTCCACTACATAGCAGGCCCGGCTCCGCGGCCGCTGAAGTCACTCTCAGTCTCTCCGCACGAGACGCAGACGCCCACGTGGGCCACACAGCTCTGGGAAACGACTCTGCGCCACATGCGCACGCTGTCCTCCCCGCGGTACTCCCTGCTCGCCGTCCCCGCCGCACGCGCGCGGCGCAACTCCCTCACCTCCGGACAAGTGTTTCCGTCCTCGAGTGAGCCGGGATCTGCGCCCGTAGGTGCCGGAATGGGGCACAATGCAATACGGGCATACAGTAGCCGGCGGGCGGAGTCGTTCAGCGCTACAGACGAGCGCGATTGGGACGCCACGGTGCGGCGCAAGAAGCGTTCGGTGTTAGAGGACGAAGTGGTGGCGGAATCATCCAAGACTCCACCTGAGGGCCGTACGTGTCTTTTTCCCTTCGTTCATATGACATTCCTTCCGTCCTTCCTCCGCCTGTCTTGCCTTGCCTTCTGCTCCACATCGTCTTTCATTCCACGTCGCCTTACTCTTTTGCTCACATGCTGACGCGTTCGCACAGCCCCGACCAAGTCAATGCTGCGGCCTCCCAAGTTGGCGCCGTCGGCGTGGCAGCTGTACTTCACGGACTGGATCCAAAGGCAGCAGGCGTCGAGCAGCCGGAAACCCAACGTCGCGCAAGCGGCCAAGGAGGCGGGGCAGGAGTACGCGAACCTCACTGAGGAGGAGAAAGAGGTGTGTTATTCTTACTTCTTCCTTTCACCCACTCCTTTCCTTTCTCGCGCACGCCGTTCCCTCCTGGCTGGTGCTGCGCGTTCAAATCCAAATTTACTTTGCTCCATCTAAACTAAACTTACCACCCAAGCGGCGAAGGACATCCGCGAGCGCTCGCTGAACGCGTATATGCGCACGCTCAAGTGGAAGCCGTTCTTGGCGCAGGCGGAGCAGGAGGAGACTGCGCTACCGTAGCCGTTCTTGTCTATGCAGTGACTTTGAATGCAGATTTAATTTGTGATCTCGGTATTGTATGCTATTGTAAGCAAGTTCCACCACACTCCGCGCTTCATTAATCAATATGTCGTGCACTAAGAATTCTACCCTAGCAAAGCAAGGGCGGAGGTAGGGTAGAATTGACAAATGATCGTTATGTAATGTTTTGGGCGACAGTTTCCGTCGTTGAAAACTTGGTGTAGATACATTGCACCGTATTAACTTCAGCTCAACCCCGGTTCAAAGAAGATTGCACAATGGTTCGATTCGACCAAATTCGGAGACTAACCGCGAAAACCCAAATTAGGAAATTTCCTTTACTTGTTCCCCCAATCCTTTTTTTTTGTCTTTACAACCACGGAAGCGTGGCGATAGGAAGATGGTGGGTTCCCAAACTCGGCAACTAACCGCCAAAGTCCCGATTAGGAAACTTTTTCGTTTATCTCCCAAAATCATTTTTCGGCCTCTCTAATCAACTTCTTCGCCACTCCCAGGATAGCCCCCGTTGTCTAATGGTCTATGACGTCAGACTTCTAAAATTCTTTAGTATCTGGAGGTTGCGGGTTCGAGTCCCGCCGGGGGTTATGTTTTGCTGCTGAGGGGTTTGTTTTTTGCTGCCTTTGTAGTTTTGAATTGTTCCTAGACTTTCCCTCTTACCTCTTGCTTCAGTTGGAATTGAACCGCAAGTTCTTGCATACCTCTACAACTCCGTTGGAATTGACCCGCAAGTTCTCGAGTTGAAGCCATGAGGTTTCTAATGGTCTATGACGTCAGACTTCTAAAATTCTTTAGTATCTGGAGGTTGCGGGTTCGAGTCCCGCCGGGGGTTGTGCGCTGCTTCTCGCAGGGTTGTTTTTGCTACCTTCGTGCTTGACATTTAGATTGTTCGCAGACTTTCCCTCTCCCCTACACATTTTGAGTTGAACATGGCTTCAAGTTTCCTCCATTTTTCTCACAGATACACAAGTTGCACAATGCGCGCAGAGAGGGGGGGATTGGAGAGGAAAGCTCTATGCAAGTAAACCTAAAACAACGGAAAGCCCAGTTTCCGAGAAACCCCTCTGGTTCGGCTCGGCTTCTCTCCACATCGTTGAGTTCATTTTGTGGTGCACAAGGCGTGTATTGTTTTGAGCCATGCATCGGTCCAGAATGGACTTTCCCCGGCCGTGGTTGATCTCCAACCATTGATGGCTCGGTCTGGCAATATTTTGAAACTACTAAAGGTTGGAAATGCTACCAATTTTACACCCAAGGAATAGGCTTGTGTCTAAAGCTCAATCGTTGACAATTGAGCAAAGCCGGGTTTAGTGTGCCGATGTGCCCAGATACTCAGCATTTCAGCGGCAACAAGCTTTAGTTATCGAAACAATGTACGCTCCCGATCTAAGAGATACACCTGGCCCAATCCTGAGCTCTTTTCCCCCATGAACGATAAGAGTTTCGGAGGGTTTCCTATTAGAAATACGCAATGTTTAAATTTCTTTCGTTGAAAGGACCCACCTCAACAACGAATAATTCTGATGGGAAACCCGGTTTCCCGGCCCATCAGAGTCAAATGGTCTGTGCAAATCAACAAACTGCGTATATTATCCACAAAGGCCAGGTCAACTCTTCCCTTCCTCCCTCTTCTTCCTTGCCAGCTTACGCTCTACAAACACAACATATTGCGCCATACCCTTCTCCATCAACTTTATCTTCCCCCCACCAACACGATACGTCTTCCCAGGTGGTGTGCTCTCATCGCCGTCCTCGTCACTCGAAGAGGGCTCTTCCGAATCGTCCCCGTCTGTCGGGGCAGCATGCCGAAGCGACTCGCCCTCAATCACCACACGGCTGAACCACCGGTCGTGCGTGATGATTATTATCGCGCCCGTGAATGTCTTGAGTGCCCGCGCGAGCGCCTGGATCGTGGGAAAGTCGACGTGCGTGGTCACTTCGTCGAGCAGCAGCAACGGCGGCGGGATGAACACGATTAGCGCAATGGCCAGTCGCACCTTCTGCCCACCGCTTAACTGCGCCAGCGGGGTATCGCTGGCAATCTTGCCCTGCAGACCAAAGGAGCCTAGACACTTGCGCGCGTCCTGCTCGACAACGGATACTCCCTGCGCCGCAAAATGGTCCATGAAATGCGAGAGCGCCGTCACCGGTGTATTTTTATCTGATGACCCCGCAGTGGAAGCAACGGACAACTCCTCGACAGAGTGTTGCGAAAAGTAGCCGATCTTGAGAAGCGGATGCCGGACGATGTTGCCTTTGGTTGGTTTCAGGGATCCCATTATCAATTTTGCCAGTGTGCTGGATAGAACATCAACAATGGTATGCATCGAAGAATATCAACCCACGATTTTCCCTGCCCGTTCGCGCCAACAAATGCACACCGTCCGCCTTGGTTGATGGTAAAGGTAATGTCCTCGAGGAACGGCTTCTTCGTCCTCGGGAATCGGTACTCTACTGCGTCAAAGTGAATTAAATCCCCTGTAGTGCGGAGCTTCTCCGGGCTCTCGATGTTAATTTTTATTCGCGGCTCGGTAGCGACCTTGTCGACGTCCGCGCGGTTGCTGTTGAAGTATCCAACCATATCGCGGTTGAGCTTGAACCGCGTGCCTTTCGCGCTCGTTTCCGCTCCCCAACGCTCGTCCAGTCTAGGTTGAATCAGCTCAAATACAATGATATGTTGAAAACGAAACCCACTTTTTCTGTCGAGATTTTACCATCCGCTGTCTGAACACAAATAAGATAACGGTGAATGAACAGATATTCGTATACTTACCGGTTCTCATCTCCGGTCTTCTTGGCGCTGGCGATACCCTGCTGGATCGACTTTTCGATCTGCGCAGCGTCAGTTCAATATTGGCAGACAGAACGATCAACCCACATGCTCCCGCTTCTTATCCAGAACCTGTTGCGCACTCGTAAGCTGCTTCGCCTTTTTCCTCTCGTTAACCTCAAACGCCGCCGGCGTACCCTCGAAATACTCGAGTGTCTTATTCCGCAGGATGATGGTCTCTTCGACGACGTTGTTCAAAAAGTCTTGGTCGTGGGAGATGAGAACCAGCGTGCGCGACTGGGCGCTGAGGAAGCCTTCGAGCCAGATGATCGCTTCGAGGTCCTGGTGGGTTGAGTATCTAAAGTAAATGTCAGGAATGAACACGGACCAGGAAATTTGACGGTTCGTCGAGAAGGAGGACGTCGCTGTGGACGAGGAGGGATGTCGCGAGAGAGCAGCGCGACCGCCATCCACCGGAGAGGCTGGCATAAGGACCGTCAATCATCTCTTGTGTAAAGCCCAAGCCAGAGAGAATGGTTGCGGCTCGCGCTTCCGTAGATGACGTCTCGAGCTTCGAAAATCAGAGCCCAGGGAGCACAGATAGGGCGCAGCATACCAGTTCGAGCGTGACCTGGATATTTTGAAGCATATCGAGTGCCTGGTTCATAATATCGGGTACGATGTCGGCGGTGTCGACCCCTTCGAGTCTGGGAAGCTATGAGTCCAGTAAAGGCAATCCACAAGATGCCTTACAGAAGCTCGGCCTGTCTGACGTTCTCTTCAGCCTTGATTTCTTCCAGTCGGGCTTCCTTGCCCCGCGCACCGGATCTTCGGCTCGCCACTTTCTTGGCCTCGACCAACTCGCGGCGGCGCACATCGAGGCGCAAGCCGTACACAATACGCTGAGTTTCGCGTAGAGATGTGGATTCCGTAGCCCTGGTCAAAGCTAGGCGGCTTCAATATCATAATGCAATAACTTGGATATTACTTGCCTTCAAGCTCCTCCACTGCGGCCTGCCGTTCCTTGTCTCCCTTTACTACGTGCTGCAGAACGTTGATCGACTCGCCCTGTGCCTCAGTCGCTCTCGCGCTATCCTCGACTTGGGAGAGCAGGAGAATCCGGATAGACGGGCTCAGACCGGGGATCAGCTTCTCGCTTATCGCCGTAAAGAGGGTCGATTTGCCGCTGCCGTTGCGGCCAATCAGGCCATAGCGGATACCTTCCTTGAGACGAAGATGGCTGGAGGAAATTAATTCTCGTTCTCCAATAGATATAGTGACGGCTTTGAGATCGATTTCAAGCGTGGTATCGAGGGTTTCGGTGTGGAAGCGAGATTGCTGCGAGGTCGCGATAATCGAGTTTGGATCTTGCGGGGCTGCTTTTGCTTTGGGGGCCATGGTGGTACAAGCAAAAGGACGGTGTCATGGACGGGACCGAGTGCTTGAAAGGCGGAGAAGCGAGATAAGATTACCACCGCATCTAATCTCCGTCGCTCACCGGTCCGAGCTTTTTGCACTGCCTCCTCGACGGACTACGGACAGTTCATAGACAGTCAAACGCAGACCAAGTCCGTATATTTCGACGACTGAGGCTTCCTCCCCGACTAAAATGCGGAGCTCGTGTAGAAGCTCAAGACGCTCGAGTGGGGAGATGATCATGTAACCGTCCTCCAGACAGGCGGCCTTGCGCCGACTTAGTTTCCGTCAATCCACAGCTGGCTAGATTGACGGAGAATTTCTCCCCGAAATGTAGAAGGAAGCGACAGGAGGTTCAGGAAGGCGCGGAAGAATGACGCGTCTTATGCGCACAACGCTGTGTCGACGAATCCTTTCAAGAGCGGGCGTTCGCTGCTATCGAGCTCGAGATCCCCATCGCCCTCAGCATCACCCTTGCATCTTCATCCACGAGGGAGCGCTTCCATCTCCCAGTGCGGCCTGTCTCGATTGTACGAGGACGTGGATGTGGACGGGTCTCGATGGCATGCAAAGCGAGGAGATCGGGATTCAAGGGATGTCGAAGAAGGCTGTCACTGAGGCCCAGGCAATGTCCTCTTCTACTCTATAGCCTCAAGCGCTGGTGAAGTTTTCGAGCGCGCAGAATCCCCAGAGCCTTTCCCAAAGAGACCTTAGTCTCTTCGGCGACATGCAAGAGAACGTTGTATCTGAATTCCGGAGAGCAGTACGAATGGGCCTTACCTAGGCCAACGGGTTCTCTTGCTTGCACGCACGTCGTCCGCGTTCGTCGAGAACGGGAGCGCGCCTGTGTACGCGACCGCCGCTGCGCAGTAGCATCGGGCAGGCGTGCGTCGACGTTTGCGCGTTGAGAGCGAATGGCAAACCCGCGTGTTGCCTGCGCGGTCGAGTCCACTTTGCCGGAAGCGCGCGAACATTGGGTTCGTGCGCAATCATGCTCTGTTTGACTCGAGTCCGCTCGTCCAGCCTCCCCGCGTCCTCGACGCGCACAGAGACGGATACTCCGCAACTGCGCGGATTCGTGCCCTCGACCTTGCAGCTCTAATTGCAGTTTAGGACGCTGTAGTGATACTGTGATGGACGACGATGAAGCAGAGGGCGGAACATAAATGTCGTAGCAGCGGTATACGACGCTATATTAGATACGGTTGGTGAATATGCAACCCAATCCTTTGGAACACGTTTTGGGTCCTATGCTGAAACACTGAGCAGCCAAAAAAAATACAGCGAATAAATGAGGCGCGATATGGATGAGGTGAGGTCGTGCACTTCAGCGCGGAGGGCAGCATTGGACTGAGACATGGCGGTGTCCGTTGTGGTGGGAAGAGAAAAAACGCGTAGCGTCACATCACATGATGGGGATGAAGTACGGCACACGCTGAAGTTTGCTCAACAAAACAAAACTGAGCCTCGAAACAAACGCCCAGCATTAATATACTTTCCGGCCGGCGCTCTGGATATCAGCCTTCAGCATGTATTATATCGATATTTAAGCTCATGCGCGCAATGCTCAACTTGAAGAAGAACCGGCGAGGAAACACGCTTGCCACGCGTGATTGCTCTCTCCTGACGCGTCGTACCACGTTAAATTTATCTCATAAAAATCTACCGACGTCTTTTGGTTCTGCTCAAGTGTTACGATGTAGAACGAGGACGTGTTCGCCTATGACCTTAGTTGTCAATTGGAATATAAACATGTTAGCACACTTACACGGCCTTGACTATCGATTCAATAATGCTGGCGATACCCGGGCGATTTGTTGGAGTATGGGACCAGCATTCGGTAATATATTGGGTGCACCAGTCTGGCATTGTCACGGGACACTCAGGGCGGTCTCCCTTGATTACCTACAAGAATAATTGTTATAGTGCGCACGCGCGTAGAAGATACAGCTGATTTACCTTGAGTAAGACTGCTCCCTCTGAAATGATGTCGGAGAATGGGGGCATTCCCGTATACATCTGTTTGAGGCCACGTTAGAATGATTCATGAAGTTGAGCCCGAGCAATATCAAACCTCGAGACAAACACACGCAAAAGAGTAGACGTCTGTCACATAAGTTCTGCGAAACACGTCCAATCCGCAAGACGCTGGGTCTAGCAACTCGGGTGCCATCCAGCGAGTTGAACCCCCGCGTTTAGTTGGAGCTAGCGGTCCATCAGCAAAGGCAGTCAGACCAAAGTCTGCAAGGCGTGCATGTCCTTCGTCGTCGAGAAGGATGTTTGCTTGAAAGGGATGGTCAGAAAAATCGGAACAAATTTCAAAGTAAAATAGATACCGCCACGGAGATCGCCGTGGACGATATTCTCCGAATGAAGGTATTGCAATCCCACAGCAATTTCATACATCTGGAGGAAGATGAAGACGGAGGAGGGGGAGATAAGCTTGATGCACCAACCAGGATAGGAATAGAGTTGATATTCGGTCCACCGCGGGTGGTCACAATCGCACCCTTACTCATCCAAGGTGAGACCATGCAAAGAAATCCCGGAAAGCTGGCGGAGTCTACTCCGAGGAACGGGAGAACATATTCATGGTCCAGGTTCTTCCATATAAGTGCTTCCCTGTAAAATTTCTGCCCAATCTTAAGTTATTTTCTTTCGTTACGGAATCAGCCTACTCGTCTGATTTGCCGGCTCTCTTCATCGTCACCATCCGGGTGGAACAAACGGAGACGCTTGAGCGCCACACGATTCCCTTGGTACTGTGCATCATAGACATCGCCGAAAGCCCCGCCAAAGAGAGGGTTTGCGCTTTTATTGTTGACACCCAGGATCGCCAGAGAAAATGGCAAAATGTCAGCGGCCTCCGAAAGCCTGACAAGGAGACGACGAGCGTCTGACGCAGTAGAGGGTCGGTCGACATTACGAAGAAGTCCTAGTTTCAGGATCTCATTCAAAAATATCTTCCGCGCATTATGCAGACGCGGAGTGCCGCCACGGAGAATATGCATGAAATCGTTATGAGTTCGTATCGCCTGTCCAAAAGTGGGTCAGAACCTGAAGGAAGCATAAAGTAGGCCAATCAAACCGACATCCTGCATCAGATTCAGAATAAATTGGGCTTTGTCTCCCCGCAGCTGCATAATGTCGTCTACATCCGTCTTGGATGTGAACGTCTCGTAAAAAACCAGCATTATTATCACACTGTCTTTCCAGGTGGCCTCTTTAAATTCTTGAAGGTCGATGGCTCCGACTTCGGAAGCAAACTACCGCCGTTACATATAAGTACGATGGGAAACAGGTTCAGTGAGTCGCATACCTGCCATAGACGTTCTCGGCGACTCCGACTTTCATCCAGAAAAGATGTGAGGCTGAGGGTTGATCCAATGTGTCGCAATGCTAGTTCGTTGGTCAATTTGGACAGAATTACTGGCTGCAATCGCTTTCGTGCTTGAACGACCAAGACTTGAAGCGAATTCTATAAGGATTTGTGAGCTGTTCCGATGTCGAAAGTTAGCTAACATACTTCATACGCCTACAAACTAGTCAATAAAAACATGCTATAACCGAGCGCACTTACATGGAACTTGCCAGCTCGGATCCTAGAGCGCAGTGGCCAGAAAAGCTCTTCCACTAGAGGACCACATGTCATTTCAAGGGTAACGTGATCGACTTCGTCGTGAAGCATAATATTCTCGGGTTCGCTAGGGGATTCAATGAAGGATCCAGATAGAGACTCCTCAGTGAACTGCAGGTTAGACGTGAGTTGCGTTCTGCATTGCGCAACATAGGAGCAGCATGGACTGACCGGATTTTCGGAGCTTGAGGCGAAATGATTGTTGAGACCGTCCACCGCTGAGAGGATGAGGTCAATGAATCAAAAAATAATTTCCGGAGAGAAAACACGAACGAATGGGTTCAAACCAGTCCAGTTTTTCAAACCAGGTGGTTAGATCTAGTTTGGAGAGATTCACGATACGATCAATTGGCGTACGGGATGGCGGCTCTGGAAGATGTTCGAACTTTGCATCTGGTAAAGATGCGTAAGGTGAGTAATACTCCGTTGAAGCGTCGGAAAGAGACAGGTAAACTGGAGACCATAGTTGTCGCCGCCACCGGTCGTCCACGTTTCGAATCGCACGCAAATGGTAACCGAATTCGTTGGAAAGTTCTGCGGCACCGGAAGTGAATGTCGGGGCACCGGTAAATTGTTTTTTCGGAAGGTGTAAGGGGAACATTTCTGCAGTTGCTTTGGGCCGCGGGATGTCGATACCGCCCTGCCAGGGCTGCCAGGGGGGTGTACTGTTTAATGATGATGATAATATATGCTGCTGAACGAAGGTCGCAGGTACAAAGCTGTTCTCAGTTGAATCTTCTTCATCACTGTCGAAGACTAAGTCCGTAATCTCGGGCTCTGACTCGACGACAGGTTTAAATGGCGGGGTAACCTCTTTACGGGCGAGTGCCGCCCAGTCGATTGACGAGACGAAGGGATGCTCCTTGAGCTCCTCTGTGCCGCGCATTGCACCCAGACGGTGCTTCGGATTCCGGTTGAGAAGCTAAGAGAAACATGGTCATCAGCAACGGGATAAGTAGACTGGGAAAACGAAAAGAGCGCAAAGTCTGAAAAGCTAAACAAAGCGACACTGACCCTTTTGACAAACTGCTTCCCATCCTCGTTGATAACGCCCTTCGGGAAGCGAATTTTCCCAAAGCATATATTCTTGTACATCTGCTGTGTGTCGTCTGCATAGAACGGACTCCATCCACAACACATTTCGAAGAGAAGGACGCCAAGCGACCAGAAATCCACTAATTTTGAATAGCCTCCTTCTTCGAGAAGTATCTCCGGCGCCAGGTACTCGGTCGTTCCAGAAAATGTGTCTGTTTGTTCTTTAAACCGAATATCGGCTGTCGATAGGCCAAAATGACAAAGTGCAACATGACCCGTTGCGTCTAACAGAACATTTTCGGGCTTGAGATTGCTGTTGTGGGCAAAGTTAGTTACAGTCAAATCAACAATTTATCACAGCGCACCGGTAGATAATATCATGCTCGTGGAGATGCTCTAGCGCCAATATCAGTTCCGCAATGTAGAAGCGTGCGCGTTCTTCGTTGAAGCGTGTCTCTTGTTGCAAGTGCCAAATGAGTTCTCCACCGCTTCTGAAGTCGGTAGCGAGATATATATCTGTATCAGTTTGGAAGCTGAATTTTAGACCGATGAGGAATGGAGACTGAAGTCGATAGAGGAACTTGTGCTCCTCGCCAAAGGTATGGATGATTTCCGTCTTTGCGATCACTTCCTTCGACAACACCTTCAACGCATATACCCGCCTCGTGTCCTTTTTCCGAGCCTGGAACACCTTGCCAAATGTACCTTGTCCAATAGGCTTGATGAGCTGAAAGTCCCGCGGCCTTAGGGTTGGTATTGTCTGCGGAGCGGAGGAATCAAATTTGTTTTTCGCGGTTGAACGATCGGATACACACTTTATGTTGTTCGAATATTATTTTGACACGCATCTCTCCGTTTACCTTATTCTCGAGCGTCCGCAGTCTGGGAAAAGGTCAGAGACTTGTTGACCGTGGTTATATGGGGAGTGGGCTAACTTGTACCACTGGTCGTCAGTGTGATTGTGTTTTAGCAAGGGTTTTATAACCACGGAACCCAAGAAACCGTTCCCAGCGGCGCGATCGTAGACATTGCAGATCAGAAAGCTTGAGGCCTCGGAGGTAACATCACTGTTAATATGAGTGGCACCTTCCGAACGGCGAACGATACACGCACAACGAGACTTTGTTGTTCCAGACAAAACTGCGAGACAATGGTCTCGTCGACGCGACACCCCACTCGTAGGGCGTGAAACCCCACGCGTAGGCGTCGCGAGTGACAAACTCATTCTGCTCGAACTGGACGATCACGTACAGCTGGGGCGGGGGGCCTCGGACGTCAAGTGCGCCTTGGATCAGCTCCACATGGATCTGGCCTATGGACGGCCATTCGGGGTCGTGAGACCACGTAGACGGGAGCTGTGCCAGCTCTGCAACTAGGGAGTTGTTTGAAGCTGGTTTTGTGGATTGTAACATAGCTGCAGCCTGTTGTTTAATAAAAGCAAGGTGGTAAATAGCAGGAGAACATCGCACAAGTGATTAAGTACTCTCGCTTCCTGTCCGCTGCCCAACGCCCGTTGTGCAAATGCTGTAGAGGTTGACAAAGAGCGCTGATGCACAGCAATTACGGCCGCACGGACCGCCATCCGGTTTAATACAAGCACGAAGTGGAGTGTAAAGGAAATTTCGAACAGCATAACGGAGATATTAAAAGAGCAAAAAGTTGACCCTTCAAGATGAAACCGTCAAACCGAGGTTTGACAGAAGGGCACGGTCGCCCGAAAAGTATGTTGGGGGAAATTTTCAAATTGAAGCATCAAGCACTCACTCCTTCTTGCAATTTCGTTGCCTACATTGCTGTAGCACCTCGTTTTCCACGATCTCATCACGCCTTGGCGAGAGAGTTGCTCAGAATCTTCGCGGAACTTCGAAAAATTGTGGTTGGATTTAAACAAGTCGGATGAGAACGGGTCCCCTGCGATGTCGAAGGGGCGTCTTCTGTGGGCTTGTGTTCTAGAAGACGAGGAATCGGGCCCAGAGTGGGGACTCGAATCGTGCGAAGCCCATGGTACATACGTCTTCTGTTTGAGGTTCCAGTGCATGCATCTACTTATTGGCCTGGACGAAGCGTTTGTGAGGCTGTCGCTTTCCTCCTGAGCCTCGACATTCTGGCTCTTAAACCAAAATGTGCCTTCATTCAAACGACTGGAAGAACGAGGACATGAGCGGAAGAAAGGTAAGGTCGTTGATCGGAGACAAAAAGTTTGATCCGGTCCACCGCGCATGAAACAAATTATGTATGTGTACTACTCTCCGCTCGACTGCGCCCAGCGCAACGCAGGAAAAATCTCGCGAAAAGTTCCGCGGAAACCGACACCGAGAAAACCGACACCGCTGCCGCACGAAGCGTTCGCCGCTCATTATCTCCAGGTCAAAGCTGAAGAAAGAAAATGAAGAATAATGAAGGAGTAAAAGAAAATTGGGGCTTAGCTCGAGGCCGGATTGGATTCAAAGGTCCGTCCGCGTAGCCAAGTGTCTGCAAGGCCAAAGTGAGTGAAGGTGGGAAAAGAAAAGCACCTTTCAACTTACGCCGTATAAATGTGACGTTTAAGCTGCTGCAACTGCGTAAATTTGGTCGTGTGCGGGCACAGCGCGCATATGTGTCCTTTAAGCGCGATGGTCGAGTATGTTTCTGGATGACTGCAAAGGTGCGGGTAAGAAGGCGATGCGGACCCGAAGGAAGGCAGACGTACATCGCCCGCATATGCGCCTCAAGTCCGGCCCAAGTATACGTTTGTTTCCGTTCCGGCCGGCACAGTGTGCAACAGGTTCTGGCTTTCGGGGTTCGCAGCCACTTGATCTCTGCAAGACAGGTTTCGCTGATTGTCATCCACGCTGAAGAACGTTGAGGAGATGGGGGAGACCAAAAAAGGGAGAGTACACACCCTGGAGAGTCATGCAGGTCAAATCTCGTGCAAAAGTGTTGACATAGCGGACCAGCGTTCGCGAGCTGACGAGCTGGTCAAAGGTAACGTTGTTCTCACGGGCAATGACGGCTAACCTGTATGCGATGAGGGTGCTGCTGCAAGATGAAGTTGCTTCGACTTACAAGGAGCGGTTCCGTCGCTCAACTAGTCGCTTCCGGGCGCGATACCGATGAGTTGCCGCGTGAAGCGTTTCGGCCATCTATTTGCTTTCGGTCAGGAAAAAACCGAAGTGGAGAACGGGAGGACATACGGCCATGAAGATCGGCATCGCCGCCGCTCTCTGCTTCCAGGTCTAGGAAAAGTGTGGGCATCTGTTTGGAGATGGGACAAGAGGCAGGGAACGCACTAGTTCGAGACGCTGTGTATCACCGGATTCTATCGCGGCGTTGAATTCGGCAAGCCCATCGTGGATCGCGCTGGGACGGTACATCGGAGAGTCTGGGTATATGTGAGGAGGTGAAAATTTGAGTGAATGAAGTTGTGTCGCACTGGTAGTCCCTTCCAAGTAAGGCGTGGCTTGGTACATCAGCGTATCCACTTCGTCAACGTCGTCCGGGCGTCGCCAAAGAATGATGCCATCCTCGCTGGTGGGATGTAAGCAGCGAACGATACAAAAATTGACTAGTTACGCTATGCAGCCGTCAACATCTCCCGAGCACGCGCGAAGCAGATAGTAGGAGCAGGACGCCTGTTTCCAAGTCATGAGAGACAATATGGGAAGAAAAGAGCGACCTACTGAGCAGAGGCGTATACCAAGCGAGTAAGAGTACGGGAGTTCCTGCGTGGGTCGACGGCAAACCTGGCGAGATGTGAGAAGGGAGGATGAACGCGAATCGAATACTGACTGTACACGGACCGCCGCCGAGGGCGTAACGCACAAACCATTCTTCGCTAGGTGCGGCGATGGGCAAAGGAAAACCGAGCTCGAGATTTGCGCGCGCAAGACGCCAGATGTAGCGATTGGTGAGGAGTAGCAAGCGGAAAGTCCTGCAAACGCCTTGTACTACGAGGAGGTCGTGGGGCCCGCACCAGGTCATTACCTGCAGTAACTGTCACCTCGCGTAGTGAAGAGGGGCGTGACGGAAACTCACCTCAAGAAGAAGATCTAAAGACAAGTCCGAGAACACCCGGCATCGAGAGCGCGCCTGAGCAAGACTGTGGCCGTCGTAAGCACCGGGGATGGCGGGGAGCGCTGGCGGGAGATATGTACCTTGTAACGGTGACATTTGGCCCAAGGCGAGTCGGAGGAGACGAGTCGACTTGGGGTGTGATACTTGACGATGGAACCAGCCTAGTAGACACAGCAACAAAGGCCTCGTAAAGACGCTGGAGAAACATACCGTTGAGATCTAAGATGCGGATTGAGGGATGGGATGAAGATGGTGGGGGCAGCGATTCAAGATTGTAGTGGAGGAAGTGGAAGTGGAAAGCGGAGTTTCAAAGTCACATGAGGCGCACGATCACGAAGAGGGATTCGGGAAGGGATACATTCAAAGCGTCTACTAAAGTATTGTACCGGTATTCTACGTGCAAGAAAGACCAAAGGGCAGTTTGAAGCTGGAAGCAAGAAGACAGATCTGAAATGGGAGTCAGTACAACGTCGTCAACGAAGCACCGAGTGGATGAGGTCCATCTCTGATGGGACTTCTAGCAGGGCTATCCAATGCCGAAACAGATGCCACCTGAAACTAAGCAAAGTAGTTGACCACACCCCTCCCGGGTACCAGCGCATCCG
Organism: Mycena metata; assembly: GCA_029378385.1. Lineage (NCBI taxonomy): Eukaryota > Fungi > Basidiomycota > Agaricomycetes > Agaricales > Mycenaceae > Mycena > Mycena metata. The sequence continues at coordinate 22,690 of JARKIB010000198.1, forward strand.
AGGATGTTTTCCATTGCGCATGGAAGGGCACGATGCGCCGTGCGTACCCCAGAAGGCTTGGCTACACAGACGCAACGTATACCGCCCCAGTCGCAATGGGCCAATGTGTTATCGTTGAGACCCAAACCGCCCACAGTTAAAATCAAAAAAGCAGCTAACCCACCTGGTATCCATGGTCGAGGCGACGACAAGGTACTTGAGGGGTGGGATGAGGGCTTGAGGATAGGTAGAGGATGCAAGAGGAAGGTGGAATTGATGTAGGATGGTGGTGGTCGAGAGGAAAGCGAGGTTAGCTTTGTCAGCCACAGCCACCGCCTTTTATAGACCTAGCGCGTTGTTGTCCTCAGCTTGCCTCACATCAATGATCTGTTAACTCTCGTGACCGCGTGCGGGACAGAAATTCAACCCTCGATTCTATTGAGCCAGAATTTCAATGCAGAAGAGCCCCGCGTGAAAACCATACTTTCCCTCCTTCCTGTTTCGCGTCGGGCGTCATGCAAGTTGAACTCGACGATTCAAGTTCAACCGCCAGTGTACCGATGGTCTTCGGACAGACGTTTAGGCCCAAATACTGAGTCTGTGGGTTCCTCAGGAGTAATTCGATGGCGCAAATGTCAATTACTTGTCTGTTGTGACCCCCCCAGAAAGATAAATTCAACCGTGAGAAAAGGCGAGGTCGGTTGACCCAATTCGAGAAAGTTGGACGCAGCGAATGTCTGTGCAACCTCTCGTCAAGCTATTTTCAACGTCAAATACTGGGCAGAATTTAAGTGCCACAAGAAATCCCTTGTTAAATCATTTGCCGAGGACCGAGGTAGAGATCGGTTGGAAACGGATTGCAAGCGCTACACGGCAAACTCCTCTGGTGACGGGGGAAACCCGAGGAAGTACATACCAACCAGCGGCTGGGCTGTAGAAAGGCAACACTTGAAGTTCAAGTGGAACTTTGGGATGGACTGGTTCGCTCTCGAACTTTCTCGACTCACGGTTGTTTCGGTGTGGAAGTCATGGCCGGGAAATTGCCATGAGGTCATAGCCATCGAGTTGAGCTTTTTCAGGGCTGCTTTTGCTTTGGGCGCGAGCGGCGATGGTGCAGGGTAAAGAAAGCAAAAGGGTTGCGAGAGAAGTGAGATAAGATTGCCATCGTACAGCCGCATCTAATCTCAATTACCTGTCCCCAACATAGGGGCACCGGTCCGACCTTTTTTTGAAACGCGCGCCTCTTCCATCCGTCCACCGCATGGTCGATGCTACAACTCCCCACCGCGCCCGACCTCATACATCTAGATGACCTACTCTATCACAGTCAAATGGCAAGAGGATAAATTATACCACTTCCTCGATGGACTGCGCGCAGCTTTCGGTTGCTCTTCGCATGCAACCCCCATCCACATCTCTATCGTTTCTTTCTTGCGGGTCTCTAGCGACGGGCTTGCACCCCTAACGGAATATCTCCGTCAGCTGTGTAGAAAGGTCTCCGCGCACGACCTGAGCTTTGGTGAAATTACCCTAGAGCCATTCGGCGACACTTGCGTCGCAGTACCCGTCACCGTGTGTCGGGAACTCGAGGAAATCTGGGACGGCATTCATAGCTAGTAGGGTGTCTTCATCTTTCTCGCGACATTGCTTACTGACCGGAGGACCTCAATAGCTGTGTTGACTGGGATATGAAGCGCGCTCGGCCGACTTTCGAGCCTCACGCGACGATATGGATGGGCAAGGAGGATAATATGATCTGGGGAATCCACGATTGCGTGCGGGTATCCGTGCGGGACTGGATGGCTCGACACGGCTCCATGAAGGCGCGAGCTGTGGGCCTGGATTTATGGCTTCATTCGGATGGGAATCGCGAGTTGGTGGCAAACTTCCCACTGCACACTGCGTGCGTATGCAGAATTTGCGACCGCACTCGGAGGTTAGAAGTCCACGGGTGTAGTTGCGGAATTTGCGTGCGCTCTATGGCCGCGGAAGTCTGCTGAGTAGAGTACAGTGCCATGACCAAAGAGAAAGATTATTCGAGTGTACGATACCTCTACTAACCCGCAAATGCTATGTTTTAATGGTATGCACTGAGTTTACCATCGGGCTGCCATTGTCCCAGCCAGACAAGACACTCTTCTTCTCCTCGAGTCTGCGGCCCGTCCAATCCTCCTCCCCGACCTTGTCTGCCCAGTCGTCCGTCTCGTCCCACGACTCGGCCCACGCCTCCTCTTCGGGTGGCGGCACAGGCTCTGGCGCAGGCGGGGGCACCGGCGCCGACACCGGTGCAGTCTTCGGCGTAGGTCCAGGGCGTGGAGAATTGACAGCCGCGGGGTTATTATTGCGGATGTGAATGGGCGACGGCGGCGAGCGGCGCTTCGGCTTCAGCTTCGTCGCTTCGCGCAATACGGGCGCTTGCGGCGGTGAGGAAGATGATGATGACGCGGAAGACGCAATACTCGGTGGGTACGCGTGGACGTTGATTGACTGGGCGGGAGTGCTCGTGCCGGAGAGTTTGGGATCGAGAGGGGTGCGCAGCTTGTCGGATGACCGAGAGCGACCGCTGGATGGGGAAAGGGAGCGGGTGGAACGAGGATGACTCTCCACGTCGTGGTCGACGTGGAAGCCCCTGCCTCTGGCGGTATCGTCGTCCTCGTCATCGTCAGGCGCACCAAAGAGCGGTTCGCGGTCTAGAGGGTCGGGACTGTCTAGATCAAGTGCCACACCGGACGCCTTGACTATGGAGTCAATGAGCCAGAATTGAATGATATTCATGCAAATTGGGAATATTCCCATTGTGCTGTGGCCACTGAGAAACGCGGATTCGAGTCGATTAGAAGCACTTACAATACCACTTGCAGCCAGTCTCCCTCGCCAGTCCACGTCCAACTCAGCAGCCATGCACCCAAAGTGAAAAGCCCGGGGAGCAGGGCAAGTAAGCCGATGACCATGAATTTCATCGTTGTGAGTGCCATAACATATATTGCTGCTTGACGCATCCAATACTTGATTGAAGGCGGATTCCCTGTAATAATCCTCTTAGTTCGACGTCCGTTTAGAAATTAGGCTTGTGAAGCATACCATATATTCCGCTTTCGAAGCCTTTGAGATGGAGTTTCTCTGACATGATAAAAGTCAACACACGGAGGACGACATATATGAGTCCAACGCCTGCGAGGTGCAAGATGAATGAGTTTCCAAGAGGAGACGGAAGAACACGGCCCAGTTACCTAGAGTTGTGTCGATGAGGATATTAAGGAAATAGAATACACAGGCATTATTTGATGAGTGGTGGGATACCAAGTCTGATATCAGAACGTTGACGCCGTGGACGAACATTTGGCCAGCGATTTGTTTGGAGACATCGAAAAGCCTCAACGCGACGTTAACAAGGCCGAGTACAGGAGAGCCAGCGGTCGCACCATATTCTCCACGGACGCATAGGTTTCTCCCGATGTCGCTTATACACCAAGGAAAGGATAACCAGGACACCCATGAGTCCTTGCACCGTCTAGATGATTACGAGTAAGTTGGGTACATGCACAGGGAGCTACGAGCCTCACCAGTGCAATGGGGCCTAGTAGCTCGCATGACTGGTCTCCCTCGGGCGATACAAGACTTGAAGACGCGCCGGAGGAAATATTCGAGCCTGGCAGGTCGAGGTCGTCCATTGGGAGCCCTCGCTGCTTACGAATCATTCCCTAATTTGGCATATGCGCATCATTTCCTAGATCACTTTCACCTTGACCACGACTTACACTGCCTAGAGCCACGATTCAATGTCTTTCTTGCGAGGAAACCAAGGTTCCCCAGCGCCTTACAGTTCTCTGCCAAGTGGTCCGCGTGGAGGAGGACGTCCACCACCCCCCCAGCCTTCTCAATACCGCGAAAGTGCCCCTCCACCGCAGTCCATGCAGTATAATGCACCCCCGACGCAATATAATGACCCACCAAGCGCCCAGTTTGAGAAACGAGGCTATGACCGCAGGCCGCCACCCCAAGCACAACCACAAGCAGCGGGAGGCAGGTAAGAACCATTGTGCTAACTTTTGGGCTGCCAGTTAATATCCTAGCCGTAGTTTCAATGTAGAAGGCTCCCCATCGAATCCCCTGGCACTCACCAACCGTCTCGTCGTCCACCCTGGCGATTTCCAACAGGGGCAACACGTTCTGTGCAATGGCCAATTCCCCGTGACCGTCATGTAGGTTTCTTACACGTAGTTTGTTCGCTGTTTAATCGAGCCAAAGTCACGACAATACTGGAAAGATCAAGCCTGGGTCCATCGGCGCGTCCGCCATTCAGCGCCAATGGATTGGGCTCGCCGTGGCAGGGGACTCCCTTTCCATCGAGCCCTGTCCGACGCCCAACTACCTCCAATCCCTCGACCTCGACGTCGGTTTCCTGCGCAAAACCGAAAGCAAGGAGGCCTATTCTGCTGACGAACTCGCCCGCAACTTTCTCAAGGCGTTCAATGGCCTCGTCATGGCCATCGGCGAGGTCCTGATTTTCGACTACCACGGCCAGAACCTCAAGATCGTCGTCAAGAGTCTGTCTGTGCTCGAGCTCTCGGAGCAGCAGGGCGGCGGGCGGCCCCGAGGGCACGGCCCCGACCCGCGCAGCTTTGGGATTCTGATGGACAAGACGGACATCACGATGATGAAGGCGGCGGAGGCCAACGGGATCAACATCAAGTCGAGCGCGAAGAAGGCGCCCCCGAATGCCATCCTTGCACCCAACTTCAAGTTCGCGGACATGGGCATCGGAGGTCTCGACACGGAGTTTAGCGAGATCTTCCGGCGTGCTTTCGCCTCGCGGGTGTTCCCTCCTGGCCTCGTTGAGAAGCTCGGTATCGAGCACGTCAAAGGTTTGCCCTTGTATCTTGCGTTAATGTTTCTCTGACGATCGCAGGTCTTCTCCTCCACGGCCCTCCCGGAACGGGGAAAACATTGATCGCTCGTCAGATCGGAAAGATGCTCAAGGCGCGCGAGCCCAAGATCGTGAATGGTCCGGAAATTCTCAGCAAGTTCGTCGGTGCTTCGGAAGAAAACATCCGTAAGCTGTTCGAGGACGCTGAGAAGGAGGTTCGCAGAAATACAATACTTTCATTCGTTTCACTACTGACGGCGACTTTAGTACAAGGAGAAGGGCGACGAGAGCGAGCTGCACATCATCATCTTCGACGAGCTGGACGCCATCTTCAAGCAGCGTGGATCGACCAACAGCGGGACTGGAGTCGGCGACAGCGTCGTTAATCAGCTGCTCTCCAAGGTTTGTGCTCCTACTTTCTATCCGCCACCAAATACTGATAGCTGTCGCTCAGATGGACGGTGTCGACTCGCTGAACAACATCCTCATTATCGGTATGACCAACCGGCTCGACATGATCGACGAGGCGCTTCTGCGTCCTGGTCGTCTCGAGGTACACATGGAGATCTCGCTGCCCGATGAGAAGGGCCGGCACCAGATCCTCAACATCCACACGGCCAAGATGCGCACGAACCGCGTCATGGACGAGGATGTGGACCTCGAGGAGCTGGCGGCAAAGACGAAGAACTTCTCGGGTGCTGAGATCAACGGTCTCATCAAGAGCGCGACGAGTTTTGCGTTTAACCGACATGTCAAGGTATACTGGGTCATTTCGAAATTCAGAGAGCGGGTGTTAATTGTGACACGTATAGGTCGGGACCATGGCCGGCATCAGCGACGACGTGGAGAACTTGCGGGTTAACCGGAGTGACTTTATGCACGCGCTCGACGAAGTGCACCCTGCCTTTGGTGTCTCCGAGGAGGAGCTGCAATCGGTTATCCAGAACGGGATCATCCGCTTTGACAACATTGTCGATGTACGCTTATCCTTTTCCCTCTTCGTGATCAAATAAAAACTGACCCTCTCGTTCAGGAGCTCTTGCGTTCCGGCAGTCTCATCGTCGAGCAGGTCCGCACGTCCACCCGTGCGCCTGTGGTTAACGTCCTCCTGCACGGCCCACCGGGTACAGGAAAGACGGCGCTTGCCGCGGCCATCGCCCAAGCGTCGCAGTTCCCCTTCATCAAGCTCATCACGCCGGACAACATGGTCGGCATGGGCGAGACGCAGAAGATCTCCGCCATTTCAAAGGTGTTCTCGGACAGCTACAAGAGTCCGCTGAGTGTCGTTGTCGTCGATAACATTGAGCGGTTGATTGGTACGCATTGTCCACCGCGTGTATCATGGGTTGCTGACTTGGAGCGTAGACTGGTCGCCCATGGGCGCGCGGTTCTCGAACCCTGTGCTGCAGGCGCTATTGGTGCTCATCGGTCGTCGGCCACCGAAGGTTCGTTCTTATTTTCCTTCCTAGATCCGCCTAACCCTCGATTCAGGACCGCCGCCTCCTCGTCATCGCCACCACCTCCAACCGGCCCATCCTCACCGACCTCGGCTTCGCGGAATTCAACGCCGTCATGCGCGTCCCGCCCATCACCTCCCTCTCCGCCCTCGAGTACGTCATCCAGGAGGTCGACCTCTTCCCGCACGAGGAGGACCGCCGCGACGCCGTGCGCATGCTGCGCGACGCCGGCTTTGACAAGAAGACGCGCGACGACCCGTCGTCGAGGCTGCAGATTGGGATCAAGAAGCTGCTGAGTATTATTGAGATGGCGAGGCAGGAGCCGGATGCCGTGGCGGAGCGGCTGACGACGGCGCTCATGGAGCTCGATTTGTAAATGGAAGGGGTGGAAGGTGGATTCAATACTGTATACTTGGAAGGAACTAAACCTGTGCCGCGCTGTATCTCCTTAGATGTCCAAAACGGATTTGTTTCATTGCGGCAAGGTGATAAGATTTAACGGAAGCCCATGGAAGTTTTTCATTTGATTTCTCTTGCTCCAGATACCTCGAAAGTTTCATGGTACGCAGTACTGTTGGCAGACTGCAAGCGCTTCCGGTGTGGCAGTGCCAACTCCTCTCTCCACTAACTCACCATGTCGGAAATCGACGCAGAACTAGAAATCGACGCAGCCGAGCTGGAAGAACTCAACCGGCGCTGCGATGCGTGCGAACAGGATATCGCTTATCTAAAAAAAAGCTACAGTGAACAGGACGCCTTGCACTCATTCTGGCTCCCCACGACCAAGGCCATCGTGTACAGCGTTCTGCTTCGCGTCGCTGCGGCGCACTACTTCTGGGCCGCGCGTCTCCACCGGTGGCCTACGCCCACAGAAGTACGCGTTCTTGGGGCGTATCTCGCTAATCACGAGCGTCGTTTCCCCGATCCCAATATCACAATCGAGGACAGAGTAACGCAGGTGTTGGGGGAGCAAGCGGTGCGACGAGCGCAAGCGCCTGATGCAGAAGGATTCGAACTTGCAAAGTTCAAGGAGGAGAGAAAAGCACCGCTTCCTGAGCTTGTCAGCTCATTACAGTCCACTCCCGGTGCCTACCCAGAGGGCCGTGGTGCTCCTGCTGATTTTGTTCCATTTATCCGCGATCATGTAAGTACTCGATTTCTTTCTTTTGGTTGAGGGACGCTAACATTGACATCTTTCAAAAGTACCCACTCACTGTCGAGCACGCTCCATGTAGATACACAGCACAGACCATCGCGGGAGTTCTCTCGTTTATTGGGAGGGAGCCGTCGGAATCGTCCGCTGAGAATCAGGCGCTCCTGGCCGGCATGAAGCAGTTGTATACGGTTATCTTTGGATTTTCCTACGATACTATTCCAGCACTGGGTGCAGGTATCGTGGTGGAGGACTGTATACCGATTCTCGACTTGATTTGAATTAATAGTTTTCCGTGCAGACGGCTCTGACGCCGGTTTCTTGCGGATAGTACGCCGCGAAGGCACACAAGGTCGCCGTAAGTGTGAGACGATAATTGATTAGACGGAAGGAGGAGCAACAAGTCAACGCACAAATGTAATGTACTTAATCGTCCTTGCTGCTATGTAGACGGCCCCGGTCCGCGTAAAGCTCGGACTGTTTGCGGGGTTCGAGGCAGCGAACGAATGTCTGCTGCAAAGTATGTACTTCGAAAACGTGAGCGAGACCGAATCCGGATGCAGCGGGCACCGAGGTTTTGGCTTGAGCGCGCTTAGTGAGTCCTTTGCTGAAGCTAGTCTCGTAAACCAGACTTTGCGACCGAGAAGACAATCGTTCTCGGTGACCTATATAAATGCTAAAGCGTAGTTGAGATGATGGAATGTTCATCCCGCGCTGCGCGCAAGCGCAGATAGGGGTGTTTCCGGATTTGATTGCCGAGCGGCCCGACACTACCTTGGACTAGTCTCTCAAAGACAGACGCTTCGATCAAGCTCGGAACTCGCTTGTTGAAACCTTGGACCAACTTTGGACATCTCAACAGAAACTGCGTTGAAAAAATTCAGTCGCAACTGGAGAAGCTTCAAGTTTCACTCAAGCTCCAATGAATTCCACCTGGATTCCACCACTCAACAAGTTCTCTCTGACTCTTGACCATATGGAGGGAAACAGAAACAGATTCTTAAATGACTTGGCGAATACAGCCGAAACCTGGTTCACTCGCGCCTGTTCCGTGTCCTTTCCGTGGAATATCAACGCCTGGAGGACTTGTCGAGGACAGACAAAGCCCCTTTCGCCAGAGTCTTCTCCCATACTTAATGCACTCTTAATGCGAGCCCGCGGCGACATGCACGTCGGCAAACATCCCGACGCATGCTTCTGCATGTGTGTTTCATCAACGTGCCAATCTCTTACGACTCGCCTTGATCCCTGTTGATCCTTGACCTTGACACTGAAGATCTCCGATGATTGGGCCACACAATTTCGAAACGCTTCCGTCCTTTCGTATTGTCTTTCTTCTCTTTTCGCTGTACCCTTCTAATCATGTCTACGCCCACAACGCCCTCCACGTCTCCGACAAGCCCCGCATTCACGATGGACGCCGAGAGCGACCCGCACACGATGTCCCGCGACCACCGCCTGCGCCTCATGCGCTCGATGCGAAAGATTACCGCAATTCTCGGAGAGACACCCGTCGTCGAGACGTCCTCTCCCCTCCTCGCACCCCCCAACCCCACGAAACGCGGCTTCTTCTTTCAGGCGTCCGCGTCCCTCTCCTCCCTCACCCTCCCATTCCAAAAATCCGAGACAACGACGACTACCACGATGCCCCACCACCACCCCGAAGACCGCGTGTCGCGACCCTCGCTCTTCCTACGCCTCCCCGACACATTTGAGCCTCTCCCAACACCGATCTTCAGCCCCACGCTCGACCTCGCGCTTAGCCCGGTGCAAGAGCAAGAAACGACCCGCCGCCTCCGCATGGCCAAGATCACGCGCACCCTAGGCGAGAATATCCCCCCCGCCCTCATTCTCTCCACGCCCGCGGTCAAACGCCGGCGCCGCGCCAGCAGCCTCGTCGTCCCCGAGTCCGCCTTCGAGCAGCAGATGTTCCGGTTCGAGCTCGAGTCCGCTTCCGCTTCTGCTTCCGCTACACGGCGACCCCCGCGCCCCAACGCCCCCCCGCGTGCAATGTCCGCGTTTGTCGTTTCGCCTACCGTGGATCCGATGGTGGAGGAGGGCCAGCAGGAGCCGTTCTCGCCGCTGCACGTCCACCCCGTGGCCGGTTCACCCGACGCGCTGCTCTCCCCGGCCGAGTGGCTGCGGCCCCTCTCACGGACGCCCTCGACCCTGTCGCGGTCGTCGTCTATGCACCGCCGCGGCCGGAGCCAGAGCGGGCGCGCGGAGGGCGCCGCCGAGCGTGAGCCTGCGGGGCTGGACGCCCCGCCCACGTACGACGAATCTCACCATCACATCCCCCCCACCGACACGAGCTCCGATCCCTTTGCGCGCGGGGGGCCATTTGCGCTGTATGACCAGTCGCGGCCGCAGCCGCGGTCAGACGCGTTCCCTGCAAGGGTAGACTCAAACTCGCTCGCGGCGAGCCTAAACCCAAATTACACGCCCCAGCCCCAGCGCGGGGAGATGCAGCGGCAGGAGAACGACTGGTCGGGCGAATGGGTCGGCGCGGTGGGCAATATGGACGACGTCGTGCGCGGGTTGCGGGGGTTAAAGTTGAAGTAACGATGCATATGCGATAATCCGCGTTGTAAATGGACCCCACATACTCTAGAGTTTCCAGTAATCCGCCACACAAAGTACTTACTATAATCACACTCCTTTTAAAATGCACGAATTGCTTGATGAATACAAATTGGAGTTACATGTCGATCAGATACGGACGTCTGCGAAGACGGGCCGGTGGTCGCTCGCGAGCACTCCGTCGTCCCTGAGCGCACTTTCTACCTTGTAGCCCGTCGACTCCCTGTCGAATTAAGATTAGCAATTTAACAAGAAAGACAGCTCCACTCACCACCCCCCATTCCCACCCCCAAACACAAAGTCAATCCGGCTCCACGAGCGCGTATCGTTCGGCGCCGTGAACCCCGTAAACGTCGCGTGGTTCGCAGAAACCGCCCTCCGAGGCGTGTGCGCGCGCAAATCATGCAGGACAAAGGGCGGCGCGTCGGCGGGGACGGCGAATTTGGCGGCAAAGTCCGCGGGGAGGGCTACCGGCGGGCGCGCGCCGGTGGAGATCTCGTACGCGCCCGAGTCGGAGCCCGTGGGTGGACTGGTCGAATTTAATTTGGAGCCGATTGATAAAATATGAGATAGTACCTGTTGAAATCGCCGAGGACGAATACGGGGCAGGCGGTGGTGACGGCCTCGTACCGCGCGCGCGCGAGGATCATGCTGGCTGCATGGCGCCGCTGCGCCTCGGAGCGTTCGTCCATGTGCGTGTTGAGCACGACAAACTCGTCGCCGGTCTGTCGGCGCTGCAGTGTGACTGTGGTGCATATTCGTACTGAGCCGGCGCCGGGGAAACGCGAGGGCGTGAAGGGGGTGTGTCTGTATAGTGTTAGCATCCTTGTAGTTCGGAATGCGCTCGCGAAATCGAAAGAAAAACACCTACGAGGTCCAGAATGAATCGTACGAACGGAGAGCGAACTCGGACCTTAAGGAAAATAGCGCTTAGCATCAAGTAAGATCCAAAAGACGAACACCTGCTTCTTGTAAAATATTGGGCTGTACTCGCCCGCCTGCGCTCCGTCGTCACGGCCGACGCCAACCTATTTATATGTCAGCGCTGCAACGCCGCCGATGATGAGCACGACGAACCCAGTCCCAGTCGCCGCCAAATAGCTCCGCGAGGTCGTGCACCTGGCGAACGAGTGCCTCCTGGAACCCCGCAATGACGACGCCCTCGCTGAGGAGCTGTTCCGCGACACGGAGGCGCCGCAGACTCCACGGCTGCTCGCCGCTTTTGCGGTGGTACTCAGGCGCGGGCAGTGGGTCCGGGAGAGTGTTAAGAGACTCCTGGACCGTAATGTTGTCCGGTTGGGCGTCGTACCGCAGGTTGTATGTTACGATTCGCATTGCTGGGTTACATTGAATATCCGTCTTTCCGTGGAAATTAGGAACCTACGCGTGGATTGGAGGGAGCCGGGTTTTATCTGCCGGCGCGCTGGAATGTGGAGGATAATGAGAAGGAGGAAGAAACGTACCTGCATCCTGGGAGTGAGTGGAATTGGAGTGGGAGATAAGGTCCTCCGTCGGGTAGATTAGATTATCTTGTAGTCACCGCCACCTGTCAAGGCTTGTGTGCTTCCTCTCATCTTGCGCTTGTCTTCATCTCACTAGGTGCAACTCTGGTCGTTTTATTTTGTGTCGGGATGTACTGTGTCTCTCTCGCCGTCCAAGAAAAAAAGATTCTGGGGTGGACGTTAAGCGATCTTCAAGCCTCTTCACGTCTCATCGAAGCGGAGTTTTCCGCCCAGACAGACGTTGTGGTCGAACCTGGATGCGGATGAAGTGCTCCCACTAACTTGGTGTCTTTTTTCCGTGACTGCGCATCCAGGAATGCTGCGTCAGCTTTGAACAACCGCGGGAATTGATTGGGACCACCGTTGTCGACCGTTGTCGACCTTACATCCACCATAGTCCAACAGAAGCTGCTGTTGGGCGAATGCAGCCGCACCAAGCTAGACTAGACCCCACTCGCTACCCAGTTCTTACTCTGCCACCCGAAATCACCTCCGAGATTTTTCTCTGCTGCCTGCCCGAAACGCGAGAGTTCGACGTTTTGAATCCAAGAGAGGCCCCGCTACTCTTGACACACATTTGCGGCGCATGGCGGCAAATTGCCATCGCCACACCCCAGCTGTGGACCACGTTTTATATTGCGGACGAAAACGGAATCTTCGATGACTTGGCAACTGTAGCGGAGACTTGGTTCACTCGCGCCGGTATATGTGGGCTTTCTGTGAAGTTTCACGGCTCGGAGACCGACGGAACCGATTTCGGCAGTCTTCTCCCCGTACTGCGACGACATGCACGGGACGTGCGTTCGCTGGAGCTTTATGTAGATGTCGGTGATCTCGTTATGATCGACCCACCACTCGAGTGTGTTTCGCTTCAAAAGCTCACAATCGGCATCCTCATCGACTTGGAGGAACTTCCGAGTTCCTCTTTGCCCCTCAAACTGTTCGACACCGATGTCCCTCTCCTACGCGAGGTGTCGATGTACGGGGAACCTCTACGTTTCCTTGCGCTCCCGTGGCAGCAGCTCACCAAATTCACCGGAGAGTCGTACTCCGGGATGGAATGCTTGGAGGCATTGCGTGCCATGCCTCATCTTACCGAGTGTACCTTCGCGGCCTCGCGCGGGAGTACCAATGAGGTTTTCCATCATCCAAACATTCAGCATTTCACTGTCCTTGGCCGTTCAACCTTTGATGGAAACATTGCAAACGGGGACATCCTTCGCCAGGTCACCCTACCTGCTCTCCGGACACTTGAAATCCACGATGTAGACCACTTCAACGGATCGATTTTCGATGCGTTTCTTCTACGTTCGGCACCCCCATTACAAAAACTTGTTATCCGCCCATCGGAGGGAGACGAAGTTACAGAGGTTATTCTGTCGGACATTTTCCTGGCGCTTCCCCTCACTGAGCTGGAGATCTGGCGCCCATCCATCAACGAGATCTTTGTGCCTCCCCTCCTCGGCTACTTGGCCCGCGACGCGAACACCTTGCCTTGGCTGCGGAGCCTCTCTTTCCGTGACTGCGATTTTTGGATGCCCTTGGGAGCTGTCGTGGACAATGCAGCCCTACTGGTCACTCAACGAAGGCATCTTGCAGCTTGTGAACAACTGCGGTCGTTTCATCTCGTAGCGAGAATACAGCAGGATGTGTCTCTAGAGACTTTGCCCTCCGAAGCAAGAGACACGTTCCAAAAATTGAAGGAGTCTGGGATGGATTTTTACATTGGTACAGAAGAGGAATCGCTCATATAATTCTGGGCCAATTAAGCTATGCTTTCCTTGCGTGCGAATGGTATCGCGACATCAACCAAAGCCTAGCCTTCTTGTTTGAAACCCAGCTCAGTTCCCTGACCTTCTCATTGCACCTTTGCTCGGTCTATTCTCTTCCTCCGATCGAATCGTTCCAAACCTCGGAGATTACCTTGTTTGTCGTACTACACATTGATGCGGACTTGTAATAGACTTGCTATACCCCTGCTACGGCTGCTATGCCCTTCTGGACATAACCTCTCGAATCTGCCCCTTAGAACAGAATCGTCTGAACAATTCCCCCGGGCTGTCCCCGGCCTAGTTTCGCAAACTCAAAAAGAAAAACTGGGACCGTCATGTCAGGCTCAATGTATCTTTGCGTAATTCAAAACGATCGCTGCCGTTCTAGGCGCCATTCTCAAGTCAGCCATTGTTTTACGCCACCTTACATCGTCTCGGTAAGCTCTCGATTTGCTTCGACTCGCGCGCTACTGCTGCCAACGAGGGTCCTCCATCATCTCCTCGCAACAGACGCCAATGTAGAGCTCAGGATCGCCGCTGAGTAGACACCTTTTGGTCGTAGTAAAGCACGAGGAGAGAGCACGAGGAGGTTAACAGTGTTCCGCTACTCCCTGAGGACGAGGTCGAGGAGGACGCCGAAGAACAGGTGGACGAGAAATAACACGGCCGCGAAACTGGACAAAAATGTAGTCGCCGCGTTTCGCGACAGACTCCTAAGCTTTTTTAGCGTCTCAACTACCAGTCTTGCGCTGGCCTTCCGCTATCGCACGAAAATGATGAGCTCTTGGCTTGTATTTGACTGAAAAATTGGATCAACGGGGGTCATTGATAAGCAATAGGTTAGGGATGGGTTAGTTATGGAGCATGTGAGAGATATGTAAGTAAATGACCATGTAAGATAAATGAGAACGAGGCGACGAGCGAGGAAGTGGCTCGTCGTAAGGCCAGGAAATTATTGCCTGCGTTCCCGAAAGACATGCTGCAAAAGCCGCAGTAAGAAGTTTCTCCTTGTTCGAACCACTTTCGACGTTGGCATCCTGTCATCGCCACAATCTGCTAGGCCCCATGTCGTGGTACGCGGGAGGCGGATGAAGGCCAGACGCGCCTTGACATGTAAGGGGACGGTGCGAGGCACATCCTCCGCACCGAACGTCGCCGTCGACTCCACACTCTCCAGGCGCGGGCAAGCTGTCGTCAAGAATGCAACGAAGTCCGCGTTTGCGTCTCGCACAACCAGCCTTTTCACCCCATCGAAGTAACACTCGACTGGCATATCTGCAGGAAATGGGGGGGGGGGAGAACGTGCCACGAGGGGCGTCCAGCAGCAGCGCGGGGGGCGGGGAAGTATAGACGAAGCTGACGTGCAGCTCGAGGAGCGAGAGCGGGTATTCCGATGTCATGAGGTAGGGTATTGTCGTGGATGTGTCCCATGCGCCATAAGTCGCGGTGCAGTCTATGAGGACAAAGTGCAGAGCAGCGATCTGAGGCACGAAATTGCGGATGACGGTGGCGATGCTCCGACATGGGATGGCGTATGTCGGGGAATTGTAGCGATCGAAGCCGGGAAGGAGCTGTTCACGGCGTGGACTGCTGGTGGCATACTCGATGAGTTCTGTGCATTGCGAAGCATACTCCCCCACATAACTGTGGTACACAGAGATGGTGAGGGAATGGCAGGATACGCGGAGATGTCGACCAACGTCCGGGATTCCAGCGAGTCGACACACGAAGGATGTGTTAGTGCGGCAGATGTGGGTAACGTATTTCATGTGGTCGTATGAGGTGATCCAGAGGTCGCGGAAGACGACAGAAAGAACAATTTTCAGCCAGTCATGGCTGACCAGGAGCCATTGGGACATGGAGTGAGCATGTCGATGAGTCGTGGTTGAAATACAGCCCCAGGCGTGATAGATAATGACTGGACCAGCTCATGCGGGAACATGGTTCACAGATAGAACATAGGGGCCCATAGCTGTTTGCGATTTTGGGCCGTTGATTTACTTGACGGCGGAGCGTCATACGGGAGTGACCGGGGGCCTGCTCACAACTGAACCATGATTGCCTTTTTGGGGTACCACCGAAAATAAATTCTCTGGCGGCTCAATACACGAGCTAAAAATTCCCCAAGATATCTCTCCTCCTCGTCCTAGTATGTATGAAAATAATACCCGGTGATAGTACAGTTGAAGAAGTGAGCTAATAGAAAGCCTTGTCTGCGTAGCTCTGGACGATAACATAGAGAATACGATTGAGATACAAAAGAAATCGTATAGTAAGAGCACTTCTTGAGCGCTGGCCGCAACACCAAGTAATCCGTGAAAAGAAAATGTATGTCAAAGATCGGTCCGAGTGGACGAGTGCCTGTGAGTTGAATGAGCTAGACTCGCAAGAAGAAGGAAGTTCTAGCATACACATTCCTAACGTGGTACTTCAGATCCTTCAATCGAGGGAAACGAGTCGCATTCGGACACAGCGCGCATATATGTACTTTAAGCGCGATGGTCGAGTGGAGTTCAGGATGGCTGCAAGAGGTGGGGGTAAGAAGGCGACGCGAACCGAAGGAAAGCAGACGTACATCGCCCGCATATGCGCCTGCAGTCCCGCCCAAGTATATGTTTGTTTCCGTTCCGGCCGACAGAGTGTACAACGGATTCTGGCTTTCGGGGTTCGCAGCCATTGGATCTCTGCAAGACAGGCTTCGCTGATTGTTGCCCAGGCTGAACAACGTTGAGGAAGGAGAGAGAACAAAACAATAATGGTACACACCCTGGAGAGTCATGCAGGTCAAATCTCGTGCAAAGGTGTTGACATAGCGGACCAGCATTCGCGAGGTGATGAGCTGGTCAAAGGTCAAAGGTAACCTTGTTTTCGCGAGCAATCGCGGCCAGCCTGTATCCGATAAGGGTGCTGGTGCAAGATGGGTTGCCTTCGACTTACAAAGATCGGTTTCGTGCCTCGACCAGTTCCTTCTTCGCGCGGTACCGCCGAGTAGCGTCTTGCAAAGTTTCCGCCATCTAAGCAGCGAGTGAGATTAGAAGGAAAATGCAGAATGGGAGAACATACGGCCATGAAGATCGGCATCGCTGCGGCTCGCTGTTTCCAATTCTAGCACAAGCATCAGTATTCAACGGCGAATGGAATGGGAGAGCCACCACAAGAACCCACAAGTTCAAGAAGGTCTAAACCACCAGAATTCGCCGCGGCGTACAACTCCTTGAGCGCATCGTGGATTCCGCTGGGACGGTACATCGGTGACTCTGGGTAAGAGCGTGAAGAGGTGGAAGGGCCAGTAAAGAATGAGTCGCACCAGCAGTCCCCTCCAGGTATGGTGTGGCTTGTAGCATCAGCGCATACACATCGTCCATGTTGTCCGGGCGTGTCGAAAGAATCGCCCAATCCTGACTGACGTAATATGAGCGGCGAACGATACATACAAGAGTTGAACAGTTACGCGATGTACTCGTCAACATCTCCGGGGCATACACGAAGAAGGTAGTAAGAACAAGACGCCTATTTCCGATGAGACGATTTGCGCGACGATTTGGGGAATAGAGGAATGACCTACCGAGCAAAGGCGTATACCGAGCGAGTAGGAGTATGGTAGCTCCTGCGTGGGCCGACGGCAAACCTGGCGAGATGTGAGGACGAGACGACAGGCATAAATCGAATACTGACTGTACACGGACCGTCGCTGAGGGCGTAACGAACAAACCATTCTTCGCTAGGTGCGGCGATGGGTAAAGGAAAACCGAGCTCGAGATTCGCGCGCGCAAGACGCCATATATGGTGGTTATTGAGGAGCAGCGAGCAGAAGGTGGAGCAAGCATTTTGTAGCGCTAGAAGGTCGTGGGGACTACACCAGCCCATTATCTGACACAGCAGATTAGGCGGGGAGCGATGAAGCGCGTAGCTGAGACTCACTTCGAGAACGAGATCCAAGGGCAAGTCTGAGAACATCCGGCATCGAGAGCGCGCATGGGCGAGGCCGTGGTCGTCGTAAGCGACGGGGATGGCGGGGAGCGCTGGCGGGAGAGACGTACCTTGTAGCGGTAACGTTTGGCCCAAGGCGAGTCGTCGATTGAGGTAAAGGAGTCGCGACTTGGAATTTGGGACTCGCCGATGGAACCAGCCTAGAAGAAACGACAGCGACAAAGGCCTTGTAGAGGCGTTGAAGACTCATACCGTGAACGGAAAGGGATGAGGAGGACGATGGAGGAACAGTGGTGGCGGAGGTCGGGGCGGAGTTTCAAAAGTCACATGAAGGCGATCGCGGAGGGAGATTTCAGAAACGGGTACATTCAAAGCGTCTACTAAAGTATTGTACTTGTATTCTACGGCACCAGAGGAACGGTTGAAGCTTGAAAACAGAGGGAGAATCTGAAATGGGAGTCAGTACAACGTCGTCAACGAAGCACCGAGTGGAATTAGGTCCATCCCTGATGGGACTACTAGCCGGGCATTCCTCTACCGAAACAGATGCCACCTGAAACTAAACAAAGCATAGACCACACCCCTCCCGGGTACCAGCACATCCGAGGATGCTTTCCATTGCGCATGGAAGGGCACGATGCGCCGTGCGTACCCCGGAGGGCTTGGCTACACAGACATAACGTATACCGCCCCAGTCGCAATGGGCCAATGTGTTATCGTTGACACCACAAACCGCCCACAATTGAAAATCAGAAAAGCAGCTAACCCACCTGGTGTCCATGGCCATGGTCGAGGCGACGACGAGGTTGAGGGGTTGAGGAATTGAGGATGGGTAGAGGATGCAAGAGGAAGGTGGAATAGATGTGGGATGGTGGTGGTCGAGAGGAAAGCGAGGTCAACTTTGTCAGCCACAGCCACCGCCTTTTATAGACCTAGCGCGTTGTTGTCCTCAGCTTGCCTCACATCAATGATCTGTTGATTCTCGTGACCGCGTGGAGGACAGAAATTGAACCCATCCCCAACCCATCCCAAGTATTTCGAACCCAAACACTCGCAGAAAATCTGGCGAGTCTCGCAAATCTTCTGCAACCAAAGATCAAAATCAGCCGAAACAGAATAGGGGCAGTCAAAGCGGTCCAAACGACCGATTCTAGGACCGATTCTGGCACCGATTCTGGCACCGATTTTGACGCCAGAATCGGTACCAGAATCGATCAAAGTCGAGAATCGGTCAGAATCGGTGTTCCTCCTCGGGAGGAGGAACTCGATGAGAATCGGCGGAGAATCGGTGCTTGCCCTAAAGTTCCCTCCTTCCCACTGCCTCTGTCTGAACTATATATTTATCTTGCTTCCCTAAAATATAAACCACGGATCACTGTTGTGCAAGCTAAGTATTCTGGAGCTGTTCACGACCGTATCGCTGAACAATTATTCCTGTGATTCAGGGACTGAAATACTGCAATTCATTCAACTGAACCACACCACCTGCTACTGGCTAATAGATTGGGAGATATAGACACCTACAGCAAGAATCACGGCACAAAACAAACTTGAATCCAGTAAGAATCGGGGCAAGAATCAGATTGAAATATGGGTCGGTCAAAGCTGATCCCGATTCTCGTTCGATTCTCCCGACAGAATCGGTCCAGAATCGAACTCAAAATCGGTCGAGAATCGGTTTCCCAAGACCGCTTTGACTTCCCCTAATGAGATTCGGTATACGAGCTGGAGAGCTTTTCCGGCCAACATCTTGCGAGTCAATCAATTCTCCGGCTGAGAACGGCTGGAGCGGAAAATTCTCCAAGAAGGGAGAATAAAATTCTGTTGTAGTTCAAAGCGTTAACAGCGAGCTCGGACAGTAATCATTCCGAGGACTGAGGTAGGATCTACTCTGGTATACAAATTTTGACGGGAGAAGTACTGAAAACATAATGCGACAATCATAAATATACAGAGCGATGCGTAGACCAGAACGAAACGAAACGACGACCAAACTCAGGGCTACGGCCGCGGCGCCATCAAGACATGGTTTTGAAACGGATGCGCATGGGATCGGGGCGAACTCTGCGTGCCAGATATCACAATCTTCGCGAGCGACGGCGAGAGCCTCTGCGGCGAATCCTGCGTCGACGAGCTCTGGCGTGTCGGCTCGGGAGGCGGCGTGACGAAATTATTGTTACTATTTCTCTCCGGCGAAGCTGGCTCTGCAGCTCGCCTCTTCGGATAAATTGGGACGGGCTCCTGGAACGCGCCTAGTTCCTCCAACTTGCGCTTCTTCGAAGTGCTGCTGCTGGATGGGGAGCCTCCATCGGCGGGGCCACCCCAGCGCGACCAAGGCGGCGGTGGCGGAGGAGCGACCACACTGGCAGGTGGGGGTGGTGCAGATTGGACGCTCTGCGAGGCCACGGGAACAACACTCTGGGTTACGGGAGGGGGCTGTACAGCAGGCTCGCGTGCGTGTGGATGGCGATAAGGGTGTGGACGATAAACCGCACGCGAAGGACGCTCTGGTGTCGCCGGAGCACGAGACGCAGTCGGAGAAGAGGAAGATGTAGTGCTCTCGAGAGTTGTGACCTTGACGACCTCAAGGAACAAAGTCTTCGTAAAGGGAGGCTTCATAGTCTTGAAGATGAGCTCTTTCGTGGACGTGTCCATCATCTTTCGCACGTCGACGTATTGGTCGCTCGGCATCCTCATATCAGCTACAAAAAAGGATAAGACTCTGGACAATAAGAACGAAAGGCAAATACGAACCAGGAGGTCTGACGCGAACGTCCGCATACGGATACGTGTTGTTCTTCCTGGTGATACATATAGGGCACAAGAATCGGGCGTCCTTATTCTTCCCAGAGTCATCCGGGAAGAACACGCAGCCGGCGTGGTATACGTGGTTACAGTTAGTACAGGTGACCATCGGATAATAGAGCAGATAACTAAGAATGCGGTCAGTCAAAGAGCAGAAGACGGAGCGGAAACTCACGGTGTACGACCCCGACAGATGCACCGCGTACCATCCTTCCAGTCTGAATCGGTATCTTGACCAAACGTGAAACGAGGCCTTCGCGCCTTCTTCTGAGCTGCCAGCTCCTTCTCTCTCCGCCGCGTCTCCAGCTTCAAACGATGCTTTTCGCTGACCGGACCTTTGCGGAGGGCGATGATACGATGCAAACCAGCGAGATCCAACCCAAAGGAGACGTCTGGGGTCGGCGCCACGGCGAACTGGATCTTGTACAGTTTGCGCATGTAATGCCGCACCTGCTGAAGATATTCAGCTCGCTGGTTCTCCGGAGTCGCCGTGAAGGTCAAGAACTGCCCAATCACGGAAGAAAGTCGGTCTATACGATGAACGACGAGCTCCAGCTGCCTCCACTCCTCCGAGTAGTTCTTGGAAATTTCGGGGGCTTGCAGCATGATGGTCGGAAGGAAGCAGTAGTGCCAGCTCCGCTCTTTGTGGATAGAGCCGTTCCAGTGATGATGGTCGCAGAAAGGGCAGGAGCCGCCGTTGTTTGCGCAATCACCGTGGAAGCGAGCGGCGCAGTGGTCACATTGCACCGCGTCGGACTGGACACCGGGAGGAGGGGGACGAACGGCGACGTTGCAGATGCAGGTGAAGAACTCGTCTGTGGGCGGCAAGTCGTCTTCCGGACGCGTGTTCTCAATCACATCTTCGACAATGGATTTGGCTTCGGCCACCTCGTGTTCGGGGCAGTACCAGGGCAATCCCTTTACCCACTGCTGGTGAGCAAAGAGCTGGGTGTTGAGCTTCTCGAAATAGGGAAGGGTGAACATTTGGAGGTGCGTTTGGGCGTACATCTTCCACTGGTTCATGGTCTCGAACATTTCTTCTTCTGCGTGATACCGGTTCTTCAAGACCTGATCGCAGCGGGTTTCGAGGTCCTGGGCAATGAGGGCAGTCTTATGGATGTCTTGAACGGCAGCTATCCTGTAGTCCTTCTCGCAGCGAGTAACGAGTCGTATGACCTCATGGACTTTGGGTCGAGGTGCATCATGCTCGGGTCGCATCCAGTTCATCGCGACTCTCTCGAAATCCTGCGCCTTGGCCAGCGCAAGCATGAGCCGATTGTAGACCGTCGCGTCGATGGGAATGTCCTCATCCATCTTCGCAAACTCCTCCAGCTCCTCGATCGTCTTGATAGGTTGATCCAGGATTGCGCGGGCGCGTTCCTCCCAAGTGCTTCCCGCGCGCAATCGCGCCTCAAGCTGTTGTACCTGCGGATTATCCAACGGCAGATTGCAACTCCGTGCCCGTGTCAAGAGGTCGCGCACTTCGTCGAGCAGAATCGGGCTTTCGTGTTCATCCACCCTAGTCTCAAGCTCCCGGATCAGCTGTTCCCTATCCACGATCTTCTCGACTTCCACAAGCTCGTCCAGGAGAACGTTGATCGAAGACCCGTCGACAAGCACACGCCTGCACTCTGCAATAAATTCTTCGCGATCGGCAGCCTGGTGGGTCGAACCAAGGAGCGCGCTCGCTCGCTGCTTCATCTTTTCCGCAGTCTCTGCTAGCAGTCTCAAGGCGCCAATCTCAGGCGAATCGAAGCCAAGGTTCTCGACATCGCGGAGCAGAGTGTACAGCTCATCCAGCCCCTTGTCGGGTCGGTCACCTGGATCATCTGACGGAGGCGGCGGCGGCTCGTGCAACGGCGGCCGGCCGCGCGAACGCCGCAACCGTTTCCGGCTCTGCTTGCGCACGAGGAACGAGTTCGCCGAATCAATCCACTCATTCGCCCGCCCGACGCATTTGCGCAGCGAACCGAGCTCGGGGAGGGGGAAGCTGATGCGTTCGCCCTCGGAATACAGGGCGCGGAGCGAGCGCAGCTGCGGGCGCGCGCTCTCCATCAAAACCTTTCCTAGCTTGGCGCGCCAGCCGGAGGGGATCGCCGCGCGCATGGACACCGTATTCAGCGTTTCGATGAGCTCCTCGTCGGAGAAGCGCTTGCGCAGCGTAAGGTGGTCACTCGACCGGTCGCACAATAGGTGGGCGTGCTCGACGCAGGCGATAGCGGTCTTGCACCCGCAAGTCACCTGAGAGAGGTAGCAGAACGCCTTGCACACGGTGCACTGGTACTGGTCCTCAGGACGATCTTCCTCCTCGAGGATCTCCGACATCGCCATGGCCCGAGCAGCCTGACGATCACGCAACTCGCGGTCTGTCATTTCTTGGAGGCTGTCGATCAACCTTGAGAGACGAGTGAGCTTCGCTCGCAAACGAGGTGAGATACATACCACAACGCAGTCTTGATCGACTGAGATTGTTGGGTGATGGTAATGAGCAACTCATCGTGCGAAAACACCGGAAGCTTCCTGTGCTCGCGATACCGCTGCACGCATTCCCGCCCGTAGCCAAGCCAGTCAGGGAGCGCAAAATTCACCGCCTCGTTGAAGTTGAACTGCAAAACAGTTTTTAGTCAAAAGCTCGCCGATTTAGAAGACGATGAGACTAACTCCGTGATTGAAACCCGCGTGATAAGATTTGGGGCAGGTTATAACGAACTCACCCGCACGCTGGTTACAAGCGTACACCCGCACCCCAGCGTCGGTGACGCGTTTGGGATTCATGAGGGTGACGAGCTGGAAGAGCAGGTCGGGCTGCGCCTGGAAAAGGTCGGGAGCTTCGCCTTTAATGGCGGCCTCAAACTTCTCCGCGTCGGACCCCGGGACGCCGTACCACGTCTTGGTCTCTCCCCAGTGCACTGAACGTCAACCGTCAACCTCGGAACGCAAATAGCGAGAAAAAGACGCTTACTGAAGTTGATGCTGTAAGTGTAGTGGTCCTAGTTAAATCAAGGTTAGGGTTCAATCCACTCGAAGGAAAGTAAACAGATTGTGTACCTCATTGTGCCAGCAGAACGTAGAAAAAGTCATCCCGACATATGTCCACGGCACGGTCATTCCGGAGATATCAGACTTGATGAATCGCAGAAGAGAATCCGAGACGATGGGGATGTTGTTCAGATTCCAGGGATCCTTGGCGTAAGGATTGAGCGGGTGAGTCTCCATCGTGGGCATCGCGCTATCGTCGACGTCAACCTTCGCTCGAAAAAAAAAATACACGAGTCAGAAACGAATCGCACCTTCCATGCGTAGTCGAATGCACATCAGCGCCATACTCGACCTCGACGGTCTCATCCTGCGTATTAACGAGCCGCCAAAACTCCGTTTCGAGATCATACTCCGACACCGTAACATTCCCAATCCGGCTCGACGTCGGGTCGTCGATCTCGAGCGCATCAGGGTCCTTCGCGGGCGGATGCGACTCGAACCACACGCGGCGGAACTCCGCGTCCCGGGCTTGGAAACTCGAGAGACTGTGCTCGTCGCCCTCGTCGAAGCCGTAGTCGCCCCCCGTTCCGGCGAGGCAGGTGTAGCAGAACCACTGCTCCTTGGGGATGGTGTCGAGGGGCGGGTCGAGGCAGAACATGTGGAAGCCTGCGAGCGAAATAAAGTGAGTACAAACGAGTCGAAGCACGGAGGAAGAAGGACGACGAACCGCAATCACAGCCATCACAAAGCAGCATCTCGTCCCCGCGGTTCTTCTTGTGGCAGATTTCACAGTTTTGCTGGACTTGTATTGGAACGACGGTTAGACTCGGTGATCGAGTGCACATACCTCGGGGGTTCCTTTGAGCTCTTTCGTATCATGAAAGACCGGAGGCGGCAGTGGAGATGGAGCAAGGGTGCTAGGACCCGGGGTCTTCGAGCCTAGGGCATGTCAGGGCGCGTAGAAAATAAAAGTGTACAAAAAACCTACTCTGATCGTGCGAACCCATTCTCGTACTTCTGCGCGGTCGGGTGCTCGGGGGTTTGGTACCGTTGGCCTTGTGTTCGCCGTCCTCCGGCGGCTCGGAAAGCGGGCTCGAAGTAGAGGTGAGGGGACTATCGGGCGGAGTATTGTCCATCGATTTCGCAGAGAGCGTCGAGCGGGGGCGCTTGTCATCGCCGTGGCCGTTAGCGTGGGCGTGGCCATTAGCATGGCCGTGCCCGTGCCCGTTCACAGGCTTCTTGGGCGAGGGCGGTTTCGACGCCTCCTTCGACGCATTCTTCGCTTCGTACTCTTCAAACGGGAGGATGACGCGCGTATAGGAGTTCTTGAGCTGCGTCGAGAGCCCAGGGATGCCGTGATAACCAAGAATTCTGCCTAGATCTGACCACAACTTCTTCTTGGTCACCTGCAAGGTCTGAGTAACGCGAATCGCGAAAATCCTCGAAATGAAAACATACCACATAAAAGCCACCGAGCTTGCGGACCTCCTTTCTCAAAAGATAAAGATCGAGCGGTTTATTGTTAATCGTGGGCACGGAAACACGGGGATTACCCTGCTGCTGATGCCACACATAAAGCTGCTCCAGAAAATTGATTTTCGCGCGCGAGGAAGCTTCAACAGAATTAAGGCGCTGGAGCCGGGTCTTAAAGCGGAAATTCTGCAACAGATGAGTCAGCCGCGCAAGCGCTGCAAGGAGAAAGACACAAACAGCAGTATCTGTTACAAAAGGCATCTTCCACCCGACAGGGGGAACGACCTTGCAAATGCCATATGCGTTGGCGCGGTCGGAGATGGTGCGAATGTACGCCATGGGGTCCTTGAACTCCTCGGCCGTGGGATAAAACGCCGGGCAGTCCTGGAGCCCAAAGGGGCGCGGCTCTTTGTGGGGCAGCGAATCCGGCCGCGGGCTGATCGTCTTGACGGTGGACAAGTCCAAAATGGGCGAAGGGGGGATTATGGCGGGGGCGTCGCGGTATTTGACCGCCAGCACGTCCTCGGGGGCGTCGTCCTCGCCGATAGAGGCGGACCTGGAGCGAGTCTTGATCGCCATTAGGGCCTCGGTTTTGGATTTGCGCGGGGCTCGAGCGCTAGCCGAGGATGAGGATTCCGCTACTGCGGGCACGGGCGGCGCCGGCTCGTCGCTGGGGGGATTTATTGGGACGGCGCCTTCGACGGGGATGCTTATGCAGGAGTAGAAAGTGGTAGACGGTTTATTCGCTGACTGGAGGGCCTGGGAGGTGACTTTGGCGGAACCGGGGGTCGCAACGTGGGGGGATTTTCCGCGGCGCGACGGGGTGCCCCTGGGGGTGGCGGTAGAAGGGCTGTCATATGGGACAAGAGGCGAGGTGGATAACTGCTGCTTGGGATCCGGCTGTGATGGAGAGGGTGTGGCGAAGCGAGGGGATTTGCCGCGGCGGGAAGGAGTACCACGGGGGGTAAATGAAGGACCTTCACCGCTCATCTTGCCGACGCTGCTTGTTTTTTTTATTCCAGGGGCTTGAGGAGGGCCAGCAGAGTTGGAAGTTGTAGTCGAGGACCAGGCCTTAATTCAATCTCCGCTCTGAATCAGCTTCCACGTGGGAACCTCGTTCCGCATTTGGTTTCGTTCTCAGTAATTTCTCTGGAACACGCCCACGAGAAGCATTAAGGTCTAGAATCCCTTGTCTGACGCTTACAACGAGGCAAAACTATCTTGTCTGCTCAATGTCCTATTTTTCGGAGGATGTCTCAGAGCCGTGGCTGTGAAGGCTAGGTACAACCCAAATGGAGTCAGAAGTCTCGCAACAATGATCTCTAACAGCCAAAGTTTTTTGTTAGATGGGTCTCAGATGCACCTCAGAAAATTCAGGTGCGTTGATGAGACCTTTGCAGTCTATTTTTCACCGCGCGCGACGGAAACTCGACCGACATTCAACAGATCCACTTTACATAATTGTTGTGATCGTAAGTACGAACCTGAGGCGGCAAAGACACAGGATGACGCCGCCGAGTCCGGAGAGTCTAGATTTCCCCACAAAAATCGAGAACTTGTGGAGATGCGCAAACACCGACGTTACCTTTGGAAATTTTGGTGGTGCTATCAGTTTGAGAACCAGCTGAGTTGCTTCCCATGGCTCACTTCCAAAGTTCCATGTATAGATCGCTTCGAAGCCGAGCCTGCGCCAAGGACATCGAAATCGGTGAGAACTCACCTGGGCTGCGCCTACAATCCCTTTCGAGTCCGAGTCGCGGGGTGGGGAAGCAGTGGTCGTATCCCTCCGACCTGTTTATAAGACGATATATATATATCATCACCCCGGACCAACGCTAGCGTGTGAGTCCAACCAACAATAATCATCTCGAAGTTCAAAATAACCTACATCGCAAAGCGGTTCAGCTTGAATCACCGTCTTGTCAGTTTTACACTGCACGGAGAAAAAAGCCACTTACCGGTAAGCGCCTCAAACTCCAAGTTCACGCAAAAATAGGCAAAACAGACCACTGCGGCACACGCACGTACGCCGGGCATGCATGCGGTTCAAACTCTTGTTCGGTGGAGTCCAAGGTGGAGTCTGAGATGGCGTCTCGGGCAAGGGCAAGGGCATGCTCGAGTCGAGTTGAAATCCCAACAACACCTTTTATACCTTCGCGTCGAATCGGGTAGATTCAGGGTTGTGGACCCACGCAGGTCCACGGCATCACGGCGGTAACCGTTGCGTTACCGTTGCTTTATTCAACCTTGAACAAAAAATTATTAGGGTTCGACGGTATCTAGGTGGGTACGGCACGTTCAAAGGCGAGGATCGTAAGGATAGAAATACAGAAATACAGAAATACCTTCATTCATTCAGTGCCGCGAGGTTTTATTGAGTTGCGGTTGCGGGGTGACATAAGAAAGGGAGTTTGCAGGGTTGGGTCAGAGTAGTGGTCGGGAGTTCCGTTTGTGCCTTCGGTGGCGGACGGGGGAAGATGAGATAAAATATATACATACCTTGATTCAGTCAGTTAGTTAGTTGCGCACTAGCGGGAGGAGGTGTTTTATTGAGCTGCGGTGCATAAGAGGGAACTCTGAAAGGGTTGCCCAGGCTTTTCCTTCCCTGCAGCAGTTATACATATGATACTAGCAGTCCGAATGAATCCTGTTCACCTAAGTTCGTCTTGGATGTAGTATGCACTGTGCAGTCGGGAGCCAGAGATAAATTAGTGATTCCGAAGGAGCAGAGATGGTCTCCCGCCTCGAGTCTCTTGCTACCTACCACCGACCTAATCATCAGTGATTTTGTTGTGAACGCGGGCAAGCTTGAAGTGAACACTCACACCTTTGATGCAGTCCCGAGCTGGCTTGAAGTTAGGTACACAATTAGTTAGCTTAGCTTAGCTTCGGGCGAAGCCTTTTATATGAATGAACGTTTATGTTCAACTCGCACTCGGTTCATGCACGGAATAGAATGAATGAAGCTGCGCCTCAGACTGTATTTTCGAGATCACCGTCAAAGAAGCATTTAAAGAAGCAAAAGTGAAAGAGGAGACGCCGTCGCTAGCACGCGACCACAGCCAGTCCAGTACAGACGCCGAGAAGCCAATTTTTGATTGATGTTCTGCGTGCTTATCTTAAGAACCGAGTCCGAATAGAGATGCGTTGGGCTGGGGGAGGCTAGCAGCGATCCGACTGGAAGTCCTGGGCCCAGGGTACGCGGGAAGAAAAGAACAGCGCGCGCCTAGTAGCAGAGCAGAGCATGTTCGATTCCTACCTCCTGTCCGCGCCCAAGTGGTTTCGACGTAAAGACAGACACCCTGAGCCCTCCCGCGCAAAAAAGTATAACTGCTCGCACCTACCGCGAGGCGTTCTTGAAGCTAATAGGAACCCTAATGCGGAAACTTGCTTTTGTGAGTGTCAAATTTACGTGCGTCATGTTTCTGGGAGCTGAGTTGAAAGTGAGGGTGGTAGTGAGGTGACGTCGTCGTCGTCGTCGTCTCCCTGGAGCGCTTAGCTCCTGATGAGATACAGGGTTGACAGATTATCTGACGCGGATCAGGGAGCGATAAGAGGAGAATGAAGGAAGTAGGATGTCTAGTATGAAGGGAAGGAAGGGAATGAAAGCTATAGGGCAGAGGGTTATATACTCTTATAGTTGGGGGCAAGAATGAAAGATATGCGTTGTTTCAACGGTGGTTGCTTATTGGGAACGTTGATCATGTTGTTCTTTACAGAATTCTGATGCAATCAGGGTAAGGGCATAGTGTTTGTGGATGTTAAACCCTACGCCCAATCTTTCGTTTATAGAACCTGTTCTCTCCAACCATCATCACATATTGCCCCACCCCCCGAGTAAGTTTCCCCCTCGTCGTCGTCCACAGCGAGCTCATCGTCGTCCGCGTCCAGCTCCACTCCACCACCCCCACCACCAGCCACCGTATGTCTTTGCGCGATCTACGCGTCGAGACGCGCTGACACGTACCCCACAGATGCCCGACTCCCGTGAAGACTCTGTCTACCTCGCCAAGCTCGCTGAGCAGGCTGAGCGTTACGAAGGTCCGCTTTTTCTTTGTCTTTCAAATGACACCCCTTGCTCACCCCACGCCACAGAGATGGTCGAGAACATGAAGCGCGTCGCCTCGTCCGACCAGGAGCTCACCGTCGAAGAGCGCAATCTCCTCTCCGTCGCGTACAAGAACGTCATCGGCGCACGCCGTGCATCCTGGAGAATAGTCTCCTCCATCGAGCAGAAGGAAGAGTCCAAGGGCAACGAGGCCCAGGTGTCCATGATCAAGGGCTATAGAGAGAAGATCGAGCAGGAACTCGCTAAAATCTGCGAGGACATCCTCGAGGTTCTCGACAAGCACCTCATCCCCTCCGCCGCGTCGGGCGAGTCCAAGGTCTTCTACCACAAGATGTAGGCGCCCTTTGCCACTTTACCCCACTTTCTCCTAGATCGCTAACATCACCGCTCTCAGGATGGGTGACTACCACCGCTACCTTGCCGAATTCGCAACCGGCGATAAGCGGAAGGACAGCGCCGACAAGTCGCTCGAGGCCTACAAAGCCGCATCCGACGTCGCCGTCACCGAGCTCCCCCCGACACACCCCATCCGTCTCGGTCTCGCGCTCAACTTCTCCGTCTTCTACTACGAAATCCTCAACTCCCCCGACCGCGCATGCCACCTCGCAAAGCAAGCATTCGACGACGCCATCGCCGAGCTCGACACCCTATCAGAAGAGAGCTACAAAGACTCGACCCTCATCATGCAGCTGCTCCGGGATAACCTCACGCTCTGGACCTCGGACATGCAAGACTCTGGTGAGTTTCAGTTTCCCCCTCGCGACTGCGCAGCACCCCCTAACGCCCCCTCCTCTTTCAGCTGACAAGCCCGCCGACGCAAAGGAGGAGGCTGCGGAGGCACCGGCAGAGGATTAGATGTCGTTTTTTGCACGCGCGCGCCGTTTCTTGTTGTCTTATCATGTCCACGTCCATGTCATGCTCCCCCCCGTACACAACCCTCCATTCATCCATCCCAATCCAATGTTTAAATTCTTATTACGAATACGCGCTAAGACCTTTTACCCTTGGATCCGTTCTGAAAATAATGAATTCTCTCTTGCTCCTGTACTCGTGTGGTGTGATTTTGAGCCTGCTTCGACGTCGCACGAGCAGATGCAGATGCCACGCAACCAACACCAACGACCTTGCAATTGCTTTCCTGAATCCTAGATGCGCCGGCCACTCGTAACTGGGACTGGGACTCGTACCGTGTTTCTCGCGCTATTCGCTCTGTGCGCGGTCGTGTATCTCTACTTCGCGACGCTCGACACGGCGCGCGAGCTCTCCCCGCAGGGATGTCGGATGTCGTACATGTGGCCCTCCTATGTCCTGCAGGCGGAATTCGACGCACGCTGGACGCCGCTCGCGAAGCGGTATTCGCTCTGGCTGTATAGGGAGGTGGATGGGAATGGGCGGGGGTGGGAGGGGACGCATGTAGGTGGTGTTTGAAGCACGAATACATCCAATGGTGAAGATGCTGATGAATGAATGCGTAAATACGCGTAGGTGGGGAACGGGGTGCCGGTGCTGTTCATCCCGGGCAACGCGGGCTCGTCGAGGCAGGTGCGCTCCATAGCGTCGTCTGCGACGCGGCAGTACTACGATGCGCCGTATACCGTCGCGCTGGAATTCAAAGCGCGTCCCGAGGTGAAGCCGTTGGATTTCTTCGCTGGTGGGTACTCCCCAATATAATACGTACAGGTATAATGGCTAATGAGGATTATGGCAGTGGAATTCAACGAAGACCTCTCCGCCTTCCACGGCCCCACGCTCGACGCGCAAACGGCCTACACCGCGCGCGCGATCGCGTACATACGCGCTTTGTACCCCCCGCGCACGCCCATCGTCGTCATGGGGCACTCCATGGGCGGCGTCGTCGCCACCGCGCTCCTCGCTTTGAACCAAACCGCCGAAATGGAAATGGAAATGGACATCGCGGCGATTATAACGATGTCGACGCCACATACGCTCCCCCCGGCGCGGTTCGACGCGCGCATCGACGCGCTGTACGAGCGCACTGCGCGTGTCTTGGAGCGGGACGCGACGCCGATCGTGTCGCTGTGCGGCGGCGCGACGGACATGATGATCCCCTCCGAGTCGTGTGTCCTTCCTAACCCGTCTGTTGTGGGAGAGTCCGCGCCCTTCCGACGGACGGTGTTCTCCTCGGCGCTGGAGGGCGCGTGGACGGGTGTGGGACACCGCGAGATGGTGTGGTGCCACCAAGTCCGCTGGCGCCTCGCGCGCGCGGCGCTCGAGCTCTCTACCGCCTCTACGCCGTCTTCGCGCGCCGTCGTCCTCGACCGCTGGCTGCGCGATGGGCATCGCCTGCCCCCCTTATTGGAGGGCCGCCTCCCCGAGCCGCTGACGAATGCCGCGAACGCGGAGACGCTCCCGGAGGAGATGCATCTAGTGCTGAAGCACCCGCGGGGCTCGCGCACGTACCTGCTCCCCGTGCCCGTGCCCGTGCCCGTGCCCGCCCCCTCCACACCGCGTTCAAAGTTCGTGCTCCTCGTGTCGCACGGCTCCATCGCGCCCGTGGGGCCGCAGAAAGCGGGCTCGCTGACGGCGGCGGTGTTCGCGTGCGCTGGTGCGGATGACATGGAATGCGACAGCCTGAAGCCGACGGCGCTGAAGCTCATCCCCAGCCCCATCACCGGGCGGCCGTTTCCCATTCCGGAAGAGGGCTCGGACGAATCGGAGGGGATCGTGTTGTTCGAGGCGGACGTCCCTTCTGCGAAATATATCGCGGTGCGGATGGCGAACGCGCAGGGACAGGGGTGGATTACGGGTGGGTTCGTTGGCGCTGAGCCGTTCGTCAGTAGCGTCAGTACTATCCGTACGTTGCTTGCTTTCTTTGATACTTTTTTCCCCGACGATTCATGTTTTATTTTACGCAGACCTGCTGCTCGGCCACGTCTCAGTCCCGATGCCCGACTTTGCAGCCCTGCGCACGTCTTTCGAGTTCCCGAATCTCCTCTCGAACGCGCTCGTCGTCTACCGACTCACCCCTCGTCACAAAATATCCGAGGAACCTTGTTCCGGTACGTCGCCCCTTCTCTCACCACCTTCCTTCCACCTCGCTCACTCATCCTCACTCCCACAGACCCCCTCCTCGCCCCCCTCCTCGTACACACCTCCCACCCCTCTGAAACGCACTACTTCCCCCTCACCGTCCTCCCCTCCCACCGCATCCTCCTGCACACCCACGCCGCCGCCCCGCACGTCCACTCCCCCTTCGCCCCCCGGGGGGTGCGTTTCACCGTCTACTCCTCCGGCTCCCTCGGCTGCAAGTCCGATTTGGTCGCCCTGGACCTCAGCGTCGATTGGCCCGCGACTCTCGGCCGCTGGGCGTCCCGCTACTTCACCGCCGTGCCGAGCTGGGCGATCGGCGTCGTCGCAATAATCATATTCCAAGCTTGGGGGGCAAGTGAGAATAATGGTCGGTCCCTGCCCTGCATTTCTTGATAAGCTGGGAGCTTACGACGGATTGATACGCAGCCCCGCTCCCGAGCGTCGAAGAGTCTCTGGCGCTGTTCACGGGGAAGCCGCTGCGGAGACTGCTGTTCTTCTCTGTCTTGCTGTCGGCGGTCCCGCTCCCGGAGAGATTTTACCTCGGAAACAGAGGAGAGTGGCTGTTTTGTGCGATTGCGCCTCTACTACTCCTCGTCGCGACCGGATTCGTCTGCGTCAGCTGGTGGGTGCTCCAGGCACTCATCTGGCCGCTTGGCAAAATTGGGAGAGTCGGATTCAGACGGTACATTCCATTCGTTCAGCTGAAGATTTAGTTGGATTCGTGCTGATATTGGATATTGCATTATCAGACGTCGCGAGGACACAAGCGTCCACCGAAGCACCGTCATCTCGATGTGTCTCATCTTCCTCCTCATCTTCCTCTTCGTCCCCTGGCAAGTCGCCTTCCTCGGCTGCTGGGCCATCCACCTGTACAACTGCGCCGCCTCCAAGGTCCACGTCGCGCACATCACCTCCATCCCCGACGCGGTCGCGATCCCGCTCCTCCGGCGCCGCGGGGATGACGGCGAGCCCCTTGAAGACGACGAACCCGAGGAGGTGCGGAGGCCCGCTGCGCCGCCGCCGCCGCACGTCGTGGGGAACCACAACCACAACATGCACCTCCTGCTGCTCATGACGTGGCTCCTCCCGCTCGCCGCGCCCGTGCTGGTGGTCTGGGCGCGCACGCTCGCGGTCGCGGGGCTGACGACGCCGTTCGATGGGGACCACTTCTTCCTCAGCGTCGCGCCGTTCCTCGTCCTCGTCGATTTTGCCTCGTGGACGAATGGGCCGCTCTTCGAGCGGCAGAGGTTAGCATATCTTTTTTTTTTTTTTGTGGTGCGAGTGGGTGCTAACTTTACGTGCAGCTTTGAGCGCATTGTCTCTATTAGATGGGCCTTTGCGTGCCTTGCCGCTGCAGCTTTCCTTCTCGGCTCACGGAAGGCCTATTTCGTTTTCGATGCTGCCAAAGTCGCGATCGGTCTCGTCGTGCTCGTCAGAATCGGGCCGCGATATTGGGGACGCTCTTCCTTCTCTCCTGCTGCACGGAATTGAGGTTATCTCATTAACCGTGCATACTGTAAGCTCGGACGTACGTCCAGGCGTCCCGCACCATAATAATAATATATTGTACACTTTCATTGTATAGGCATTCGGAACACCCTCAGGCGGCATTGATCAAGGCCGATATCGCGTTTATCAACACAAAGTTGGGCCCGCCGCTTCCGTGCTCCTCCAATTGCGTGCCGCAGGTCATCAGGAAGACAGCCATCAAGCACATATCGAGCATCCCGGCGTTTTCGCAAATTTCCGGCGAGGCCTCCATGTGGATCACGTTCTCCTCGTTGTGCCAATACGCGAGGCGTTTCTGGGGCGCGGAGGGGTGGTATAGCTTCGCGTGTCCAGGTTAACTTGTAATAATAATCGGGAACTGGACGGGCCCGACTTACCTCGACGTTCATCCCGTCGGGCGACCCGCGCCAGCCATACGTCTGGTCCTCGTGGGTCATCCCTCGGATCCTGAATCGGGTTACATGTACCCTCGAATCCGATACAACACCAAAAACGCAACGTACATCGCCTTGCCCTCCAAAGGAAGGAAATCTTTGGATTTTACTTCCGCGCCGCGGTATCGTATTCTGGGGAGCGAATGGTTCCACTCGACGACGGCGAGGACCTGCCCGTGCATATTGTGGAGGGTGCTTTCCTTTTTTGTGCTCGCAACCGTCAGGACGGTCCGGCCCCAGGGATCCGTCACGCGCGAGACGCGGATGGTTTTTTTGACGCCTGAGAATTTGAAGGTGATGAATTGGGGCCCGGGTGCGGCTGGTGGCGGCTGGTGCGCGGCTTTTTCATCCGGGTGTTTGGTGTCGGAGTGTTGGTAGTGAGGAGGTTGTGAGTTGTGCATCGGTGGTTGGTCAAATGCTTGCGGTGGAGGTGCAAACGATCCTTGCGGAGGTCCATACGATCCGGGCGGGGCATAACATCCTTGGGGTGGCTGCGGTGGCTGTCCGTACGACGGATACTGCTGCTGCTGGGAATCTGCAGGCAAGTTGGAAGCCGGAATGAGATCAGTAACTGAAATTTGAACCCACGATGACCGTATTGAGGCTGCTGGTAGGGAGCATTATATTGTCCAGACATAATGGAATAGGGAGAGAGGAAAGGCAACGCGTCAAGAATCGATTCGCTATTTGTAGTGGACCGTCGCTTATGATCCAATCAAATTGCGCGGGCAGTGATAGTTGAGATAGGGACGTCCCCGATCTAGGGTTCTCGGTTTAAGCAGGTTTAAGCTGATACATTTCTTGCCAACGGTCGCACCGTCACCGGTAACACTTAGATTCGTAGATTTGACGGAAAAGGAACTCAACGCCAACACAGCCACATCGCATCCCGATTTGGAAAATGATCGACAATAAGATAGGAAAGTTATTCGAGTATCCGCTTCAACACGTACCGCAACTGCTAAATTTCCTCGCCCCGATTGGGACGATGTTTCTGCGGTAAGCGACAGAGTTTTTGTTCGTTGGGTTACACTTGACGCTGCAGCCGCGCGGGAGTCGAAGGTGTTCAGATGGATCGGGAGCTCGCAGAGACGATGAAAGGCGGCGGAAAATAATGGGTGTGACTTGGGAAGGGCGCGGAGAAGAACGTGGACCGTCCTTGAATCGTGAATATGGGAGAGAATGCGCGAGAATACGTCTTAATCAAGAGATATTGAGTGGGACATGACGTCTACGAGTTAGAGGTGCCAGTTTTGTTGACGGTTCGAGTTGCGAAAGTAGGTCAAGACTGCGCACAGTCCCTGTTTGTCAGCGCGTTAGCTAGGGTGATGTTTCCAACGAGATCCTCGTTTCATTGCAACCGAATTGCAGCTCAGTATATTGTGCACAGCAGAGGGCAAGCAGAGGGAGAAAATCAACGAATGCCAGTGATCTGTGGGCGGCCCGGGCCTTCCAAAGAATTTTGAACGGACTCGGCGTTCACATTGCAGTTGCATGGTACAGTGCTTCTTTCTACACTGTATGTACGGTATTGCGAACGACCTCAACGGCCGCGGTATATGTACAGTATTCGATTAGGAGGGAGGGAATAGATTGAGTTGGGGTTACAATAGATTGAGTTGGGATTACAAGCTAGGTAGGAACTGAGTTGGGGTTCAAAAAAAGTCAGAGCATTATAGCAAAGCGAGAGCATGGCAAAAAAAGTAGTGAAGACGTGACCGTAAATTCCGTTGGACCTTCACGAGGACTCGCTTTCACTGTCCTCCGAAGCTGCGTCGTCCTCGCTATCTGGCTCGGCGCCTGTATGATCAAGGTCATACACGCTGGGTCCTTCAGGAACAATATCGGCGTAACGCCTGTTGGAAGTAAGATATTTTCGGGCAACGCTACACACATCATCCATCGTCCACGGCTGCATAGGGTCATGCATGGGCCGTAAGCGCTCCAACTGCATCTCGAGAGCGTCCTGCAATTCGCGAGGAATGCCTGCCCAGAAGAAATACAGATAGTCGAAGGTACTGAGCTGCTGAGTATTATGAAGCTCCCCGACAGCAGCGCAGTAGGAACGATAGTAGCGCTTCCACTGCGCGATGGTGCCAATGGGAGCCCGGGTTGCATGCGCGTGTCGGTAGGCGACGAGACGTGGGATGGGCGGCTCCGGGCCGTACCATTTCAAGAGCTCGCCCTTGAGTGCGTCCCAATCGTGGTCGTGAAAGCTTTGACAACCACGAACAAAGGAGCGAACACGAGGTGTGCAGTACTGGAGAATCTCCTCGCACTGTGCAATAGGGTCCTGTACATTGTTCTTGGCAAGGAGACGCTCGTAGTGCGAAATGAATGGATCAATATCGGCGGCCTACCACCGAAATGGGGGGCCGTGGGTTCGCCTGGTAGCGGCATATTCACCACTGGTGCAAGATGTGCGAAGAAAGTCGAGACATTCGAAAAACTGGTGGTGGTCGAGAGTAAAGAGGTATTTGATCCCATCAACCGCGTACTGACTCATGCATCAGTTTGTTCTTTCTCTCAACTAGTAAAACTCTCTCTCGGCCTTTGCTCAAATGGACAGCGCCGAATTCCATGCTGCTGTAGGTTTTGTGTGTTTCCGAATCCGTCTGTCCGCTTTTCATGGCCAATCTAAAGGTATATGAGACGGTTCGCCTCATCCCCGCTCAAAAGGTCACCAGCTACGGTATGCATATATATGTATCGGGGCTGAGCATCCCACTTATTGCGGTGCGTCATCAAGGCCACATAGCCAAATTAATTGGGATGCCGAACCACTCGCGGCACGTCGGCCAGGGTAAGAAAGCTACGTGCGTTTGTAATCTCCAACTGCTACAACGAAATACGCGTATGTAGCCCTCAAGTTTCTGGACCCTGCGGCGGAACCCCCGGTCCCTTGGTACCGCGTTGTTTCATCTTCTGGCGCTATCTCTTCGCGCGGCCCTGGGACTAACGGGGCGCGGATTCAAGGCGACGCTTTGACGGCAGAAGGCGTGGAGGTTACTGTGACTCCCTCGGGCGAAAGGAAGGTCGACTTCTCAGCCTTTGGATGGTTCCCGGCGCCTGGCACAATTTGAATTGTTTCCTGTCCTGCTTTTGGTTTGCGGCTCGCTTGATGTACTTGTATCTAAACACATTCAATCTCTTCTCATTTCCGCAATAGCTTCAGTTACTCATTCTCGGTTTCCACCTATCAAGTTTGTATCCTGGGGCCAAGGCGGCTTTGGAGCGAACACCAGACTTGGAGCAGATCCTCGGAGTGGGGACCCCTCGAGGAGTGCAATCCAGAGGAAGGTTCTTGCCAGTGCAGATGACGTGGTAACCGAGCAGGGAGTATAAAGCGGGCGGGGAACTTTCACTTATTATTCCTTCATTCAACGATGGGTGAAATTGTTCAGTCTGGCCTCACCTACAGAATCACCAACGCGAAAGCAGGAACCGTCGTAGACCTCTCTGGCGGGGATAACAGGTCCAGTGCGTGCATTTGATATCGCCTTTGAAGAAGAAGAATGCTCAGGCCGTTGTACAGTCATCGGATATCCGTACCATGCTGGTCCGAACCAACATGTAAGTTGTCGCGCGCGCAGCTCGCTACAAATAACAAATAAACCAACAAGTGGATGGTCACTTGGACGGGCCATGCATGGACCATCCGGTCTCTTTCGTCCGGTCTCTACCTCAGCTTGGGTGGAACACCTGGCGACGGCACCCCCCTCATTGCAACGTCGACCCCGTTCGAGTTCGACATCTGGCACGACGAGACGGACAAGGCCAACTACCGCATCTTCGTGCCCAACACCAAGCTCAACCTGGATTTGTACAACGACGGCAACCCTACCCCGGGTACCCCGATCACATTGTGGTATCAGTGGGCAGGAATCCACCAGACGTGGAAGTTTGAACGGGGTAAGTGTCTTTTATTTAGCATTTCAACACTGTTCAACCTCATTGCAGTTTGAAATGTTGCATTCGATCGCTGTAATTGTGTAGTTCTGTTTTGATTGTCCTTTCGAACTATGTGCCCCAAATTCTAGTTGATACTTAGAGAAACTGCCGAGGAGCAACTGTGAAAATGAATTGTACCAACTCGCACTTGCGGAAAGCAACTCTTTACCACCCTCGACGTCTTTCGATTCCCAGTCAGCGTTTTATACGACGTGCAGCTTCAACTCAACATTTTCGCGCGAGCGCGAAATTGCAATTAGTCCAAATAAGGCAATCTGGCGCAACAAGCTATCGTCGAAAGGTAGGAAAGCCGGGGCACACCTGCGATATGGAGAATCATATAGGACGGGTTACAAGGGCCAGATAAAAGCTGGAAAACAACAAAAAGGGAGAGAATAATGGATGATCCACACCGCCCTTGGACAACAAAGACAAACATTGCGGCTTTGGACGAAACTCCCTCGGCTCTCGCTGGTTCTCTCCCTTCTCCTTCTTCCGCACCTTCATCTCGCATCCGTATAACAAAAATGGGCCGATGGTGCGCTCTCTGCGCGGTGGTTAGTGCTCCTGATTACTCATCCCACCCAGGACCAATGAATACCAAGATGATGTCCTCACTTCCAAACTAAAAGGCCTTGTGTAGGTTTCTGTCGATTAGATACCAGAAAGCGGTTGATAAATGTCGGCGGTTAGGTCCGGCGCGATCACTCGCTCCAAGTTAGAGAAGGCTGAGCCTACCATTAGGCATGTCACGTCCAAACGATACCAGGCGTTCTCGCTGACATGCTCTTGCACTCAATTGTCGGCGTCTTAAAGCTATAAAAACTTTGTTGAAGACCTGGATGCCGGCGACTCGTTTACCACGTCTGTCATTGAAATTTTGGTCCAGGTGAACGCATACATCAATCTTGGTATTCTTGGTATTCACCATGTGAATTGAAGGAATTGGCAGAGAGGCGTCTGCGCAGCAGTCCAGGCGACCGCAGGCTTATAGCAGATCGCACGGCGAAGAGTTTGCGGTTACTGGCCACTCCGATTCGGATATATCGCGAACGGAGGACCGCTGGGCGTAGAACGGTCAACATGGCCGAGTATCTGACTGCTCCGCCGGATGAGATGGATCTGGAGGAAGACGAGGACGAGTTTGACAGTCTATTAGACCGCGCTTCTCAGCCGGTCGAGGGCGTGCGCATGAACTCGGAGCTATACGACGCATACGGTCCTCCGAGCTGGACTTCCCCTCGTAGGTCGCTGCCAATTACCGGACCTCCCACCCCTACTTTATCAGACGGTCCTCCAACTCCTCCGCTTGTTCTCTCCCCTCCACGCACAAGCACTGTTTGGACCCTCCCTCCGGCTGTCCCGGGATCCTTAGCGCTCTCCCGCCAGCCCTCTATTCGTCGGCCCACCCGCTCACGAACTGTAGATTTCAACGAGTTTACGGCCCAGCGCCGGTCCAGCACTCGCGATCTGCGCGCAGATGCGCCTGCTGGTGACGATACGTGGTCCCGATCCCGGTCCACGCGCCGCTTCTTCCCTTTCAGCTATCAGACTCGCCGCCATGATCTGAGCTGGAACGAATCCCTGGGCGAGGTCAGTGGAGAATTATCGGACGACCCGCTCAATCTGCCCGAACCCACGCCCTCGAGTACGACATTCTACTCGTTCCCCACACCGATCTCCTCCAGCTCGTCGTCGCACGACGGCCATCCCGCCGAGACGAGTCAAGTGCGTGTAACGAGCTCCGGACCGCGATTGCGTCGCGGTGGTGTCCGGCCGCCAGAGTCTTTGCTTTTGCGCCGTGTATCACCCACCAGAGATAGCGGTGCCCCGCAGTCGCCTGTCAGCGAAGGGGCGCTGGCGTATCCAGCACCTGCAGATGCTCCCTCGTATCCAGTACCGGATGCTGCTTCGTATCCGACGCCCGGGTCGCCTGCGAATGAGAGTGGGAGTGAAAATCAAGCTTGAAATGAATATGGACTTGTTGTATTAGTAGCGTATGTTGGTCTAGACATATTTCATGTGGTGGCTTTGGTTTGTAGGTATCATATATTTGAGGGATCTGTTGGCCTCTTGGTTCGTTAAAATATTAATGAAACCTTTTCTCTCGTTCCAAGGTGTGACTCGTTGTGACGTCCCGCTTTGCTGCTTGAACTTGATGAGCGCGCCAGTTCACCTCATGGCCAACGCAGCGCTTCGCGCCGAGCTACACGACCTCGATTTGACAATAGCAGAACTGCAGGCGCGCCGGAAGCAGGTTCAGGCTCGCCTGGATTCTATCAACTATCCAATTCTAACTCTGCCACCCGAAATCACCTCCGAGATTTTTCTCCGCTGCCTACCAGAAACGCGAAAGCCCGACGTCGTGAATCCAAAAGAGGCCCCGCTACTCTTGACGCATGTTTGCTCCGCGTGGCGGCGAATCGCCTGCTCTACGCCTCAGCTATGGAATACCTTCGAGGTCACAGTCCGGCAGGCAGGGAAACCTGTGGACTTAGAGGACATAGCAGAGACCTGGTTCAATCGCGCTGGTGGTCTTGCGCTTTCCGTAAAGTATAAGGACTGCATCATATATGCACCCAGCTTCGCCCGATTTCTCCCAGCGTTGCGGCGACACGCGAGGAAAGTGCGCTCGTTGGAGCTTCGTGTAAATTTCGGTGATCTCGTTATGATCGACCCACCACTCGATTGCGTATTGCTCCAAAGTCTCTCGATTCACCTCGATGACTGGGAGAATTCAGCACAACCTCACGTCGAAATTTTCACCAACGGCGTCCCTCTACTGCGCGAGGTGTCGATGAGCACGGCCCCTCCATCTTTCCTCGCACTCTCCTGGCAACAGCTCACCAAATTCACCGGAGAGCTGTACTACGTGGAGGACTGCCTGGATGCATTGCGTGCCATGCCCAATCTCACAGAGTGTGCCTTCTCGGCATATGATCTGGACACAGTTGCGGAGGTATTCTCTCACCCGAACATTCAGCATTTCACCCTCTTCAAAAGTAGTGGCTCAGATCTGTCCGCGGGCGCCAGCAGCGCTGACCTCCTTTGCCGTGTCACCCTCCCCGCTCTCCAGACACTTGAACTCGTGGATGTCGACGAATACAATCTCGATTCATTTCTTATCCGTTCGGCAGCCCCCCTTCGTGAACTCGTAGTTCGCTCGTCGATATCGAGTCTTGCCATACAGCCCGTGCTTTCAGCTACTTTCTTGGCACTTAGGCTCACTCTACTGGAGATTTGGCATCCGTCAGGCGTCTTTTTGATGGCTTTCCTTGAAACCCTCGCCCAGGACGCGAATGCCTTACCCAGCCTGCGCACCCTCTCGTTTCGGGGTTGCCATCGCGATGGATACAGCGGATTCTCTGTGGACGGCATTATAGACGCGGCAGCCGTACCAATCACTCAAAGG
This sequence comes from Mycena metata, assembly GCA_029378385.1. Classification (NCBI taxonomy): domain Eukaryota; kingdom Fungi; phylum Basidiomycota; class Agaricomycetes; order Agaricales; family Mycenaceae; genus Mycena; species Mycena metata. The sequence goes on from JARKIB010000198.1 coordinate 63,613, forward strand.
AGGCACCTCGCAGGATGTGCGCAACTTCAGTCCTTCCACGTGGTGTCGAAAACACATCCAAAGATGTCCGTATACGCCGAGGCTCGTCTCTTGCCGTTCAGGAAGTTGAAGGAGGCTGGGATGGACATTTACATTGGTTCAGAGGAGGAATCAATTATATAGCCCGCACTCAGTTGGTCTCATGAATTTTTATCTGCCCAAGGAACCAAACCATTTCAGTTCCCCGCTTGATTTTTCGTCGCCGCCTCGAAACTGAGACCTGATAAACCGTTTCCCCCGAATTTGGTACCTTGATTTTCCTTTCGCGGATTATGTTCCAGGCTACGAGTGCGTGCACACTAGAGTAGATTATGCTATTCATAACAATACTGTCCGAGTCTAGTCTATCGTTTATGGACCATAAACTTATACGTTGAATATCCGCCGATAAGAGCAAATGCCGCAAGCCCTGCAATAATGGAGACGAACCATGCGTATCCCTGCCCTTTTATGAGTTGGGATTGGACGATATGTGGGGGTGCTCACCGGGACGTCTTGCCCAGGTACGTGTACGTTCATGCCCCACAGACCTTCGCCCGCCAGTAAGCCTTTGCGTAAAAAGAAAATAAACAACACGACTAACCCGTTACAAGATTCATTGGGATGAGGACCGTCCCGAGCGCGGTGAGCTTGGAGAGCACGTCGTTGATTTGGTTGTTGGCGTCCGTCATCTCGATGGAGATCTGCGCTAGGTAGTTTGAGTGTGAGCGCGAGAGAATCTTCTCGTAGTGGTTCAGATTCTGGGTCATCGTGATAAGATGGTCCTAGAATATACCGTTAGCTAATCTCAGCGCTTCCGAAGGAATCATAATCCTCACCTGAATATCTGAGAGATACAGGCCCTTTGATCGGGCGGTGAGATATAGTCAAGAGCCACAAGAGGTAACTCACAATGTCCGATGTTGGTGCAACGCGCCAGTGCTCGTTACAGCGCTTTGCCAGCCCCTTGACGACGTCCGCCTTGTTCCCCATGAGTCGCAAAAGCCCCATAACCTTCTTCCGACAGGTCCCTATGCGCCGAAGCATGTCGCTCTGCTCCGCCTCTTTGAGTATGAGCACAAGCTCGTCGATGCTGTCGACTTCGTACTCAATCCCCTGGATCAGCGGCCCAAACGCGTCGGTGATGTCGTCAATGAGCGCGTAGGAGATCCAGTCGGACGTAACGCTGATGTAGTCCTTGAGCTGCTTGATGCGCCGTCGGACGTTCTGCGGGTGCGGCGTGGGGCGGAAGTGGAACGAGAGTGTGCCCTCGCGGAAGACGATAATGTACATGTTGAGCGGCTCGAGGTGTGTCGGGCTGTACGGGTCCTGGTCGAACGAGCGGAAACACACGAGATAGTAGTTGCGGAAGAGCTCGATCTTCTCGCGCGTCTCCTCCATTTGAATGTCCTCGGTGGTGAGCGGGTGGATCGAGAACACCTACGGCGCGTCAACAAGCGGCAGTGGGAGGCAGCAGCAGCGGGCTTGCCTTGCTCAGCATCTTCATCTCGTCGTCTGTAGGGCTTTGCACGTCCAGCCACCATGTGCTCGACTCCGAATCGCTCGAGCTGTGTCGTGGGTGCTCGCCCGGCAGTTTGTGGCTCGATGGCCGTGGGGGCTTTTCGGCCAACGGGACCGGTGCCGGGCGTGTTGGGGGGCGCTCTCGCGACGCGTTCGAGTCCCGCGACGGGGAGATTCCCGTGAAGAGGTCCGTGAACGACTGACCCTCCGCCGGGAGCTCGCTCAGGCTGCGCGCATGTATCGTCGCAGAGAGGGCGTTCGAGTAGAAGGAGAAGCGGTACGGTCGGTCGTGCCCGGAGTTCAAGATACCCGGGATGCCGGTGGTCGTTTGCGCGGCGTCAATAGTGAATGAAGGGGGCGGATCGCCAGTGTTCCCTTCAAAAAGCGCCATCTTACCGCCGCCACCCTTGCGGTGGTGCCGTGGGCGCGGGTTGCTGTGGCTAAGCTTCCGTCGGGGGGAGGAACGTCGCTCGGGGTCTGAAGGGCTGTCGTCGACGTCTTCAGTGTCGGGGCCGACGGTGTGCGCGCGCAAGGCGCTTAGCGAAAATTTGGGTGAGGCCAGGTTAAGCAGAGTCTTTTCGGCCATGGCGAATTCTTCCATCGGGGAGAAATCGAATTCCGAATGGGAGGCATTGGGCTGGTACGTGGGGAGGCCGCCGAACGTCGAAGTCGGGGCAGCATGCAGTTGCGACGCGTGTGCCAGCAAAGCCGGATCGTGTGCGGACATATGGTTCATTTCCAGTGGTTCCGGCATCTGGACCACGTTTTCTACCTGTTCCTCTGCTTCTCCGCGCGCTATGTCAAGTTCATGCTGCTCCTGACTCGAAAGGGCGGGGAAGCCGCCGTCGGAGGTGTCGGAAAGGGGGGCTATGGTCTCTCGGCGGGCACGGGAGAGTTGCATGGCCATGTCGACGTCCATTGTGCGCTGGCGCTCTCGAAACTGAGGGTCGTTGGGATCAAGTGACCGGGCGAGGGTAGGGGAGTGTCGAGAGCGAGAGAGGTCGCTCTCGCTCCGACTTATGCTTGCCCTGCGACGAACCGGAGACCCGCCGCGAATTGAGATGGGCGAACTGGATAGGACCGCGTCGTCTTCCCTAGGAGAGGAACTCATGATTAAAGGTCGCCGTAGGTTGTGTTGGGTTTAATATGAGGTTTCCAGGAGAGCCTCGCGTTATGTGTCTGTTCTAAGTTTGGGCGTAGAGATCCGCAGAGTCACGGAATGACCTCGGGGATTGTGTTGACGTTCAGGAACGATGAGCGGAAAACTTGAGAGTCGGTAACAGTAAGCCTTGAACTATCCGCTTCGTAGTCCCAAGATTCAAAGGGAAAAAGCCTCGAGGGCGAACGTAGAGCGCTTCACCTAAACTAGTTGAACGCTTTTGTGACCTTTGAGTTGTGGAAATTCGTACCAGAACTTCCCGGTGAACCGGAACACCTTAGAACCAACCCAAGATGTTTCTGTGGTGTAGTGAACCAAGGAAAAATGCCTCCAGTTCTGATCTTAGTTAGTTCAAGGTTGTGGAGCGTGAGTTGCCAAAAAATCGCACCAGACGACTTGGCGATTCAGGGGGTCTTCTCCGAGGCGTCCAAAGTTTCCGTGAGTTCTCGTTCCCTTGAACTTTATACAACGTAGAGGAAACGCTGGGACTGTACGTCCACGTCGACGGCCAAAAAGTCAACTTGGAAAGGCAAAAGTGATCGGTAGCCGACGGTCACCCGGCGGATCACCGGCCCGGTTCGAAGTTCGGTCCGTCGATCCGGTAAAGCAGCAATTTTTTCAACAACTTTGCGAAAAGAAAGAGATAAGGCCTGGAGTGTACACTAAAAACGACGGCCAATTCCAGCTCGATAGCGGACGACAAGCCCACAAAGCCCTCCCAAAAATCTCAACCATTTCGCAGTCTTGACTGGCCCTACGAACCCATGCCCGAAGAGGCTGAAGAACCAGTACTGTGGTAGGAGCATCGCCGCCACGAAATCATGTAGGACTTCGAACTGGAATCTCCTTAGGTCTGGATGTTGGTCGACATCGCCTGACGGTCAGAGATTGGATGACTATGAGGTGGCGCAAGAGCATGAGTGACACTCACCGAGCAGCACTACCAGATCTTTGATTGGTAAATGAATGGTTTGCCAGTAAGCCCTCGCGCGCTCTGTTTCTATCCCGTACTTGATCCACACTGCAGTAACTTTTTTGCCCGCCCGTTCCGGGGCTAATTCAATGACTGTTTGGCGCATTTTGTGTCCCCCCGGCACATCATCGCGCGGAGACAAAAACTTGAGTTCCTCGACTATCTCCTCGAACGCGCGCTTGATGTCCTCCGCCATATGCGAACGCTCCGCCAATTTCTCCAGCTCGTCCTGCAGCACCGTTGCGCCCCGCACAAGGGTCAACAGCTCGGTAACCTTCTCCTCTAGGCTGAACAACCCCCCTACGACGTCCTCGCAGTATGACCGCCGGCCATCCCTTGGTTCCTGAATCGGATCTTCGTTGGCGGAAACAACGTATTGCTGAAAGAAAGAGGTGATCAAGAAAGCACGCAGGCCAGGGCGTAAACGCACGCCTATTGCCGATTCAGAGGGGAAAGTCAAGAAATGCGCCGCGAAAATGAACGCTAGGACCAGTACTTTCGGTCGCATTTTGAGTGGTTTAGAGGGACAGAAAGAAAGAGAATGGTTGTCTGTTGGTTATAACGTCCCAGCCTCGTTTTCAGGGTCGAAGCTACACCGGAAGCGCCCAGGGGAAGTCTTGATAAAACCCACGAGTTTATTTCGCAGCGTGGGCATTAGTGTGGTGTTCAGCGCGGTTTCTTCCCACACTCTGGTAGCAAAAGATGCCCAAGACTGGGCTCATCTAAAACCGTCACATAACCTCATTAAATACACGTACGATCTACAGATACAATCCGAGTTTTTTATGGCAAGAAATTACTTGCGCATCCGTTTCTTAAAGCGTTCCATGACCTGGTTTCGTGCGTCAGGACAGCCACGACAATACAAACGCAGAACATACCGCTTCATCGGTCGCCATTTGCGCGTTACCCTCGTTGTTATTCCGGCGCGGCTGGTCATCCTGCGTGGGCATCCCCATCGCCTCAAGCTTGGCGTCTCGGAGGATGTCTGCGTCGGACTTGGTTTTGAGATTTGGGCGATAGACTGCGAATAGTGTTAAAGATAGAAAAGTTATTGCGAGAAAACAACTGACAGCGCGAGGCAACGAGGTGCTCCTCGTCGTTGTTGACCTTCTTGCGCGGCTCCTGCCGACCTTCAGCCACAACCCTCTTGGCTTTCTCCGTGTCCTCGATGTTCTTGAGACGGGTACTGTAATATGTAATCAGTAAATGACAACGACCTCAAGATAATACACACTCCATGCCAAGGTCGACCTCCGGAATTGCAGTGAGCATGGTGAGACTGTTGGTGACGCTGCCATCGTCCGGCGTGGGCTTCTGCTTGTCCACCTTCCAGCGGTCGGCGATGCGATAGAGGGCCTCTTGTGGGTCGGCCGGTCCCTTATCTGCGTCGTCCTCGTCGCGAGGCTTGCCACGGACCTTGAGGTTCTCCTCGATGTACGCCATCCTGCGCGAAATTTAGTCGGGCCAACTCATTTATGGAGCACCAACATATGCTTGTCGACGTCGAGCGCATTCGTCTGCTGCGTAAAGTTGTTGTTTCGGACAACCCTCCTGGCTCTAGCGTCGCGCTCCTCGTCGTCCCTGTCATCCGTTGTTGAATACAGCGAAAACAACAACCAACGAACTTACTCCTCGTCCTCCGGAATCGGCGCAGTCTTGCGCAACCCCCCACGCTCCGCCTCTTCCTCCTCCCTCGGCCGCTTCTTCTTGTTCTTCTTCGCGTCCCCCTTGTTCAACTTGGCCGCATCGATGCCTTGACGTGCCTTGCGAAGCTTGCGCAACTCGATTAAATCATTGAGATCCAGACTGTGCAGCGGGCTCTGCTTGTAATCTTTTCGTGCAAGTGAAGGACGCACGGTGTAGCGTCTTCGTCCTCATCCGCGGGCGCCACTTCCTCCTCTGGCGATTTTTCCCGGACGCGAGGTTGTGGTCGAGTTCGTTTCTTGATCATTGCGGACAGTGTACGGGTTGACGGTCCGCGCGGGCCGTGCTCATCAGCTTTGCGCCGAGCGTTGGCCGAGCGTTCATTTTTTTTTTTCATTTTGCAAAGTTTAACCTACAAAGTCACAGTGTCGAAGACCTTAGGGACATGTACTCCATGTTACCGTTGAGTTTAACCAGAAAAACCAAAAACAAACGGCACCGTAAATAGGGGTTAAATATATAGAACGAGGTTACGAGTGTCGTTGTCTGTCAAGAGAGACTAGGTTAAATAGGGGTACCGCATTACCGCTACACCAACTGCTGTGGCTTTCACGCATACGATGGCATTTCGGACCATTCAACAAAAATCCCTCGCTGGATGCGGGCGGGCGCTCTTCTTACGATCCTTGACCACTTCCAAGGTTGCGCAGCTTCGAAAGTAAATACCCCCGATATTTCTTCCCACTTGTCACTCACAGTACCGTTTAAATTGTAGGGTTATAACCTATGCGCCACAAGGTCGTGATATAGCCCGCCGTACCCCCGAAAACGGTGTGTCGGTCCGCGATTCTATTACCAGTTCAATCTAGAATTGCCGAATCAAGATTATATGGGGCTCGTCAACCACGAAGACTACTTCCCCTGCACCTTTACCAAACAGGATCTACCCGCGGGCTGGAATTTGGGACGGAAGCAGCATCCATGCGACTACCTTATGCTGCCCACGGAGAAACAGCATCTTCGCTCACGCCGTGCTCAAGTAGAGGCTCGATGGAGAGTCCATGTCGATGAGGAAGGACATGGGCATGTACTCATTCTCCGAAATCTTGAAGCTGACGCGATACCACAGCTTGCGGCCCTCCCGCTCACCCGAACTCGTTAGAAACTGCGGCTTGAGAGATACGGCTCCAGCATCAGAATGGTCTTTATATCCAGGCGACTCCGACGCCTCACAAATACACGCTGCTGAATATCATTGGACTGGACTTGATTGAGGAGTTCGAACTACAAGTTACGAAGGGAGGCTGGAAGTGGGGCAAGGGCCTCGACTTTTGATGATGTTGGCCGAATTCGGATAATTGTTTCGTGTTCCAGTCCCCCCAGCTCATATAAAACTAGACTTTGCCACTAATATTTTTGTCGATGTCAGCGATACCATTCGCATGCAAGGAAAGCGTAAACTATGAGATTAACTGACCCGGAATTATATATCCGATTCCTCCTCTGTACCAATAGGGTGTTTCACACATCACTATTTGGGGCCCAACTTGGGTCCCAACTCGATGTCCAACTTGACGAAGTTGGGAGCCCCAAGTTGGGCCGATTTCGAAGTTGGATGTCAGATCGTGCTCAACCCCACGATCTGACATCCAACTTCGAGATCGCAACTTGTCAAGTTGCGATTTCCTCGCGGGGCTGATGGCATCTTGATGGCATCTTTGGTGAACGAGTGCCGAAGTTGGCAACTTCGGAGTTGGACGACCAAAAGGGCGTTCACACATCTCGACCCAACTTCGAGTCCAACTTGGCCAAGTTGCGGTCGAAGTTGGGAGTCAAGTTGGGCCCAAGTTGGGCCCCAAAAAGTGATGTGTGAAACACCCTAATGTAGATGTCCATCCCAGACTCCTTTAAGTTTTCGAACGCGTCTGTTGCTTCGGAAGTCAAGGTGTCTGAAGACGCATCCCGACGCATTCTCGCTACGAGATGAAACGACCGCAGTAGTTGACAACCCGCGAGATGCCTCCTTTGAGTGACCAGTAGGGCTGCATTGTCCACGACAGCTCCCAAGGGCATCCAAAAATCGCAGTCACGGAAAGAAAGGTTTCGCAGCCAAGGCAGGGCATTCGCGTCGCGGGCCAAGTGGTCGAGGAGGGGAGGCAAGTTGTCCTCGTTGATGGATGGGCGCCAGATTTCCAGCTCAGTGAGTGGAAGCGCCAGGAAAGTGTCCGACAGAATAATCTCTGTAACTTCGTCTCCCTCAGATGGGCAGATCACAAGTTTTTGTAATGGGGCTGCCGAACGTAGAAGAAACGAATCGAGAGTGGATGCGTTGAAGTCGTCTACATCCTTGATTTCAAGCGTCCGGAGGGCAGGCAGGGTAACATGGCCAAGGATGTCCACGCTGGCAGCATTTGCGTCAAAGGTTAGACGGCCAAGGACAGTGAAATGCTGAATGTTTGGATGATGAAAAATCTCGTCCGAGTCACGGGCGTCATCGCGCCAGGCCGCGAAGGCACACTCGATAAGATCAGGCATGGCACGCAATGCCTCCAAGCAGTCCCTGGCGTGGTACAACTCTCCGGTGAATTTGGTGAGCTGCTGCCACGGGAGCGCAAGGAAAGATAGAGCGGCTGCGCTCAGTAACACTTCGCGCAGGAGAGGGAGATCGGTGTCGAACAGTTCAAGGGGTAAAGAGGAACTCGGAAGTTCCTCCGAGTCGATGAGGATACCGATTGTGAGCTTTTGGAGTGAAACACACTCCAGTGGTGGGTCGATCATAACGAGATCACCGACATCTACATAAAGCTCCAGCGAATGTACGTCCCGTTCATACCGTCGCAGTACGGGAAGAAGACTGGCGAAATCGGTTCCGTCGGTCACCGAGCCGTGGAACTTCACAGAAAGTTCACATATACCGGCGCGAGTGAACCAAGTTTCCGCTACATTTCCCAAGTCATCGAAGAATCCGTTTTCCTCCGCAATATAAAAAGCGGTCCACAGTTGGGGTGTGGCGATGGCAATTTGCCGCCATGCCCCGCAAACGTGTGTCAAGAGTAGCGGGGCCTCCTTCGGATTCAAGACGTCGAACTCTCGCGTTTCGGGTAGGCAGCAGAGAAAAATCTCGGAGGTGATTTCGGGTGGCAGAGTAAGAACTGGGTAGGGAGTGGGGTCTCGTCGAGCTTGGTGCGACTGCATTTCGTCCAACAGCAGCAGCTTCTGCTATGGAACTGGCAGTGGAGGATGTAAGGTCGTGATGGTCGCGATAGCAGTGATCATGGAAGAGGGTAAGTTGGGTAACAACTTCAACGCATCGGTCCGCTATCAAATTCCCGCGGTCGTTCAAACTGGCCTTCCAGTCTTCAAGTCTCAAGGGTACTTAGTCTACCTAGATTCTACTGCAGCATTCCTGGATTCGCAGCCACCGAAAAAAGACACTATGTTAGTCAGAGCACTTCAGGTTGAGGACTTGGCCATGGACCACAACGTCTGCCTAGGCGCAAATCTCCGCTTCGATGAGAGATGAAGAAAGCCGTCGAGGTCGTTACTGACAATGAGACGGTTCAAGTGAGGTGATAGTGGTTCCAGGACGTGGACGTGAATGATACAATAGCTAAAGCTTTGAGATCATCGAGGAATTCGGTAAAAGGACTACGCCAAGGCATTTTTTAAGAGACTAACGTTGAGCCTAAGGGTAGCTCAGCTGTGTTCAAGGAGGTCTCCCAAAGTACAAGGGCAGCTAACCTTGGTTTATACATCCGATGCGTCTTCCGTTCCAATGTAAATGTCCATCCCCGACTCCTTGAGCTTCCTATACGGCGCAAGATTCTCGAGATGGGACTTGGATGTGAACAGCTCCGCGTCTGTTTTGGAAACGACGTGAAAGGACTGAAGTTGTGTGCATCCTGTGAGGTGTCTCCTTTTAGTGATTGGTATGGCCGCTTTTTCCAGGAGAGCCCCCGCCGCATTCCTTGATTCGCAGCCACGGAAAAAGAGGCCTTGTAGTCGGGGCAATTTATTCGCGTCCTCGGCTAAGAGGTCTAGGAGATCGGCTACAAAGTCCTTGTTTGGGCCGTAAATTTGTAGTTCGACGAGCCCAAGCGCGAAGAAGGGATCTGAGAGCCGAAGCTTTACAGGCCTATGATCATGACCCGGCGGGTGGACGATGAGTTTCTGTAACTGCACCGCTGAACGTGAAAGAAATGAATCGAGAGCATCCTCGAAATCGAAGACGCCGCCGACCACAAGCGCCTTGAGAGCGGGAAGAGTGACGAAGCCGAGAAGTTGCGGGCAGTCAGCTTCTTCAGCTCCCGCTTCCGATCTAAAGAGGGTGAGGTGCTGAATATGTTGGTGAGACAATGCCACCGCATCCAAAGCGTTCCATGTCGTCGCAAATGCACACTCCATGAGATTTGGCATCGCTCGCAGTGCCTCCAAGCACTCCGCAATTCTGAACCGCGCTCCGGTGAATTTCGTTATCCTGGACCACGGTAACGCGACGCAGGATATGGGCAGTCCGCCCAAAGATACCTCACGCAGGAGAGAGACGTTGACGAACATGAGGGGTGAGTTCCCGGGTGCACCCCCCAGAACTTCGATTGCAACTTTTTGGAGCCTCACGCAGTCGAGTGGTGAGTCGATGAGTGTAAGCTGAGCCCAGTGCAAAGAGATCTCTAACGAGCGCATCTCTTGCGTATGTCGCTGCAGGATTGGGAGAAAACGTGCGAGATCGGTTGTGCCTACCAACGCGCCGTGAAGCTTCACGGAAAGCTCGCGTTTACTGGCACGATTGAACCAGGTCTCTGCGATGTCCACTATATTGAAGGATTTCTTCGTCCCTGTGAACTCGAACGTGCTCCACAACTGAGGCGTGGCGATGGCAATTTGCCGCCATGGGCTACAGACGTGCATCAAGAGCAGCGGGGCCTCGTCTGGATTAACTACGTCCAATTTCCTCTTGTCAGGAAGGCAATGGACGAAGATTTCGGAGATGATTTCTGGTGGGAGCGTCAAGACTGGATAAACGACGGAATCCAGTTGAGCCTGAAGGTTTTTTAGGCGTGCTTGCATTTCGTTCAACAGCAGTTTCTGTCGAGATATCGACAACGAGAGGGCGTGAAACTCCGCGCGGAGTGCCGCGTTGGAGTCCATGGTGGTGTGTGCTGGAGGAGACAGGAGAAAACGCGGTCACGAGAACGCCGAAACAACACGCAATGTCCATAAAGGGAAGGCCGACGGGCGGCAAACCGGCGCGGCGGCTGACAAAGCTCAGGTCGTTCTCAATCGCGTCGCCGTCAGTCAATATATTTCCTCGATAGTTAGCACACTCTAACGCTGTCTTGCAGGATAACATCATGCCCGGGCCAAAAAACACGAACAAGAATCAGAAGAAAAACAAAAACTTGGAGGAAAACAAGCTGACGCTGAATGCGCAACTAGGAAGCTTGTTCATGCAGCTTCCGCGTGAAATGCGAGACGAGATTTATCCTCATCTTTTCTTCTCCACCCGTTTGGTTTGGGGTCACCGAGCCCTTGGCCGCATCGACCAATTGCGAATCACTTCGGCTCCCAATGCGCTGGCGCTACTCCGCAGCTGTCGCCAAGTGCGCGCCGAAATCGGAAACACCTGGTTGCAACAGGTCCTTTTTGTTTTTGAGGACCCCAATTCCATGCTCGACAAACTTGCCAACATTCCCACTACTACGCTTGCACTCATCCGATACGCGCGCATCTCGGGCGAGACGGTGAACCGTGATGCTCAGCTTCCGAGAGGATTCCATCTACTATCGCACCTCGCAAGCTCTCAAACTCCTCCCAGGGCTTGCCCTCAATCGCCTCACTATCCTGGGTCCGCGTGATCACGAGGTCAGCTACCAAACGCTCAGCATGCTCGTGCGCCACGGCGCGGGCTGGAAGGAGCTTTACTACCTCTCCCATAACTCAGCCTTTCTCGCGTACGTAGACGACTTCGGCGACGACCGCTAATTGCGTGTGCCACAGCCCGCGGGGTGGCAGCGTGCCCTCGAGGCGCGCGACGGCACGAATTCGGGCGCGTCAGTCGCAATTTACACTGCGAACGCCCCTCGTTGCCCCGGCGCCGTTCTCGATCCCGCTACCCGCGTCGCGTTTACACAGACCCTTCCCGCCGGGTGCGATCTGGACACTTACGGCACGTTCGAGGACGCTGCGCTGATGAAGCACGGAGAGCGTGAAAAGGAGGTGCTAGTTGTGGTTAAACGCGGACGTGGCGTGGAATACGCTGAAAAACCGGGTTTACCCTACCTCGAGGACGGCGACATCAGAGAGAAGATGCCAGGCAAGACATGGAAGGAAATCAAGGCTGCGCTTGCCTGGTCTGATGACGAAGACGACGACTACTTCGGACTTGGCGTCGACGAGAGAGAGCCTTCCATGGTGGACAAGTACGCCCATGTGGATGATTATGTATGGCCTCCCCTCCATTTCAGCAACGTGTGAAGTCCCCCAGAGTCAGGCGATGCCTCCTGGTGCTTCAGAAATCATGTTACTTCAATCTCCAAAAGTCGTCTCGCAATGTTCTGTATCGGGTCAAATACTCAATCAATGTGTTCTTGGAGGCAGACAGAACGAAAACAAGCGCAAAAGGAAAATAAACGACGGGAACTGCTGATTTAAAGTGATTACTCGATTTTCGCTGTGGAGATCCCTTGTGAGTGCAATCAAATAATGTGTTTAATTTAAGCAACTGATTCATCCTCCTCCACGTACACCGTCAATCCAGAAGAACGTAGTCGTCAAAGAAGCCGCGGTCGAGTCCTGCTGGCGCCAAAGAAAGATAGCTTTCATTTCGTCTCAGCGCTACTTCATAATGCCGCCGAACGGCGTCTTGAATTCATTCAACATTCCGACGGGGAAAATTGGAGACTTTTCAAGAGGTAAACAGCCGCGATTTGTCGCCAACCGTCGCCAGTCGTCGCCACTTGGTCGCATTCAAGATTCTCTCGTGAGCGCCAGGCGCCAAAAGGCATTGCATTTATAGTGTAATGGGCGCTAATCGGCGCCTACGGCGCCAAACAATAGCCCTTCGATCGCAGAACGTGGTTGGACAGTATAAGAAGACCAAACAGCATTGTCTTTCTCTCCAACGCCCACCATCATGCAAGTCAAGACGCTTTTCCTCCCGCTCCTGGCCTTTATCTTCACCGCCTCGTTGGTGGACTTGACTCCCGTCACCGCGCTCTACTTCCCAGCGCGTCTCCCCGCTTCGGTCCTCGCGTTCTTCAAGCAACATGTCTTGCAAAGCGGTCCGGTATTCCACTCCGATGAAGTCGATCTGGAGGATTTCTGGCGCCAAGCACGTGACCTCGGCGAGCGCGCGCGGAAGTACAGCGAGAACCTCTTGGAGGAGACAGCCAAACGGTCGCAGGAGGTACGAGAGAAGATCGACGAGCTCAAGGCACGGATGGAGGAGATTGTACGGAGCGCGACGGCGTTGCACAATGAGCTCCAGGGATCGGTCAAGTTGCGGGCTAGAGACGTCTCCGCGGAGGACATGAGCGGAGATCTACAGCGTGCGTTTGAGAAGGTGGTCGAGGAACTCAAGGTGATGTTCCCAGCACCCGAGGAAGCACCGGGGCACGAGGACCGTCGGCGGGTTATCGCGGCAGCGCTGGAGAAGGCGGGTGTGGCGCTTACGGAGGTGTGCACCAAGTGCGGGATGGATGAAGAGCGTGTGAAGGCCCACTGGCAAGCGGTGCGGCCTGCGATTGAGAGCATGGTCACGGTTCTAGGTGGGTTTTCATTTTTTTGAGTTTTGTTCGTCACTTAACCATCGACAAGGTGACCTCGCTGAACAGCATCCCGACCTCTTGAGCGCGCTTCTGTTCACGGGCGCCGTCATGCTCATACCAAACTATGTAATCCTCCGCCCGCTTCTGGGCGTCTTCGGGTTTGGCCCAACAGGTCCCATCAAAGGTGTGTGATTCGTGGCTGTAGATTCAAACGCTTGTTGACCTATTTTTCGCAGGATCGACGGCGTCGTGGGCGCAGCGCGTGTTCTATGGCGCAGCTGTGAACAAGGGGAGTTGGTTTGCGTATCTAGACAAGGCGGCGATGACCATTAAGGCGCCAGGTTGGCTGGGTTGGTTGGGAGGATTGATTGGCGTTGGTCTCGGTGGAGGTCTATTTGCAAGCTGTGGAGGACGTGGATGAGGAGGCGTCAGTCTATCTTGAGCTCAGATCGATTTCTTGCACGTTCGCATGTCTTCGCGTTTTTTGGAATTGTATTAAATAGTTGCTTGTAACTGTAAAAATGTTCAGTAGACATATCGAAACTTGCCAGCAGGCAGCACTGAGAGAGAGAAGAAGAAAAAAGAGTGGCGGGCGGGTTGGTAGCCGACAGGTCTCAATCCGGATCCGCCGCCATCACTTCCAACGCTTGGTTGGTTGGTATCAGGTTGGTATGTAGTGGTCGGTACAACGGAAGACAAGGAAATCGAGAGAATGTAATAATATCAGATGCCTCGTCGGCGAAATCCCTAGACAAAACGGTTGAAACGGTACAGCTAGTACTTACAATACTGTACACAAGAAATGGTGAGTTTAGTGTTTTACAACGCGGTCCTCTTTAGATCTTCCTACCGCATCACGGCCATTTCCATCTTCGGCCAGTGTTCCAATCTAGCCACGGCCTGAGCCTTCAGCATCAGAACAGCAGTCCGTATCCTCAACTTCCCAACACCGCAACCTCCACCCTGGTCCCCATTCCGCGCCACCGTGTGCCCGCGCCCTCCTCCTGCGCAACGTGGCGCGGCATGCCAGTAAGGACCTTGGCGATAAAGTTGGGGTCCGTGAGCGGCGTGAGGTCGTCGCGTCGAGGAAGCGCCTAAATTTGGATCAAAACAAAAACGATGTCAGACGAGTTCGATGATGAAAGGGAGAAAAGACGTGCCCCTTTGACGCGGTCATACGGCGCCTCCCAGCCGCTGGTTTCGCGGACAACGAGTGGTGGGTTGCTGGTAAACGAGTGGTACAGGCGCGTGTCGTATGTGCGGAAGAGGACGTTGTCGACGCGGAGGGTGAACCGTGCGAGGAGAAAGAGACAGGTCGGCATTACGCGCTAAATGAAATTCATTCGGCAGTGGTTCAAAGAAGACGGTAAGAGAAACACGCACCACACGCACAAGGAAATGCGATGCGCCGTTGTCGTGCAGCTCATCCTCGAACAGCGGCACCTCCGCGTAAAATAATATTGGGTCCGGTCTTGTCAGCTCTGCGAGTGGGATCGTATGCGCAGGGTTTTCAGGGTCGGCTGCAGTCCACGTCCACTGCGGCGCCTCCGGAACGTGTTTGTCAGCCTCTGGTGTTGTAGGACGCGACCCCACGTCAGAACTGGCGTCGGCCGAGTCGAACTCGGTGTTCGGCGGCTCCCAAGGAGCAGCGTGGCCTGCATAAGTGGTGGTGTAAGTCCAATCGTACGGTTTCGTCGCGACCGTTTTGGGCATTTGGTGCGAGGAACCCGCGGTCCTGCGCGTCGCGTTAATCACTCCGGTTTTGCCTCGGTGCTCGAGAAGGCGCACCGACTCTTCAACCAGGCATCCGCGTATCCTACCTGCACACCGCCGTCACCTTCTTGAAGCTCTCCGTTCCGCACCTCACGCAGCGCGTCTTCCGTCGAGAAATCAAGCCGCCATTTGCTCGGCTCATGCGCCAATGACAGAAAATTAGATCCAAAGGTCATCTCAGGCAGCGGAATGCCTCCCAACGCGGAATGAAGCGACTCCAATTGGGGAGCAGAGGAGATGGGATTGGTGGACACGGTGAGGGTCCAGCCGTGAATGTCAATCGCGCGCGTCGTTGGCGATTCGTGCAATTTGTGGACAGGGAGCGCGATGGCGGGGGTTGGAGAGGCCATTTTGCGGTAGATTCAACGAGGAAATTACAATCCAAGTTCTGTATCCCTTGAATCTGCGCCGTTCGCAAATTCTGCCGCGAAGAAGTGATCAGAGGTGTTGAACAGCAGACACAAACAACCGCTCGCTGCTCAATTAGGAAGTCGGCATATGCGAGGACGTGCGAATCAAGGAGATAGAGCATTGAGGGCGAAGAAGCGCCCATATGCATGAAACTAAAATTTGAGCTCCTGTCGGACGGTATGATTTTAGTTGCAGGCCACGCAAGATCCGCGCATATTTCAGCCATTCCAATAGTTGTGATCCGCCAAAAATATATATTAAAATGTCTCCATAGGTCCATCACGTCGCGCCCTCACCACGGTCACTCGGACCACCCCCATTAGCAGCGCCATCCTTCGACGGAGATGGGGCCTTCTTCTGATTCCTATCCAGCAGCCCTTTGAAGAAATTCTGCAGCAAGTCATGCTGCGACGCGCTGCCCACCGTCGGGCTCGGTACACTCGGTCCCACCCCTGCTCCTGCTGAAGGGGCCAATCCCGCGGGCCGTATGGGTGGTTTGACTTTAGGGACCCCACCGCTCGCACTTCCGCCTCCGCTTCCTGTACTGGAGCTCAAGTTGGGAGAGCCCCCGCCGATGCCGATCTCCATTTCGCTCAGCACACGGTCCACGGTGGGGAGATCGAAGCTGGGTGCGCCGAGCGGTCCCACGAGTCCCGCACCGGCGCGTGCGGAATTGGTGGGGTCTCGGAAGGCGCCACGCGGATCGCGATCGGGTTTCTTCGCGTTCTCGTCGTAGTTTTTCGAGAGGAAGACTTGTTCGGGGGTGGGATTGTTGAGTGGCGGGAGGGATGGCGGCTGCAGAAAATAAATAATCGATAGGAAGCAATAAGTAAAGTGCAACGAACCTTGACACCCTGGTCGGGCACCAGCGCGCTAAAGAGCGATCGTGCTCCATCCTGTGGTACACCCGCGCCACCACTCACATCCTCCGCCGCCTCCAGATCGCGCTCCCATGCCTCACCCCACGCGCGCGCGTCAAACTCCTCGCGCATGATCGTGATCTTGCCCCAGCTATCCCAACCCGCGGGGACAACGATGCGGTCACGGTCAAGGTAGTTGGGCTTGTGTGGAAAGGGGAATAGGTTGCGTGGGGGAGCAGGCGCGTCCGCGCCGGAGGATTGAGCAGCAGCAGCGACCGCGGCGGGTGATGGTGCGGGCGGGATGAAGAGCATGTGGAGGGCGTATTGGCGGAGGGTTTGGAGCGTAGCTGGGTGAGAAGTGGTGTAGAAGAGGCCAGCACCGTCTAAGAGGATTATAAACGACTAGATTACTGGAACAAAGGAAATCTTACACTTGAGACATATCGTGCGCAGGACCTGCATGACGCCGTCTGTGCGTTCTTCCCACTCGCCACCTTTACCGCGCACCATGCCGCCCATTCCCGACGCGCCAGCGGTGAGGTCGCCGCTCTCGTCGATTAAGTCGGCCTTTGTGCACGCGACGATGATGGGCACACCCGCAGTGTTGTGTGTTAGCGTTCCGGGTCCCAAAGGAAGCAGCGTGCTTCCTGATACTGACGATGCGGCCGGTGTGGGTTCACTTGAGGGCTCGGCGTAGTGTTGTAGATGTGCTTGTACTGCGAGCGTATGAATAAATCGGAGACAAGATAGAGACAAAACGCACACCGCTCCCGACTCTCCTCGCGCACAATCTCGAGTTCTCGTGGTGCATTTGGACCACCGTGCGCCCACTGCTCGACCCATCGCAGCCAGGTCTCTAGCTCTTCTACAAAAGTCCATGGGCGCGTCCAGTCGAGTGTAATCATAACCAACGTGTGCGGAAGCGCCGTCCGCGGAGGGACAAAGTGCGGCAGCAGCGCAGTGTACGCTGGTGCAGCCGAGGGGACCGTATAGACCGCTAAACGCGCGAGGGTATCTGGCCAATAAACCTCAATCTAATGGTCCAAATTTTTTCATAGAGCAACACAGACCCTCATCCGCCTCGTCTCGTACGTTGGCAAAGTCGTAGCCTACGGCAAAGTCTGTCCTGTGGTCCTCCTTGTCGTCCGAAGGCGGTTTCTGCAGCAAACCCGCTGCTAATGTTGATTTACCAGTTAATGGCTGGCCCAAAAGCAGAATTTGCTTGGAAGGTATTGACCGGGACGACGATACTGAGTCAAGGATAGAGCCCCAGAGATCCGCTGGCGGAGGTTCGGGCGAGGAGGGACGCGAATCCATATCGTGTAGTGGTGGTTGCAGACCAAGGGGAAATAATATCCGCAAATAAAATATCGTTTCTCTTCCCACCACCACAATAAAATGGCGCTCAACGGCAAGGACGCGCAGGAGGAAATCCCCGAGCCACAAAGACCTGTACGGCACCCAAGGGAATTTGCAGCGCAGAGTTGCGGATTGACTGCGTTTTCTAGCCCTCGCCTCCGCCCTACACGACATTCGCGACGCGGGGGATTCATGTGCGCGATAATAATCTCGGAGAGGGGCAAGGTGTAATTACTGTAACTCTGGCCAGCCTCCGACGTTCTCCGCCTTCAAACCGCGCGACTTTCGGTACCACAGCCAGCAGGCCATGACCCACGTTGCGTGGAGCTGCGATGGCAAGCGGCTGGCGGCGGTGGGCATCGACAAGGCCACGCGCGTGTGGGTGCCCGAGAAGGGCATGGAGCAGAAGAACTCGACCATGTTCAGCGGCGCGCACTCGGACGACGTCGACTATGTCTCTTGGAATCCGACACACCCTGATTTATTCTGCACTTCAAGCCAAAAGGACCGTCGGATCGTATTCTGGGATGCAAGGCGTATGTCCAGTGTTGCTTCGAGGGAAGTATGTGAGTTCAAATCGAATCACAGAAAGCAGAAATACGCAGCAAATATCTCTGAAAGTCTCTCCTATGCAAACCAACTACTCACCGGACGGGCGCTCGCTGCTATACACATCCGCCGGTCACCAGCTGTTCTTCCTCACCTTGGGCAAGGAAGCAGACGAACCAAAAGAGACATGGCGCACAATGTCGACAGAATCGGCAATTTGCTCGACCGCGGTGTTCAACCACACGGGAGACGCGCTCGTGCTCACGCACCACTCAGAGCATACCCTGCGCTTTATCGACTATCCCAGTCTTGCACTGAGAGAGAGCAGCGCAGCGCATGTTGGTGGATGTGTTGCAGTCGCGTTGGATCCTAGGGGAAGGTACGGTCCATGTGTTTTATTTTCTCAATTGAACTGAACGCGTGCAGGTATCTCGCCTCTGGAGGGCACGATTCAATTGTGAACATATTTGACCTGACCGAGTGGATCTGCGTGCGCACGATTGCGGCCTGCGAGTAGGTCCACTTATTTCCCTATTCTGCACCACACTAAGATTCGTGCAGACACAGCATCAACGCAATAAGCTTCTCACACGATGGCGAATACCTCGCCATCGCCAACGCGGGGTCCTATGTCGATATCGTGGGTGTCCTTTCCTTCATTCCCTCGCAGCCGTTAATAATTTCATTCGGATCAGTGCGCAACGGAGACCGGCGCGCCGCTACACCGTGTACCCGCGCTCGCGCCTGCACCGACCGTGGCGTGGCACCCCTCAAAATATGCCATCGCGTATTGCGGGCAGACGCGCCAGCGGGAGGGGGCCCCGCCGCCTGTAGCGGTGGTGAGTTTGTTTGGGATGCTCGAGTAGCTGTGTATGTGTCAGAGTCCTCCAATTAACTCGGTGTTGAACGCATGACTCTGCAAGAGCGCTCTCTCGTCGACAGTTCCTCGCGAAATCCATATCATTCCTCAATTCAAGACCTGATCGCTTTCTCAATTCTACGCCGGAGACCGTCCTTTGTCGTTTTTCCCGACTCGCCGGATCTCCACACTCAGAGCCTCATAATGGGGCTCAGCTGCGCCGAGAGGAGTCTGCCAGCAGCCCTCGCATCACAGAGCACCGGCCGCCTTTATCTATCATGCGAGGTACGAGCTAGATTTTGATAGAGTGTCTGTCAAGAGAGACTAGGCCGCCTTTGAATTGCAGAAGTACGTGCGGAGGATCCTGTCCACCACTTCCTGAAAATGTCACGCATTCAAACTCCAAACCCAAGCACTCCCAGTGAATAGATAAACAAACCTGGTGCGCACCGCAATCCGTTAACGATCGCGAGATCGGGACCGGGACTCCAGGACATACCCCGCGCGGTTCGGGAAATTAGGGTTATGTCGAGGGCGTTCCCAATATCACTTGCCGACCCTGTCGGCGCTGTGGGTAAGGGTAAGAATCGCGGCGGCGGGTAAAACGTACGTCTAGCTGATCGTCCATTTTACCGCCTGAGTGATGGAGACCAAGTACCCATACGGGCATCGACGGACGAAGGACGGGCCATGAATGTGGTGGCGGTGCTTGAGCGGGAGTTTCAGGACTGAGAAGTCGAGCGCAAAATCCGGCGATTTCTCGAACTGACGTGTTCTCTACCTCGCCATTTTGCATCAACCAGTTGGACAGAATGATGGTCCAGCAGAAATAACCTTATTGGGCGATCAGCGGTTGTTTACGTCGATTGTGCTATGCCGTTCGATCGGCATAACGGATCAAACCCCTTTCTTCCTCACGTCCGGACGCAAAATGAATTGGGCGTTCGACGTTTCTGTTCTGTTTCTGTTCCTCTCATTACATTTGACCGCGACAGGATGAATACAGCGCTTGCCCCTGTTCCGACCTCCCACTCCAAGGTCCCACCTTCGAAAGTGGCTGCTGGCAGGATGAACGTTCAGATTCCTCGCCCAAACAACAGACTTGGCGCCCTCGAATTCAGGAAGCACCGGGTTCTACTTTGTTGCGAGCGGCACTAAAGGACATGATGGGTAATGATCACCTTCGGCCATTAACTTCCGAGGCATTCTATCACGACGTTGTACCTGGAAGATTTGAACATTCCTCGCGCGTCCCTGGCGAATTCAATATAGCTAGCAAACGTCGGAGGAGTTTGGCCGATGCTGGAAGCCCTATAAAGACCGCTTGAAGCGACTCAGGACCCTAGCTTAATCTCCAATGGCTTTTGTAGCTCTCAGTTCCTTCCTCGTTCTCGCCGCTCCAAGTGTACATGTAGGATGACCAACAACGCACCAAATGAAAAGCGAAGGTCTTACCGTTTTTTTAGGTCGCAGCCTCAAGTATTGTACAGACAAGAGATGCCTCAGTGACTTGGACGCCGCAAGGATGTTATACGTCGGTTCTTTACCCAGAGTCGCGTTGCGTAAACTCACGTATTGTGCAATTTCAAGGGACATAAGTACATCGCGCACCCTTGCGGGTGCCTCTTTCGTCAACACCACCGGTATGACCGTGGAGTCGTGTTTCGCGTTCTGCACCGCGGGTGGATATAATCTGGCGGGCGTCGAGTTCGGCTCTCAATGCTGTCCGTTTCTTGTTTTGTTTTTGGTGCTTCTGACTACTTGACGTATCTTTCTGTTATTTCAGACTGCGACTACGCCGTGCAAGCATCAGGCACACTCTCCGCCCAGGGCAACTGCAACACGCCGTGCAGTGGCAACTCTAGCGAATTTTGCGGAGCCGGCAATTTTATAAATATCTATTCGAATGGGGCCCCGTCACCTGTCATTCCAAAAACGGTTGGAACCTGGCAATACGAGGGATGTTTTGCGTATGTCCTCAGACCACTCCTCCTCTTATTTCTCTTACCTAGGGTCACAGTGATAGCACTTCTTCGAGAGTGTTGCCCCACCAGCAAACCATTGCGGGAGGCGTAACGGTCGAGAGTTGTACTTCCGCTTGCAAGGCGAATGGGTTTGCCGTTGCTGGTGTCGAATTTGGACAGGAATGCTGTGAGTTTCTATCCGTCCACTCGCAATTGCCATTCTGAAACCTTCTGCAGGGTGCAGCAGCTCCCTCCCTACCTCTTCCTTGTTGAGCGACAACGACTGCCAGACCGCATGCACTGCGAATACGACTGAATTTTGTGGGGGCTCAAGTAGGCTGGGGGTTTACGAAGACACCACTGGACAGATTTGCCTCGCGGCCTCGGACGCCCAAAATTTCAATCTGAACGCCGTTTTCGTCATCCCTCCCACAACAGGCGCCGTCAGCGTCCCGCTCCACGTCAAAATAATCAACACGGTTACACTCGTTAGCTGGTCGGTACTTACCGTACGTCCTCCGCATTTTCAAGTCGGTGAAATGGCTCACCTGGCCTCCGCAGACTGCAAGCGATGTGTTCACCTCTGAAACGTTGCTCAACGGCGGCATCCTGCCCGTATCGACCTCCCAGCCCAACTTCAGGACTGCCTCCCTTCCTGTCAAGCCCGGCGACTCCCCCATCTTCGTGACAACCCAGTTCCCTCCGGCCGCCGCCGGGCCATACTGCACCATGACCAATCCCGTCCTCGGACCGAGTGGTCCCCCAGTACTCGCCGTCAGCGGTCGCAGCGACCTGTGGGCACTCTGCCCCAACTCCACCGCCGCTGGAAGACTCGATGCCGTGTTCAATCCCGCTCCCAACCACCCGCACTACACTCTGGCCAGCTGCAGCGCTGTATATATTACTCTTGCGTAGCGATATCTAGTGTCCTTTCACTCCACTATACCCCTCGGAGAGATGAGTCGAAATTGAACTGGATTGTATTTCCATCAAATTGAGCGCGAGAACAAATTCAACTTGCCCGAGATGCCCGAACATCTCTTTCGAGCGTCAACTTCATTTCTACTCGAAGCAAGGCTCTTGTTTAACCGTTTTTTCAACGCAACTACGTAGGTATCGCTCAGAAGCGCGGTAAATTTAGGTTTCCTGTACGCTGGGTTGAGTGTTGAACGGTAGTATTGTTCAGGCAAGCAATTTAGATATCTTGTGAGGCGATACAAGAACATGATTATGCAACGTTGAGCACGTACAGTGGCGGCAAAAAGAAATGAGTTTTGCCGTTCGGGGTCATTTCTTGACCGAATCTTTCCAAACAAAATGCTATCATACACTACACTGAATTCGATGATGAATGGTGTACCTGGAACCATACGACACCTGTGTCATTACGCCAGAATAAAATAAATAAGTGTTGCTGGGAAAATCAAGATTCTAAAAATAGGTCACACAGGAAAATGGTCAATACAGCAGTAAAGTACCTGTAAAGGAGACCTTATTACCATTTTACTTAACCTAAATCGATTGGGATTTGTGCTCACTACAGAGCCCGCAAGTCGGTCATTTTTTGTGTTTTAGAGCCATTTTTGGCCATTTTGAGTCAAAATGGCGGATTTGCAGCGGACATTGTGAGCTCAAATCCCAAGCAATCCAGGTCAAATAAGATGGCAATGAGGTCTCCTTTACGAGTACTTTCACACTATATGCACCATCTTTCGGTATGATCTAATTTTAGAATATTGATTTTCCTGAAAACCCTCACCTTTTTTATTACGGAGGAACGGAGCTGGTGTCATATGTATTAAACTGCATGAAACATCATAGAATTGAGATTAGTGTATGGTAGCATTTTATTTGAAGTAATTCGATGAAGAAACGATGCCAAACGACAAAACTCATTTTTTTTGCCGCCACTGTAAATACAAGCCCCGCGTATTGCTAACTGGCGTGCGTTTGGTAGAAAGGCTAGTGCCAATCGAAGCCCGGGGCCCACGACAAGGGAGCACGCCATCCCCCGGGGACTCTTCAACCACATGATAATCGACACATGAAGGCCCACCGCCCGACTAAGAGATCTCGCCCGGCTCCTCTAATCCAACCCGTCGGAGCGTTCGAATGTCGGTGTCGAAAGACTAGTCGGTAGGCTCCGGTCCAAACTCCCTGGCCCGCGATCTAGCGAATCATTTCCAAAAGGATCATCGATGTCGATTACCCTCTCCAGCGCGGGACGCCAGATCACCCTCTCGGTGGTGAAAGGTTCAAGAGTTCCCCGGATTCGCCTCCGCTGAGTCTTTGGCGAGGACTGGACATGACGCGAATACCTCCCATACCGCAAGGCTCTTTGTCTGAGCAGAGTCGCACCGGACCAAGTTGGAGGGTTTGAATGCATCCCGCGCAGACGGGCCGACATCATGATCCCGCACCCCCTAGTTCGCTAGCTAGGTCGCCAGGGGGGTAAAGCCATGAGCGTATCGCCTACCGAGCGCGCTCCCACTCACACCGGCAACTGCCCAATTTTAGGCGAGCTGAAGTGAGAGTTGACACTGGTCCGGCAATTTGTCCCGCATGGCTCGAAACTGCCGGACCAGTTTCAACTCCTACTTCAGCTCGCCTGAAATTGAGCAGTTGTCGATGTGAGCACTTGGTTGACGGAGGAGTCAGAGGCTTGGAGGGGGCTCGGATCGGTATCGCTGACATGCCGGTCAGTGTCGAAAACGTTGGCCTTGGCGAGTGTTGGTCGAAGTAGTCTGGATAAAGAGGTCAGTAACTAAAGGAGGGTTGAGTGTAGTCAAACAACCAGAAGCGGTCGCAGAAAGGGGAAAATACTATCCGCTGGAGATGAGGCGTGAGCTCGATGCGTCTACGGCGCGATGACGTTGAACACTGACCGTCGAGCTCAGAGCAGAGCACTGAGGAGCGTTGAAGGCCAGATGAGGGAGGCGAAGCGCGGGGACCATGATGGTCGGAAGGAAGAACCGTTTGGGTGGCTGACAACTCGGAAGTGAGACTTGATAGACAACGGGAAGGCGGTGTTTCTTTGGCTTAGGCCTTATTGTCAAACATGTCCACACACCCCGCTCCTTCCACTACGCCCGCCCCCGGACTATTCTATTTCCAGCGTCCTGAGTGCTTGCGCGGCGCGTTTTGATCGCGTGATCGTGTTTCTGCAAAAGGGATCATCGAATCCCCCGCGCCGGAACGGCTTCGCGACTTTCAACTTAGATTAGTCTTAGGTCTCTCCAAGACAGGCCTCTATACATTTTCTGCTCGTTCCTCGCATCATAGATACGTCTCAGATATGTCGAGCCTAGTCTCTATCCAAGACACGTTGTAAAAATTGCTTCCTTCCACCCCGTTAATCAACCGTTAACCATCCGTGCGCCGCGCATTACAAGCCAGAGATAGCTGTGATGCGGGACATGTGCGGCCTTTATCTGAACTTCAACTGTGTAAGTACCAACTTGAAGGGTACCTTCAGGGTACCGCCATGTACCACTGTTGCTTTCGAAGGTCGACTCCAACCTTCACGAATCTCCGAGGCAAATTGCAGAGGTAGTAGTCAAGAACTTGAATCTCGCTATCTTACGCGTGAAAAACGTATGTGAAAACCACACAATTATTGACCATCACAGTCTTAAGAAGGCCCAATGACCATTGTCACAGTCCGTTCCTTGTTTTTGTTCGACAAGCTGTTGCTGAGCGCTGATGTCCTCCACCTCCAGTGTTGTTCCTTGTCGTGCCAGCGGGGGCGACTACTTACCCACCTCGGTTCTCGATTCCTCCTTTGCCACAGGCAGTCATGAAGCTCACATTTCTTCGGGCACCCGCTAACGCAAAAGCTCTCTCCAAGTACCACGGCCCTCCAATCTATCTGCCAGACAAGATGGAAGACAGCTTTCAAGGCATGAAGCAGCAGACGTCTGATTAGCGGCCCATCTACGCACGAAGAAGCTTCCAAGAGCTTTAAAAGGTGTTCGAGCTCTCGCAATCCGTAGTTCTCTCCATCGACTTTCAACTTGAGCACAGCGATGATCGCCAGAACCATCACATCTTTAATCCTTCTTGCCCTCGTTTCTACCGTGCTCGCGGCTCCCGTACGTCCTATTTCTACAGTACAAGTCGCATTGAAGCTCACTGGATCCACCTAGCTGCAAGCCTTGCGCGCGGTAGACAAACCTGACGCACACGGAACCGTGGTTGGAATCCCGCGCGCGGTCGCCCAATCCGACGTAGATGGAACTGTGGTTGGAATCTCGCGCGCGGTAGACAAACCTGACGCACACGGAACCGTGGTTGGAATCCCGCGCGCGGTCGCCCAATCCGACGTAGATGGAACTGTGGTTGGAATCTCGCGCGCGGTCGATCAATCTGACGCAGACGAAACGGTGGTTGGAATTGCGCGCGCGGTAATCGTGCCGGACGGAGATGGCATCTGATTGTAAAACATGCAGTTACGCTGTACTACCATGCTTTATTTTTTAGCTCGTTTTTATAATCGTTCTTCAACTTGTTGTCTTCAACCAGAAATTGCGTGACATTGAGCATCAATTACAATAACAACCATTAGCTTTTTTGTTACCGGCCATCATCGAAAAATGTAATGTAACTCCGGTCGCCATTGACTTTTTGACAAGTTGTCCTCACTTTGCCGGGGCGGCATCGCGATAGGCTGCTGTACATCTTAGCGGCTATCAACCGGGTTCCGTGGCCGCAGGGATTCCGCAGTCGGGGATGTGAAATGCCGAGATTTCTGAGTCATTCTGCCGCACGGCAGACTCGGCACTGCGACCTCGGAATTACCGCACCCAACCAATTTCTATTCAGTCTAGTATCCAACCCAAATTTACAAGAGCTTTTCCAAACTCTTCCATAAGTGGGATTTCCGCCTTCCAGAAAATATTCAGAGCGGAAGAGCGTGTGAACAACGATGAAATTGCCCTCTTCCCGCTTTAACTATGGTCCCAGCCTGCGTTGATGAGCCGTATTTGGTCAGTCATCTCAAGGGGACGTCGGGATTAAAATTTCGGATGGGGGGGGTCTGAAGAAGGTTGAAAAAAACTTTGTACTATGAAGTTTTGGGAAGGTGTAAAAACGTTAGTAGAGGCATATGAGGGCCCTCAATGAGTGAGAAACCTCAGTTTTTGCTTTCCACTGACCTCAGAAGGTGTTGAAATAATTATTCCGGCCAAGTTCAACCATAACCAGGTTAGTGGTCCTGGGCGCAGTTCAAATTCTTTTGGCAGGTCCACTTGCGGCCTTGGTAGGCCTTTAGACAGCTTTAGAAATGATAATATGTAGCTCAGAAGTTAAAACCAACCAGTAGTAGTTGTCCAAACGAGGTTCGGTAGGCGGCGGCAAGTCCGGAGGGAGCGGCCAGGGGGGGTCCAGCCAAGGCTGAAAAAAAAAACTTTTCAACCCCCTTCCGTTTTTCGAATCCCGACGTTCCCTTGAGTCATCTACAAGATTTCCTAGGAAAGCGGCTTATGGGCAACACAACAGGTCCGGTCCTGATGCAGACGGAAACGGGTCAAAAAAACGCTCAACGTCCGATCACAATGCGTACAAAATTCCACAAAAGCAGCATGATGTTCAATCCAGACGGCGAACGGAAATTTCATATGTGCATCCATGTCCGATCCTCGCGCGCACGGAACTCCAGAAAAATTGCGGTTTCAGCCGAGTTTCATGGCTCTCTGAGGGTGGACGAAAATTTTGTCCCATGCGTACAAATTCACTCTCTCAGCCAAAAAGGTAGACTCGTTACCAGTCTGTGCTACGGCAAAAGAAAGTGATGAGGTTATTTGCCGTAGGCAGACTGGTACAACTCGGGCCACGCCAAAGGGCTGCGCCCGGAGTTTGAATTTTTTGGCGGGCGCCGAGGGTGCCGATGGGGTGGCTGTGTTAAGCCATCAATTCCCCGCCAAAATCAACATTTTCACAGTTCACCCTCTGAGGCATAAAAAAAAGTTCTTAGGAGACAGAAATCAAGTTCAAAGGCTTTAGATCACCGATTTTTGAAAAAGTTTGGTGGGACCCCATAAATTGAGCAAAATCCAGCTTCGGGGGATTTTTTCAAACTCCGGGCGCAGCCCTTTGATCAAGCCCGAGTTGTACCAGTCTGCCTACGGCAAACCAACCTCCCCATATTTTTGCCATAGGGCAGACTGGTTACGAGTCTACCAAAAAGGCACCCTCTCGCAAAAACAGGTCCGATCCGCTTTGCGTACGAATTCGCTCGAAAAACGGGCAACTTAATCGTAATGCGCATGAGATGTGCCGAAAAGCCGACGTACGGAAACGGCCGAATTGACGGGATTCGGATCGGACCTCTTGCCGCATAAGCCGCTTTCCTGATTTCCTTGATTCCTGCAGAATTTAAGTTGCAGATACACAAGTACATATATTCGAGGACGAAAATTGACCACCGCTACTTACTGTAGTTTATTTGGGGGTCGGTTTGCATCCAGGGAGGGTGGAAGGAGTTTCCAGGCCCCTTCTCCCTCTGCCGGGTGGGAAGCACTGGCAATGAAAGAGTTCTCCGGTGTTTACCTTGAGTCACTTGCGCACTTTTTCATTTTCTTACTTCTATGCTGCTGTATTCATGTGATTCTGGATGAGTTACAATTATGCACTCTCTGCCAGTGCCCGAGTACTATTAGCGACTGGGTACTGGGCCAGTCGGGGTACTGGGCCACTTGGATAATACAGGCTCTTGTGTTGCAGAAGTGCGTGGTTTCGTGCTTGGAGGATGGAATACGATGTATAAGGATGTTGTTCATCAAATTTCTAGCCGGAGTGATGTATTGATCTGAAGCTGTGGTCCGTTTGGTTCCGATGGTAGGGTGAGAGTTGATCATTCCTTATCTCCGAACACCACTCGCCCTTTTCTTTCTCCTCGTTCTCGACCAATTCTCCTCCGATTCCCATATTTGCGGGCTCGTTTTGTTGCCTTTACATAGGGCAATGTTCCCTGTGGAGACTAGACACCAGAATGAGTTGGAATCTCTGCTAGACTGTCCAAAAACGGCCCGCCCTTCTCGTGAGCTTCCCAAGATAGATTGCCCTATGGCGACGCACCGGACATTGCTGCCGCCCTAAATTTCAGTATGTACACTGGCTACATGCACTCAGATGCCCTCATCCCTCCATTCCGCCCTCCGCCGGTCATCTTCGCATTCGCTGTGAGCCATTCCATCGAGCTAGCCAATTTCGGTGTCGGAAACAAATGGATTTTGTTTGGAGGGTTACTGCTATGGAGGGACCATGCAATGTACCTGGGTATGTCCCATTGCTCCCTATTTATCCCTCCAGGACTTGATTTTACCCAATATTAGTCTCTCTACTTTGTAGCGCAGGCGATTTCGTCGAGACCACAGTTTCCGCCATCCTCCCTTCCTGGAAGTACCACTAGTTATAACCCTTGTACACCTTTAGTTCCCATTCTGAGGGTATATAATCATGCATTAGAACCTCTTGAGTCATTCTGAATACTCCAAGCTGCCTGGTACAAGTCTCGACGCCTGAATTAGGCCGGTGGCCCACTACCCCGTTTATTATTATTTTGGGGTCTGGCCGAAAGTAAATTCGGTGGCGGCTCAAAACACGACGTAAAAATGCCCTAAAATGACCCACCTCACTCCTGGTATGTCGGTCCTCACCCAAGGGTTGATATCTGACCATATTAACTGCTGGACCTGCTGGCCAGAGGGCAAAAGTGCTAAGGTGGCCCAGTACAGGGTGACAAATAGTACAACTTGTGAGGTACGAGCAAAATGTTGTAGCGTCTGTCTACGAGAGACTAGTGCCCGAGTTGTTCGGACATTTGGAATCAGGAAATTGCAGTGTACTTCTTGGTAGCTGTGCAAAATAATAATTCCTCTGCCATGCGCGGAAATGGCCCCACAAGACAAGTGAGACTTTGTAGACAGCAGGAAGGCGGTGTTTCTTTGGCTTGGGCCTTGTGTCGACACGCTGTTATTATCGTGGCACATACACACACACCACTCCTTACCTTGTACTTCCACCACGCGGACTAACGCGATGCATAAGAAACTTCCCCGGAGAATAGTGCCTCCGACCGGGTAAGTTCGCCAACTCCTTTTCACAAATAAAACTTTAGTTTTTTTTGTTCAAAAACAGAACGTAGTTCTAGTTTTTGCTCTAGACCTCCAAGAATGTCCGCTAAAAACGTGACCAGTTGCCCTACGTCATCTTTGATACCATCATTCGGCCCCTATGTTTAGCACAAAAATCCAAAGAAATCTACTAAGTCTTGGTTTTCATTTTGTAATTCCCCTGCTGTATTGTCTCAAAGAGATCTACGAGGAACTCGAGTCTTTATGTCAAAAGACCATCATTTGAATCATTCAGCATGTCGCCCCGCACCCCTCCAGTGGAGAGCTTTGGATTTGTTAGGATTATTTGTCTCTAGAGACAGCTAGAGACTCCGCGTAGAGTCCGCGCAGAATTGATGCGAGAGCTTTGGGTAGAATTTCATGTAAAGAGATGAGAATTTAGGGTAAAAAATATTTCATAATAGGAGTGACCTGGTTCATCTTGACGCGTCGAAAGCTTAATGCACGCGACGCGTCGGGATACCCTCTCCCATGGACTTGCAGCAGATCCTCGAAGAGGTAAATGAGTGTGAAGGAGAAGGAGTGCGGCGGAGAATGTAAGTAATGCTTTTTTCTTGAGTCTGAATCTTGCAATAATTTGAACACCTTGAGCTCGGGAGTGGGGGGCTTTCACAGAGACAATTGGAGCATTTGTCAAGAGTGAAGCAATATCAAAGATGTTTTAGACTCAATAGCCTGGCAATGTTGAATATTTCTGACGGTGTGAATAGTCATTTGCAAAAGAAATATTGCCTGGGTTCAACCATTAGATTTAACGAAACGGTTTGGATTAGTGCTTTGAGGCAGGAGGCCACCACAATTGAACCGAGCCCGAGACATCGAAGCGCAAACATAAGCTTAAAGCCTTGAAGCCACACGGCGCAGGCTGTGGCACTAGTCACGTCGGAGGGCAGAGAAAAACCAAAAGAGAGATCTTGAGCTTGGAATACTATTTATTCCAAGCAATTCAACATAGTGCACACCAAATGTAGAACTGAGCCACGGACAAGCTTGATGTATCAAACTTTGATTCAGAGCACCTCCAACGTTTGGCGGCTCTACGCGAGTTCGGGTAATGGTGTCTACCCGAAATTCTCTGGAGAACTTTCTGCCCCAGCGGATTCAAACTTTTGCTGTCCAGCACCGCCGGCAAGATGAAACAAGTTGACTCATTACAAGGCGAAATGGGTACCAAATACCCATGACTCATCAGCAAAAAA
This sequence comes from Mycena metata, assembly GCA_029378385.1. Taxonomy (NCBI): domain Eukaryota; kingdom Fungi; phylum Basidiomycota; class Agaricomycetes; order Agaricales; family Mycenaceae; genus Mycena; species Mycena metata. Next base: position 93,803 of record JARKIB010000198.1, read on the forward strand.
ACCTCAAGCTACGGCAGCTACCGCCGGCTACAGGTAATTACTGTAGCACCCTAAAGCACTTTGCGTTGAGATTGCGCCGAAAGTTGAAACTTAGTGATTTCTTTTGAAAACAAAAACGGCGCGGCACCGTGACGGAACAGATTTTTGAAACTACATACTCCGAGTCAATACCGAGTTCTGTTTTTGCCCCGCCGCTTGCCGGCCACTACCAATCATGCTCAGCAGACCGAGAATGTCCGCGAAAAACGACACGTGCCGTGCACAAACACGTGACGCTTTTGTCATGGGCGACGTTTTTTAATGATTGGTAGCGGCCGGCAAGCGGCGGGGCAAAAACAGAACTCGGTATTGACTCGGAGTACGTAGTTTCAAAAATCTGTTCCCTCACGGTGCCGCGCCGTTTTTGTTTTCAAAGGAAATTACCAAGTTTCAACTTTCGGCGCATTCGACATCTCAACGCAAAGTGCTTTAGGTGGAGCCGTGGGTATTCGGTACCCATTTCGCCTTGTAATGAGTCGACTTGTTTCATTTTGCCGGCGGTGCTGGACGGCAAAAGTTTGAATCCGCTGGGGCAGAGAATTCTCCAGAGAATTTCGGGTAGACACCGCTACCTGAACTCGCGTAGAGCCGCCAACGTTGGAGGTGCTCTGAATCTACAACATAACGAGGTATGAGTTTTTGTATGTTGTAGCGTCTGTTTAGAAGAGACTACTCTGAATCAAAGTTTGATGCATCAAGCTTGTCCGTGGCTCAGTTCTACATTTGGTTTGCACTATGTTCAATTGCCTGGAATAGTATTCCAAGCTCAAGATCCCTCTTTTGGTTTTTCTCTGCCCTCCGACGTGACTGGTGCCACAGCCCGCGCCGTGTGGCTTCAAGGCTTTAAGTTTATGTTTGCGCTTCGATATCTCGGGCTCGGTTCAATTGCGCTGGCCTCCTGCCTCAAAGCACTAATCCAGACCATTTCGTTAGATGTAATGGTTCAACCCAGGCTGAATATTCCTTTTGCAAGTGACTATTCACGCCGTCAGAAATATTCAATATTGCCAGGCTAATTGAGTCTAAATTATTGCAAGATTCAGACTCAAGAAAAAAGCATTACTTACATTCTCCGCCGCACTCCTTCTCCCTCACATTCACCCTCGCATTCATTTACCTCTTCGAGGACCTGCTGCAAGCCCATGGGAGAGGGCATCCCGAAGCGTCGCGTGCATTATTAAGCTTGCGACGCGTCAACGCGTAATGCGCGCGACGCGTCAAGACGAACCAGTTCACTCCTATTACGAAATATTTTCTATCTGAAATTCTCCCATCTCTTTACACGAAATTCTACCCGAAGGTCTCGCATCAATTACGACGTAGAATCTACGCGGAGTCTCTAGAGACAAAGGATCCCAATGGATCCAAAGCTCTCTAAAAGGCGGACGGGTGCGGGGCAGATGCTGAATGATCAAATCATGGTCTTTTGACATAAAGACTCGAGTTCCTCGTGGGTCTCGTCGAGACAATACAACAGGGTAATTGCAAAATGCAAACCAAGACTCAGTAGATTTCTTTGGGTTTTTGTGGCGAAGATAGAGGCTGTGTGATGGTATCAAAGATGACGTAGGGCAACTGGTCACGTTTTTAGCGGACATTCTTGGAGGTCTAGAGCAAAAACTAGAACTACGTTCTGTTTTTGAAAAAGTTTTGTTTGTGCCCCGCCGCCTGCCGGCCACTTACCATCATGAGTTCCGGCGGTACTTGCGCGGCGCGTTTTGGTCGCGTGATCGTGTTTCTGCAAGTCGGATCATTGGGATCTCCCGCGCCGGAACGGCTTCGCGACTTTCCAGTTTCGTCTTGGGTCTCTCCAGTCAAGCTCTATACATTTCTCGATTTTCTGCTCGTTCCTCGGCGCTCTCATCATAGATACGTCTCGGATGTGTCAAGTTTAGTCTCTATCCAAGGCACATGGCGCCCTCGGAGCGCTGTAAATTGCTTCCTCCGACCCGATTCAAACCGCCAACCATCCGCGCCTACAAGCCACTTGTGACGCGGGACATGCGCGGCCTCTATCTGAACTTCAAGTAAGTACTAACCTGAAGAGTACCTTGAGCGTGCAACCGTGTACCGCTTTTGCCTTCGAAGGTCGATTTCAGGGGTCAAATGAATCTAGTCAAGAATCTCGCGTGAAAAACGGACGCGGAAACCACACAATGACCATCACAATCTTAAGAAGACCATTGACACAATCCGTTCCTTGTTCTTGTTCGACAAGCTGTTGCCGATGTCCTCCACCTCCAGTTCCGTTTCTTGTCGTAGAGCTGATTACTTGCACACCTTGGTTCTGGTTGGATTCTACGACTTTTTTGCAACAAGCATTCATGAAGCTTCCTCCCCACTAATGCAAAAGCTCTCTCTCTGCAAGTATGTACCACGACCCTGCATCATCGAGGTACCTGTACCCACTGGCACCACAGATGAGTACCGCCGCGTTAAATTGTTAAATCTATTTATCTGGCAGCCATGATGCCTGATTAGCGGCCCATTTACGCACGAAGAAGCGTCCAAGAGAGCTTTAAAAGGTGTTCCAGCTTTTCGCAATCCGTAGTTCCCTCATTCAACTTCCAACTTGAGCACAGCGATGATCGCCAGAATCACATCTTTAATCCTTCTTGCTCTCGTTTCTACCGTTTTCGCGGCTCCTGTACGTCTTATTTCTACAGTGCGAGTCGTACTGCTGAAACTGACTGGACCCACCTAGCTGCAAGCCTTGCGCGCGGTAGACAAACCTGACGCCGACGCCGTAGTTGGCTCACGAGCCCCTCAAGGGGTGGCGGAAATCGTCGGGAACGGCGGTGTCGCGTTTCCTCGCGCCCCTCAAGGAGTAGCGGAGCGAGTCCCTCAAGAAGTGGCGGAGCGCGTCCCTCAAGGAGTAGCGGAGCGAGTCCCTCAAGGAGTGGCAGAAACCGCCGGGAACGGCGGTCTCGCGTGGTTCCCGCGCCACGCAAACTGACACTCAACTCAAGCCAGCAGTTTTGCGTAATAACAGTTATGTACTTGGGTGTATTGGTTGTTTACAGTAAAACATGCAGTTACGCTGTACTACAGGCAATATCTTGACTTGGCAATGATACGTGGTTTAAGATGAGATAAAGGAGGGGCATAGATTTGAGAGCATAGAGGAAAGCAGTAGGTACGTAGGTAGCGAGATGTTATAGCAATAGAGTTTGGAGAGCAGTGTCGATAGCAAGAGAGGACGTGCAATAGTAAAACAGAGCCAATGTCGATAGCAAGGAGGAGAGCAGTGAAAAAAAGCATCAAGCAAAACAAAGCATCAAGCAAAAAGTGTTCAAGCAGCGTCGAGCAGATGAAAGCAACGAAAACAAAAGTCAGAGCGAAAAAAGAAAGCCATCAAAAAAAAAGATAGGGGTATGATCACGCAACAGCTCCACTGGGCGGGCGAACGACCAGCTCCGGAACGGCTTGCAGCTTGCTCTCACTGCGCGTGAGCTGTAACGACTTGAGCGTCCGCTTCGGCGTGACGGCGTTTTCGTCATTCACGACCCGCAGCTTGTTGTGTTTCTTTCGAAGCGAGAGCGGCGGCGTTCCTCCCCCGTTAGCATTCGTATCGCGGTCCTGCAGCAAGGTGAGCGGGCGCAGTCCAGGCGACCCCGGCTTGGGGCCGTACACAGCGTTCGAGATCTTCCGCTGGAGTTTCGCTGGCTTCGCAATGACTCGGGACGACCACTGCGCAATGGACGCCATCGCGGACGGCGTGGGAGGTGTGTTTTCATCGTTGGCAGGGCTCAAGGGCGAGACCTGGTCGCCGGACGAAATGTACACGATGCTGGAGCGGCGGTTTGCGCGTGTCGTCTGCATTACGTGCTCGGGGACAGGGAGCGGCAGGGGCGGTGGGCGTTGCTTGGACGTGGGCTTGTTGGCGACGTTGTTGTGAGGCGTGCTCTCCGCTTGGGGGCCCGAATCCATACCAGGCTCCATGCCAGCCTCGAATTCGAACAGCGTAGCTGTGGAGGCGGCCGAGACGGGCATCCTGAACGACTCCATCGACGCACGGGCGTCGTGGGGAACATCCGACTGCAGACCGAGCCGGCGCGATGAGAGGCCGCGAGTGAGCCTAGTGGATTGTTGATGCGGCCGCTGCTCGTCCTCTTCCCTGACTGCATGGAGAGGCGAGAAGGTATTGGGGATGGATTCTGCACCAAAAACCGTGGCGCGTCGAAGGTCCACGTTGCTGGGGACGGCGGTGTACTGGTTGACGTCGAGCGCGCGGCTGACTTCCTCCTTCCAGCTCGCAAGAGAGTGGATGCCATCTTTTCCCAGGCCGAGACTAAAGTGAAAGACGTGAGTAAAAAAAAACAATGACAGCGTAAGAATTTTCGCACCTCGGTAAGCTGAAGTGATGCCTCTTGTGCATAGACGTCTTCTTCGGTCTAGCGTGCGCGCGGGTCCTGGCCGGAGTCGAATGAATATCGGGAGACGAAAAGTCCTCGCCAAACTCATGCATCTGCTTAACGGTCCGTTTGCCTTTCGCGCGGCTGAAGCTAGCCGGCGGGGTCCAATCGCCCTCCTTAATCCGCATGTTGCTACCAACCTTGAGCCCGGGAACCAGGAGCGGGAGTACCCCGGCAGTCAAGGCGTCGATCTCGTTCATATCGTCGACGGCGCCAAAGGAGAAGCCGGAGGAGAACGACTTCTTGTGCTTGAGGGACGCCAAGCGCGCGGCTCTGATCTTCTCCGGCGTAGGCGGGAGCGGGAACGCAGGCGGAGGGCTGATATTGAAGGAGTCGGTCGCAGGGCTCGCGGGAATGGAGGAAGTTGAGCGAGTGCGGAGGTGAGCCGATTGCCGATTAGGTTTACTGGGGCCGACACCACTGGCAACGGCGAGATGGCCGCCGACAGATGTCCGCTGCTCAGGCGAAGGGAGGACCAAGGTTTGTGCGAGGGCAGAATAATGGCGCTCCGCAATCATGATCTGGGTAGCGTAGGCCATGCTCTCGTTGACCACGGAGCTCGCCTTCGAGTCCTGCCTCAGCCGTCCGAACTGCGCGCTCATCTCGGACTGAGTCGAATTGTGGATCGAAACAGGCAGCGACGAATCCTCGTTCTGCATGGGGAGCGGAGGCGTCAAAGGTGCGCTATCGTCCTCCTCCGGAGGAAGAACGGAGAGCTTGGGCATCGGGGTTATCATGCCAAACGCCCGGCCCATCTTGCTCTTTCCGTCGACCGCATCACCATTCGACATCCAGACGTCGCCGCTGCGACGGCCCTCGACGACTGTGACACTGGCGCTGGTGCTGCGTTTGTATTCGTGCGACCATTTATAGGTAGGCACGCTGCCTTTGGGAGCATCGTCACGGACAGCAGTAGTCGGAAGATCGCCACGAATGTCGAACAGTCCGTGGGGGATGGGAAGCGGGGACCGGAAGAGGAGATTGAGCGCCAAAAGCGGAGACGAAAGCGTGACGGATAGAATGAGTAAAATCGACGCGATTGTGGGCGTGTGGGACTTCTGTTGCGAAAGAAGGAGGTAAGGAAGGGAAAGAGCCTAACGCGCATATCAGCATGAGCCTAGAACAAGAGAGGCAAGAACGTACGAGGGGAACCCAAATTGTAATCAACCAACCTATGGCGCGGTATACGGAAATGTCGATGGTGGTTCCTGGAGCCGCTGCGAGAGCTGCGAGACTCTTCTCTGCGTCGCTAAGCACGGGAGCAAAGCCGTAGCCGCCCAAAACTTTGGCATCCGCCATTGCGGGGGTACTGGAGCGGGTAACGGCGGTGTGAGACGGCAAAAGCCCTGTAGTCAAGTTGATGGAGCTGCCATGGCGCGAAGCTGGGGCTTCAGGGTCCTCCTGGTGGTGAGTGGTGGGATACGACCAGGCCGAGACGGTCTTGTGCGTTCCGTTGGTGGAAGTGAGCCATGACGTTTGGGAATCAAAGCGCGGACGACGCGGGCTGTCCTGAGGGTCTTCGCGACGGAATGGGTCAGGGTCGCTCAGGTCTTGGGCGGTGGGAGATAAAGGACCGTAAGGAGTGGGAAGAGCGGGAACCGGGGGGGCGTCGGGAGGCGTGGAGCCATTGAACCAGAACGAAGACTTGGCCGGCACCGACGGGTGCGAACCCTGGGCCCGTCCGCCGTGGGTTGAGGGCGCGCGCGTCGAGAAGGACCACGCCGAGACTGAGTTGTGGCGGGAGCTGGCGTTCGATGCATTGGACGTGATCCACGACGCACCATCGCGAATGGCGTCGATTTCTTCGGTGGCGAAGGACGGTCTCGGCTGTTGCTCCATCTGCCTAACCGGCGGCCAAGGCTCCGACTCGTCATTCAGGACGGCAAGGTTGCGCTTGATCGCAAGCAGAGTGCCAACGAGGCAGCAGAAAGCAACAGAGCTCAGCACGGCGATAGTGCTTGTATAAGATACAAGCCCGATGAACAGGCTGGGGATTTGAGCACCGGAAAGAACAACCGCAATGCCGGTCGAGGTCAGGACCAATAAGATGGTGGGTGTCCAGAGCATCCAGTGCTTCGCCCCGAAGGAGACAGAACGACCCATCCTCACGTGCAGGAGGGTAAGTCCCGCAACGATGAGGAGACATGTCTGTCTGAGGGTCATTGCAATCCACAACCTAAGCGACGATGCCGGGTCCAGAGCGGTCGATGCACCCGATGGCCCCCCCAGGTATTCGTTGATAGTCTGCCAGATGAATAGCATGAGGGCCACAATATCTAAACCAGCCAACCAGAGGTGACTTCGGGATCGTCAGTATTGAATGTCTGGAAGAGAGAAAACATCAGGCACCTTTTATCTGCAGGGGAGAGAGATCTGAAGTTGGGAAGCCCAAATTCAGACTGCGTGTATTGGGTCAGTGTCCACGAATTCGGTGGTCGAATCAAAACAACGCGTACGGGAGCAACACGTCGGCTTAGCCTGAGGAAAGTCAGTAAACTGAAGGAAACATGACAAAATTGACACTCACGGGTGGGGAGGAAGAATGGGAAGTACTATGCGTAGAATCACAAATGCCGAAGAGAAAAACGACAGGAAAGCAAGAGCGAGAGCGGGAACGAGAGGGATCATTGGGTGATTCGTGTGGTGGGTCTTGAGAGGGAGCGTTGAGTGCGTCGCGCGTAAATGGCGTAAGGCCGTCGATTGGGACGTTAATGGGAGGCGGAGAGAACGAAGAGGTTCAAGAACGAGGTAACGGTTCGCGTCGAATCGAACTTGTCGTGACTCGTCACATGACTTATGCCTTAATGTAGTAATGATCAATTCTGCAGTCAAACAGGCAACAACAACGCGTCGGGACGAATGTCCGACCGATTTTTACAACGTGTATGAGTACGAAGATTACGGGAACTTCAGGACGTGTTTTTTACGCCGAGTATCGATTGCAAAGAACTCGTCTTCAATTGCCAAGCAATTCCTACAAGAGGCGTTGAATCAGTGCCATAGAAGGAACGGAATCGCATCCCCACGAACCAAGCGATACATCTTCATTCGAGTCGATATGAATGTCCATGCCCGATTCCTTCAAATGTATGAACGGCAGAAGCTCCGTCTCGGTGAACGAGGAGACAGGCCTCTGCCGCCCGGTAACGTGGAACAACTGCAGCTGTGGCCCAGAGGTATTATTCCTGCGCCGCGTTATTGCGACCGCCGCCTCGCTCAGAATCCGGCCCACGTTCGGGCCCCTCGGACCATCGCAGTTCCTGACAGAGAGGGCACGGAGTTGGGGAAGAAAACCCGCGGTCCGGGCCAGGTTGTCGAAGAAATGGGAGATGAAGGCGGGAAACGGAGTCCCAATTTCCAGTTCGGTGAGAGGCAGTGCTATGAAGGCAGGCGAGAGTAGGATTTCTGTGTTGTTCCCGACAATCTCCTCTGGGCATACGACGAGTTGACGCAACGAAGGAAGAGACCGTCTGAGGAATTTGTCAAGCAGCACCCCGGTGAATTCGCCGACTTCACGGATTTTGAGCGTCTCGAGAGCGGGAAGGGTGAGGTACCCGAGGACGGTTGCACTACATGAACGGTGATCGGAGGGGGGGCTGAATAGGGTGAGATGGCGGAGTTTCCGATGACGGATTATCGGTGAATCAGACCAAGTCCTGGACGCCGCAAGGGCACATTCCGTAAGGTTGGGCATCGAATCGATTGCTTCCAAGCACTGTGCTGGGGTGTATAATTCTCCCGTAAATTTAGTTAGCTGCGCCCATGGAAGATGGAGCAAGGAAGGCCCCACGTCCGACGCGAGCTCGCGCAGGCGATGCGCATTCTGGAATATATAGAGGGGGTCCACATGCTGCTGGAATGGCTGCGAGCCGACGCGGATCGACAGCGTGCGGAGAGACTCCAAGTCAAAGCGGGAGGAGCCCATGCTATCCAAATCCTTCCGGCTCGTATGAAAGTCCAACGAGTGCATTTCCCGCGAGCACTGGCGGAATATCTTTATAAAATCGTCTGCGTTGGACAACGGTCCTTCGATCTTGACGGAACGCGGGCGCATTGCTGCACGCTCGAACCAGACCAAAGCTAATTGGGTCAGGTCCGGGCGATTCGGTCGAACGACGTCAAATGTGGACCAAAGCGCGAGGGTGGAAATAGCGGTGTTTCGCCAGGCCCTGCAGACCTGCATCAGGAGCAGTGGGGCCTCTCTGGGGTTGACAACGCCCTTTTCCCTCTTGTGAGGAAGGCACTCGACGAAAATCTTGGAGGTAATTTCGACGGGCAGCGTCAAGACTGGATACACGATCGAATCCAACTGGGTCTGGAGGTCATCGAGCCGTAACTTCTGTCGCGATATCGACAGGGAGAGATGATGAAACTCTGCGCGGAGCGCCGCGTTGGGATCCATAGATGCGAGGGCTCTGCGTTGCCGTGGTAAGGTGGTGGCAACAGTGGAAGCGCGGTTAAGAGGATGTTGCATCGGAGCGGGAACTTATACCATTTCCAGGCGCGAGCGCGAATCATCCCCATGAGGCGAACAATGCAGCACCCGAAGGAGAAGGAGCTAAGCGCATTGTCCTTTAGACGCACCTTTGTGTAGCCTGGTGGGCGCCATGCGGGCTGGGCTATGGAAGGAGATAAATTCGTTAGCATGATCACACGCGCTCTGGATTTGAAAGCCAAAGTCTCGGATGGGACTGAGAACGAGTCGGCGGCCAAGAACCCGCGGCTTGAGGTCGTACGCATCTTTGATTCCAAGCGTTTGCAGAGCAGGCAGGTAGCAGCAACAGGCTCAAGAATGTCGGGGCGAACTCGGGTCGACTACATTTTGACAAGAAAGCTTAATTGCATTGGAAATTCTTGAATGTTCAAGTGAGTCCCCCGTCGTTTCGATCCCAGTTATAGGCCGCAAACGCCGGTACGTACGTCGCGCACGAGCAGTTGCAGAGAAAAGCGGGGTCCGGACCAGCGGGCCGATCTTAGGGCCGATCACGTTTTTCTCAGTTACTCTGTTTGGGAAGACCCCTATCTGCATTACCGTCTTCCCTTTCTTCCTTTCTTCCACCACGATCTACAGCCTCAAAATGCTCTCCGGTTTCCGTCGCTCTTTAGTCTCCGTTCGGTAGGCGTTCACTCTCTATGATTTCGCTCCGAGTCTGAGCTCAGCCTTCAGCCCCTTCGCTTCTGTCAGCGCCGCGTCGCAGGTGCTCGCCCGCGACGCGCGTTCGAGTTTTGGTCGTGTGCGGTACATATATGACGCCCTTACTTGATGAATGTCCCTCACCTCAACTGTGCCCAGCTCCGCCGATATCCGTGGTCTGCGCTCGCCTCGTAATGCCCACTCCAGTGCGACCGCTGCAAAGCAGCCATGGCCAGTTATCTTCTGGGACGCATCAGAACTCATTTATCCAGACGAATGGGACCACGAGTCTTCACAGCTTCCCGGCGACTACAACATCGTGCCCGCTTTGTTCAAACCCCAAATGTTGTTTCCAAAAAAGTCGCAGTTGTGGTACCGCTTTTGCGTCGCAGTTGGCGATGGGGAGTACCTGCCGATGACCTTTCTCGTGTGTGGTGCACCGGCCTCGTTATATTTGAGTAAAAAGTGTGTGGATTTCAGTTTGGAGACATGATGCCTAACTTGATTCCTGCAGAGCGTTCGCTATCTTGACTGAACACGGACGGATCGACCGCGAGCGCCGCATGCAACTCCCGAATGGCCATTCTTTCGAGGTAGACAACGTACCTATCGAGCCACGAGGGCCTCAACTTCATCGGTAATGCACTTGCCTTGAAACTTGGGTTGGTTCGATTTCCTGCGGCGGAATACCCCCCAGAAGTGGACTGGTGGTAATATGTGTGTCGATGATGAAGTCAAATAACAAGCAGTACCCTGTGATATATTCTCTGTATATTCGCTTCAAGTTCTCAGCACAGGCTGAACTTCCAGTGGCAGTTCCTTGGATGTCGTTGTTGTCGGAGTCGTCCATCGCGTCGCCGGTCACTCTCGAGAATATTGACCTGGAGACACATAAATACTTCCCGCGGCGAGATTTCCTTCTCGGCGCATTCGCAAAGTGAACATCGAGTTGAAGCGCACAGGAGTTCAAGAAGAGGCCGAGCAGGCCGATGATTGCCGATAACTTCTCAAATAAACACTGTCTGACTCACCAACCAACCACAACTACCGCAATTCACTGTATGCGCATTCGGGACCCAGGCTTCTTAGCTACTTAGACAGCTTGTGCCTAACCGATTCTCTCTCTCTCTCGCATTCGGGTCCCGTTGATATCTTATCTTGGCCGTCCAACAACCTGACATGATGAAGGTGGTCTTCTGCATCTTCGTCCATGTGGAACGCTTCTCCGAGAAAGCTGCTTTTAGCACTTCCGTCTCTTGTGCTTTTGGGCTCAGATATCGCCACCTAACGCTCTTGTTGAACTTGCTCGATTTACTCCTCATGGTGCCATCTTTCGCCTGCTTTTCCAGTCGATGACTTTGAAGAAACTGATTCTTACTCTTTCCGCGGACCATGATCGCCGCTCTATACCTCCGAGTCCCAACCGCGTCGCGCAACTATCGAGATTGCGGACATGTGGTGTAGGAACCATGCCGCCCGAAGGCCTGATCCGCCGAAGGGGTGAGAGGTAAGTATAAGAATACGCATGTGCGCCCCAAATCCCCAGAGAAAGAATGCTTCTTCAACTCTCCCTCGTCGCCCTTTCCCTATCGCTGGCCAACGCGCTCTCCGATGGTCGCCCCCATGCAAACTTCATGCGCAAACCGGTCATTCCCGTCGTTCCTGTTGCGCAAACGGGGCCTGTGACCAGCAGAAATGGGACCGTCCTGCCTCCGTACAACCAGACCTTTTTCTTCCAGCAGCTGATCGACCACAACAACGTACTTTAACTTTTTGCTTCAGTGGGTGACTTTCAAAATGACGCGCTTCCAGCCCTCGCTAGGAACATTCACGCAGAGGTATTGGCACACGTACGAGTTTTATGAGGAGGGTACGAATTTTCTATCAAGCACACGATGCATCCAGGCTGAATATTTCAAAGGTGGTCCCATCATACTCTTCACCCCGGGCGAAGCCAATGCCGCCCGTAAGCGTATACTTACTTTCGTAAATAATATTTTCTGATGCCATGTTAAGCGTATACTGGATATCTCACAAACGTCACCATAAACGGACAAATCGCGCAGCAGCAGAATGGCGCCGCCGTCGTTTTGGAACATCGTTTTTACGGATTGAGGTGTGGCTTGCCGCTTTTTTATTTCGAAATGAAGTTCTGAGAAGGATGAAGCAACCCTCTTCCGGACCTGAGCGTCAAAAGCTTGAGGCTTCACACAATCCAACAAGTACGACACCGAAAATGGTACCAGCGTATTTGTTGACCTCTTCCAGGCCATCGACGACTTGGAGTACTTCACGAACAATGTCGTTCTTCCAATGCCCAACGGTGCTCACCTCAAGCCGGCGACTACACCTTGGATATTGGTCGGCGGCAGTTATTCAGGTATGCATTTCCTACCCCAACCATTCAATGTATTGAATATTCCATCCAGGCGCCCTCACAAGCTGGACCATGGTCGATAAACCTGGGCTCTTCGCGGCCGGATACGCCTCCAGCGCGGTCGTCGAGGCAATCCTCGACTTCTGGCAATACTTCGAGCCCGAGCGCCTCTTCATGCCCGCCAACTGTTCCGCAGATATCGAAGCCGTCATCGCGCATATTGACCAAGTGCCTTCACCCCTTTTCCATCTTTCGTAATTTTATCTCACGATCTTTGAGGTGTTTACTGGCTCCAACCAGAAAGCGATCCAGGCAATCAAGAACTCGTTTGGAATGGGCGATATGACTCATCTGGACGACGTCGCAGGCTCGCTCCGCAACAACCTCTGGGACTGGCAGGGCTTGTCGCTATCGGACGGCCCGGGGGCTCAATTCTTCAATTTCTGTGATGCGCTCGAGGTCAAGAACGGTGTAAATGCCCCTGCGGCTGGTTGGGGTCTAGACCATGCCCTTGCCGCGTGGTCTTCCTATTGGTCGACAACTTATTTGGACCTACGTGAGTGCATAGATTCATCTCGATGCTGATCACTGATCCTTTCCTGTAGTTTGTGGAGGTGACGACGCCGAGCACGTCCTAGTTCCTCTGGTCAGATATTAGAACCTAATCTCTTCGTAGGGACTGTCTGGGATCATACAACACCTCTCAAGCTTACTGGACCGACACCTCGATCGACAATTCAGGGCGATCCTGGTTCTGGATTGTGTACGTTTGAATCAATATCTGCATTCTATCTCACCTTTCCATCGTAGCTGCAACGAAGTTGGTTTCCTCCAGGTGCGATCTTCCTTCTTCTTGATTTCGCACTGGCTAATGGTGTTGCAGGAATCTGCCCCACCTGGTTCTCCATCCCTGGTCTCTCGCCTGATTCAACCTGCATACGACCTGGTACGTCCCACTTGAGCGTTCTGGCAAGTACACCCGTGAACTCCTGTTCCTTAGCGTCAATGCCAACAAATGTTCGCGGCGGCCTTCCCCTCGCCGCCCAAAATCCAGACTGCCCAGACCAACCGACTCTTCGATGGATGGAACGTCACCATCTCGAATCTGTTCTTTGCAAATGGACAACGTTCGTAGCGGCCCAGCACCTCCGCGCTCTTCGAGTTTCTCGTTGACCTGATCCGCAGGTGATCCTTGGAGATATTCCACCGTCTCCGCCCCCGGAGTAGTTCTCAAGAGCACGCCGTCTCAGCCCATTGCCGTTGGCGAAGGTTACCACTGCGCCGACCTCTGTACGTTTTTTCACTCTCAAAGTCCGAGTTCGTCCTTGCTTACTTACACCGCACAGTAACGAGGGAAGGCACAGCCAATCCCACCGTGCTTGCGGTGCAGGACCACGGTCTGGCATCGATAAAAAGCTGGATCGCTGCTTGGAAGCCTGCGAAAGCGAAGAGATCTGTCGAAGAATTGGAGACTCGAGAGCTGCGTACTGGATTGGCGAAACCCCTCCAAGGGTGGTTCAGGGCGCCTGTGTTCGAATGATGAGTGGTATGACGCGGGAATTAGTTGTACTGTTTGTTGAAGGCCCAGGATTCAGGAATGCCCAATCGGGTAACTCAACGCCGAAATAAGATAAGCAGTTGCTTGATACCGTTCGCTCAAGGACGGCATAGAGCTGGGCCTGCGAGTCGTCCAAGAGCCCTTTGGCGACGAACGAAGCGGTGAGGTCAGATCTGCTGGCGAATGAAGGGAGCGCTCAACATGAATGGGATCTCGGAAGGAAAAGAAGCGTGGGAACCGCAGCATGCGATGATTGATTTCAGCTCCTAACCAAATGTCTCTTCTCTCCTCCTGGCTAACCCTCGTCGAAAGCGCCCAAGCTCAAATTACACCTCCCAGATGCTCTCTCGTGCTCCTCCGCAAATTCATCGAGAAATAATCCCTCAGCTGTTTCTCAACACCATCTGGCGCGCCGCGCAACTTCGGCTGTTGGGCCGCCCGTGGTCACTGAGCTGCCCACAACTCGGAAGGGCAAGCGCCGCACACGGGGCCTCTCGCTTCGGAGCTTTTTAAACTCCTCTCGGGGTCAACCATTTCCGAGATCAAGAGTCGACCACTAATCAGATCCCAGGGCGGGCCAAGGGAGGCCAAGGGCGGGATCCTCAAATGCCCTTTACCCCCGACATCTCACCGCCGTTCTCGAAGTCAGAAAAACACGCTCCGGCACCGTCGGCAGCGCATGCCACAGCGACTCCCAATGTGGGAACGACTGCTGTGGATTCCGCACCGGCAGATGTGTCCTTGAAAGCGTTGGCTTCCGGACAGGGGGATGTGGATTTGGCAACGCCAGCCCCAGGTTACATTAAATGTAGCTCTCCAGACTTGGCGATTGTGAGTATTTCTTTTACTCGCCGGCAAGAACAGGTGCCATTGACCCACGGTTGCCCAGATCCTTCATGTCATCTGATTCTAACGAAAGTTGAAGTCGAAGTAGAACGTATTGTATCTGAGAGCTTAATCATTTCTGACCCGGGAAAGATTCGTACTTGAGTTGCAGGAATTCCCAATCGGGTAAGTAACTCAACGCCGAGTGCCAAATAAGGAATCACGTCGAGTCACATTGCTTACGCGGTAAACCACGCGAGGTAGATGTAAACAGTTCGGTCATATAATTGATTCCGCTTCCTCCCAATGTGGATCGTCATGCCCGACGCCTTCAGTTTTTCAAACGACAACATTGAGGATATAAGCCGGGGGTCAGCGGCAAAGTTGGCTGTGGTGGTGGGCAACCACGGTTCTTGATCCGTGAAGAGCACAGCCACACCTTAGCAGGCGCCATCAAATTTGGTTGACCCACGTCGCGGTCGCGGTGTGGGCGCATTCCTCCACGGGCATCTCAAGTTTAGTGGATCATTTGGAATGTACCTATCTTTGGAGAATATGGCCGAGTTTCAGAATTTTCTGCTGCGAATTGTATGTAAAAGCATCAATTTCTGCGGCGACTTCAGATCACTGCTGCGGCCTCATTGAATCACTTGCATTCAAGGACCTCCTAGACTCAGCCTGAGTTCAGGGGCCTACACGAACCTACATGGACCTACGCTCAGACCCACCTACATACAGTCTGCGTAGGTTGATGTAGGTCTGTGTAGGTCAGTCAAGGTCAGCTAAGGTGAATATAGGTGAATGTAGGTCAACTTAGTGACCTATGCAAGGTGAATGTAGGTGAATGTAGGTCTACATAATGACCTATGCCGAGCGCAGTGTACTAGCAGTATATCCAATTACCATCTCCAATGAACTCACTTTGCTATTTTGCTTGAGATCAATAAAGGTGGGCGTAGGTGATTCTACACCGACCTACTTCGATCTAAATATACCCAGTTCAGATCAGTTATGTACACCTACGCAGAGCTACGTGCACCTTTATTGATCTCCGTCAAGGTGGATGTAGGTGATCTATGCTGACCTATTGTAGCCGACTACGCCGACCTACCTACACCTACATGCACCGTTATTGACTCAGCGTAGGTGCCCTTTGAATGCAGTGAATAACCCATGCACAGATAATTCAGCACTTTTTTGAGGTTCTGGGGTGCTGCGTGGGGGTCCAGAGCCTATTCGATTCCGTTTGAGGGCTTGGAGCCAGCGGGCAGTTAATTTATGTATTAACACGGTGCTCGAGTGGTGTTCAAATACTATGGCGGTCAGAGTGCCCCTTTAAATAAAATTGGGGTAAAGTGTCTGATTTTGGCCACAATTTGACGCACCAAGAGATGAAATTTAACTGAAGGAAGACAAACTCCTTGCATACTTGACCTCTGTCTTTTTTTGCACACCCAGAACATTGTTTTTGGTTCACTAAACAAAAACCTTTGGTTGGTGAAAAAAATCTGAACCTAAGAAAAAAAAATGTTGAGTAGAAAAAAAATTCAACCATGGACTTCTTTTCCTGCCGGCCAGAAAAGTTTTTGACTGCAACACAAACTTTCGGAGGTAAGTGGCGGTGCTAACCTAATTTGATTGATTGATCTGGTGTCCATATCCGGCTTGATGCAAGTTCTTTGATAAGGGAGATGTCGATTACAGGCACGTATGGGAGAGATAAAATGTAGATATAAGAGAGTATGCGGCCTTTGGCCGCTATGGTGCTGAAGATGAATAAAGAAAATGAATGCTCGAGATGAGAAAGGGATGCGAAGAGATATAGAGAGGAAATAATGTGCGGATGGAGTCGGGCCGCTTTGCGGCCGATTCACCAAATGGGGGGTGCGCCTACAAGAGGCGGTGTATGCAAATCGGGCGAGAAGCGCACCACGGCTCCAGGATGCAGTGGATGAACGGGCCTCAGATGAGGAGACCGGAACAACCTGAACGGAGCAACGCTCTAAGAGCCCAAGGCTCGCATGAGGGATACTCAAGATGGAGGCCCAAAGAACCCAAATGAGCGATGCGAAGTAATGAATTCAGTAAATGGAAATACAATCAGTTGTCGTCGAAATTAAGCGCGAAGGTATCATAAGAATGCCCGTGTGTAGATGCGAAGTCTCGGATACACGAGGTCCAAGCAGTGGTGATGCGCTGGGGAAGAATCTGTTCGAGCCGGCGCCAATAAATTAAAAAACACAGTGAAGTCCATCCGCCAAGCTTCATGATCACCTCGGGCTCGACCCTGGCAAGGAGCAGCTCCACAGAGCCGCCGATGCGGTAGCTATGGCCGAAAACATTCTCGAGACCGGCGGCTCGGAACAGAGGAGTCGTGGTGCGAAGGAAGAGGTCCTTGGTGAGCGGGCACCACGACTCTCTCACGAAATGCGAAGAGAGGTGTCGGCGGCGGGGGCAAGCCGTTGACAGCGAGGTGATTGCAGAAAGCCCAGGCAGGGCACAGGTCTGCGTTGTCGCCGATCGTCTGGGTGAGGATGCAGTCGGCGCCGAGGATAGTTGTGGTCTTTGTCCAGATGATATGAAAGCTGATAACATCGTGCCCACGGATGCGACTGAAGGAAATGCGTGTGTTGCGCGTCGTGTCGTGCTCGAGGGAGAATTTATTCGTGCTGCTGATGATGAGCTCCCCGAGACGCCTGCAACCCCAGAAACATGAGGTGGCATTTGACCACGTCGCGGTGCCGAAGCCGGAAGAAAGGTCGAGAGATGCGCAAATGGCGTGTAGGTGCACCTTGGTGATGGGGCCGCAAGGGGGGCGCTTGAAGGGAACACCAGCGCGGTCACCTGCCTTCTTCAAAGACGGCAGCCAGCCCTCGTCGCCATGCCACTCGGTGTCATTGAAAAGGTGCCACAGGCGCAACCCGTTGAGCCAATTACGGATGCACTTGCCCGAGCACGTCCCGAGGGCCTCAGCGACGAAGGCGGCGAGGAGGAAGTGATCGGCGGGCATGCGGGCGCCCTCGCCAATGCAGAGACGGTCGCAAAATTGGTGGAAGCGCAGGAGCCCTGCTCCATACAACTCTCACGACTTCTCGGTCATTGCACGTAGTAGCCCTTCGTAGATTCGTGTTTGCAAGTCAACACAAATGCTGGACTCAATGAGGCGTTGGTGAATGGCAAAGGAGAAGGGGGACGTCCAAAGGAGGACGCGCCGGTCCGCGGGAACGACGGGGCGGTAGATGCTAGTGGAGATTTTGTTGCCGGCGCGGGGTTTGTGGGCTTGTTTCTGGGGAAGGGACAAGGCGGCTGCGCAGCGTGGGTCCGGCTCGGCATCCACAGGTTGAAGAGAGGAGGATGGTGCAGGTGCACTACCTCCCAGAAGATACTAGTTAACACAAGAATGCGACATGGGCGCTGACGACGCACGAAAATATGTCCGATGGAGAGATAGCCACAGCGGGTAAGCGAGGAGACGAGGGCGAAATCAAAGGACTGGTGGGACACGTCAGGCACGCCGGACGCGAGTGCGCAACATGCACGAAAGATGTCCTAGGCGAGGCTCGATGGTTACTTCGTCCTCCAAGGAAGCGGTCGAAAGACAGAAGAGGCGGGTCTTGGGCGGGTCGGCGATGCGCAGAGCGGGCGAAGGCGGGACGATGGGATCTTCGAAACGTAGTGTAGAGAGGCAAAAGAGGCTGCGGGAGTCAGGCGGCTGAGTGGGAAAAAAGGAGACGGACTTACCAGCCCGACGAGATCTGTGTCATGGCAACAGAAATCACCAGTCACCTGCGGACGAAGAGCTCGGTGAGGTCTGGTGGAAGGTCGAAGCGGCGCGTGAGTCGATGGTGGAGAGGGAGAGCGCGGGAGCCACGAGAGGGGCCATTGGCCGGATTCAGCTTGGACTCTACGTAGATCAATTTGGGGGTGATCGCGTGATAGGAGGTTAGGGTGAAGGCACAGCGAGCGCAGAGGTTTAGGTGGACGTTAGGGCTACGAGATTTTGAGAGGGCGCCAATGGCGGCCTTGTTGTCGGAGTGAACAAGAAGGTGAGCATCTTGATAGCCGAGTTGTACGAGAAAATTAAAGAGAATCTCGAGCGAAATAGCCTCGAGCCAACAAATATCCCGCCCTGGTTCCTTCCACCCCTCCCTGAGCTTGAGGGAGTACCATTCACGCCCGATCACGAAACCCCAAGACGTAGACGCGTTGACAAAGATGCGGTCATCCCGAAGAGGGCCGATATGGCGCAATTGGCGGAAGACATCACGGTCCTCGAGCTGGTGCCACCAGCGCAGCGTGTGGACGGCCGAATTGGAAAGGCAGTGCCGGACAGACTCGTCGCCTTTGTAGTGGGCCATAAGGCTTGAGAAAACGGAAAGGCGGGTCGAGCCGGCGCGATGGATAAATGCTACGTGAACGAGTGTGCCGTGGAGCGCTTGTAGCTCAAGAAGATTGAAATAACCCGACTTGTCTGCGGGTTCATTGAGCGCGTGGACCAGAGCGAGGTATTTGAGGCGCTTGGGCTCGGTGAGGGAGATACGACGGTTGACGAGATCCCAGAGGAACCCAAGGAAGACCATTGTGTCTTCAAACTTCTTGCCGGACTTGGTCGGGTGCCAGGGCGTGTCGACGTCGGCAATGAGGGTGAAGGCGGTGTTGCGGTCAAAACAGTATTGGAAGTTGCCGTTGCGGAAGGGGCTGTCGGCATTGGGGAAGCAGAGGGTGGCGAGGTCGTCCTTGTAGCCGAGTACGTTGCCGTCCTTGCCCAGCTCAGCGCGCCAGACATCGATGAGGGCGTGGCAAATTTGGCCCGCGTTGCTGCTAGCCGAGGCAGCATCGAAAGGGTGGCAATGATCGAGAAAAAAACCACTGTCGAGACTGGCCACGAGGAATGGTTTGTGGTCGGGGAGGACGGGAGCGGTCTGGTGGAATACCTTGATGTCGAAAGCACATGCCTGCGTGCCGCGTGGAGCGTTCAAAATCTGCAGGTGGTCAGCGTCCAATTCGGGGATTGTAACCTTGAATGAAAGAAGAGAAGAAAGGATGTGCTTGGAGAAATAATCGAAAATGGATGCGCTTGGAGAAATGCAACGAAAATGGATGCGCTTGGAGAAATGGAACAAAAATGGATGCGCTTGGAGTAGGACAAATATGGATGCGCTTGGAGATGGAGCGAAAGATGGATGCGCTTGGAGAATGGATCGACAATGAATGCGCTTGGAGAATGGATCGAAAGAGAAATGCGCCGGGGGAAGGTGAGAAAAAAGGAATAAATGACTCACCACGGTCGCCACGTCAAGGGCAAAGTCAAACTTCGTCGGGAAGTCAGTGTTATCAATGAAAGAGTTGACGCTGGAGGTGCCCGAGGTCTTATCGTCCTTGGAAAGGTGCCTGCAGACGCACAGCTTCGGCAGTGCACCGGGGCCTTGATCCTGTTCCATGACGAGTAGCGGTGAGCAGAAAAAAGGTCCCCGACAAATCTCCTTCATCTCAACTCGAGAGAAGGGGCCCGACATGCGGCCCATCTCCAGCTCCTCCGTCAGGTACTTCACCACGGCTTCTCGATGCTGCTCGGCTGATTTGTTGTTATCCATAATAATAGTGTGGCAAAGATTCGGGAAACGTCCGAGCGGGAAACCGTGCGAGAGATTGTTCAGGAGTTGAGGGTATCGATCCATGAGGTTATGCTTGCAAAGGAGACAATTGAGTTCCGAGGTTCTGTAAGGATGGACAATACAATGAAATAACTCGTTTGGGATTGGATTGAGCGCATCGGGCGGGCGGTGACGATGGACGAAAGGGCGCAGATCTGGGTAGAGTGTGTCTGGTGTAGCACCTAGTAGATGTTCGCCAAGAAATGAAGAGGGCAGTGCCTCAAGCGAGGAGGGCGCCGTCGCGGACGTGGTGGCAGCGGGCGTTGGGCAGCAGGGTGGGATGGTCGCCTCCGCACAGGCTGCAAGCATGCGCACGTTCAAGGCCAACGGGGTGGTTAGAGCCGTTGCATGGCTGCCCGCAATTCCAGCCAATGCAAAGCGCCTTGCGTTCCTCTCCCTCACGGGGGTGGGCAAGCTTGAGGACACCGTGTTCATACATTGTGTAGTGGGGACGCCGATCCCTGGTTTCCCTGTTGGCGGCGGGGTGTTCGCGGACAACGTGGTCCTCGGTGCAGACGAGGCAGTAGACGCGGCGGTCGCGCGGGCGGTGGTCGTCCCTGTTGTGGTCGGAGGAGCGAAAGGAGTCTCGGCCTTGCGACCCAAAGGAATCGCGGTGGTTGGTGTCATTGTCACGCGTAGCGGGCGGTGTGTCGCGGCCGTAGCGCTCCGGGCATTGGTGGTGCTCGTTGTCACGTGGCGGCAGGCGTTTCGGGGCGGAAGTCGCACCAGGGAACACTAAATCCATTAGCCTGGAAGCGGGGGCAGAGACGATACCGTTGGCGAGCGCGCTCGTGGCTTTGTGGGCATTCACGACCCCACTAACTTGCGACACCCAGTAGTCGCCGTTGAACGCCACGTTGCGGTCAATAATCTTGTTCCTCAGCTCCCTCTCCACCGGGTACCAGATGGCGAAAAGCTTCTCGAAGTCGTCCAACGCGCGGAAGAAATCGGTGTGATGCTTCAGTTCAATGGCGTATGTCGTTGAGCCGGGTTTCGTGGGGTCCAGCGGCGGGCAGAGGATTTCCATAGCCTTGGTGAAATTTTTGAAAGACTCTATCCATGTCAGAACGCTAACGCCGTCGGTACTCTCGTCGGAGCCCCAGCTGGCTTTGAGCTTGGCGACATCTGGTAGACTCTTCTCCGGTGCGCTGGGGATAGTGGTGTTTTTCTTCATCGGAATATCTGCACTGTGCTCTGTCCCAAATTTAAGGCGGAGGTCAGTGAACCAGAACAGGGAGGGGTGCAGGTGGTATTTAATCATGGCGAGGAACGCGTCAGGAATCAAGACTGGGGGGGTGCGTCAGCACATTAATCTTGGTCGTCGTCCCCATGACCATTGTTCCCTTCAGTTTGGGCGCCTTCTCCTTCGCCGCCTTCTCCTCCTCCCTCTTCTGCTCTGCCGCCTTGGCCCGATCCGCCCGTCTCCCCAGCACTATAGCGAGCATCATCGAGGGAACCGGGTTCACCACCAACTTGCAAAGCTCCTCGGACGCCACCATGGCCTCGAGCTCGGTCTCGGTGTACTTGTAATAACCACGTAGCTTTTTCCCGATGTCCTGCGTCACCGGCGGTACAGTCCCTTCGTCTAAGACCTCCTCATACGCCCTCGTCTGTGCTATGCTCGTACGATTCTCCATTTCAATGTTGTAGTTGTATTGGTTTTTTTCCTGCAGCGACATGTCGTTTGGAATGGCGCGGTCCGCAGGGATCTTCCGCCAAGCCGCGAAGTCGAAAGTCTGGGAAAGTGGGAGGTCCAGACCGCAGTAGGACTTGGGAGCAGGCATGCTGAGTGTAGGCACGAAAAATAATAGAGGGGAGCGTCGAGGAGGGGTACGAGAGCGAGACGCGATGGACGCGAGGAAGAAGTCGTGATGAGTCTAACAGCGATAAACAACGCGTCCAGGTAATCTAATCTCCCTTATCTCCCACTCAGGCTAACTCGTGCCTCGTCTGGCCTAATGTTGCCGCGACTCGCGACTCCGAGCCTCCGAGTCGACTCTGCAAGTCAACGTAAGTCGAGTCGAGTCGAGTCACGGATGTGACTTCGCGCGACTCCCAAGTCGAACCAAGTCGACTTGCACCGACTCCGAGTGACTCTGAGTCGGTCTCAAAATTCAATCAGATACCTTTCATCAGATACAGCTCAAAGAAGTCGAGAGAAGACGCGTAGTTCACATTGAACTGTTATTTCTGTTCGCGTCGTCGCGAGGGTTACGAAGTGGTTGTGTTAGCAATCAACATACCTCAGAAATATTTGGGCAGGGTTGGGAAGAGGTATATAACAATCTGAGACTTACTACGTGAAGTGCAATGTCCTTAGCTTGACAAAATGCGATGTTGAAGTCAAAAGATCAAATGTTGATGTCCCATCACTTTTATCTGAGGGTGCCGGTGATGGTTAATATACCTCCGAAATGTCTGAGAACACTTCAGGGGAGTCATATTGGCACCCTACAGCAATTTACAACAGCATTAAACCTTTCTGCAGAGAATATTAAGAAAACTTCGACTCCACCGACTCGAATCGACTTGAGTCGACTTCGAGCGACTCTTGGACGGGAAGTCGAGTCGAGTCGAGTCGACCGGCTTTTCAAGTCGACTTCGTGAGTCGTGACTCGACTTTTCGAGTCACGGCAACATTAGTCTGGCCTGAGCTCACACTAAGGTAAGTAACATGCCATCTATCCCACAGGACATCATAGGTGCCTCCAGTTTCTGGTAGACAAATCTGGGTCCCAGATGCCGTTAGCCATCTATGTGAACATTCCGCACAGTCGCACATCCTCCGAATCATCTCCCTTGGTGATGGTCCACAGGAGGGGTTTGCTACACTTTGCACCGGTGTCCAAGAGAATCCGGAGGGTGTTGCCTATGATGTCCTGTGGGATATGGCGGTCACTTTGCACATTTATTATTCCGGGCTTTTTTTTTCGCTTTTTCACTCTTTTTTTCCAGGTTTTCAACTTTCTGTACTTTTTTTTTTCATGTTCCCTCTTCCAGTCACATTTTTTTGTCTTTTGAGCAGAGGTTGTGATTAGTTGTTCCAAGATTGGATTTCAACTATTTTTTCTTGGTATGGGGGCTGTGCAGGCCGACTCACCGCTTGATGGCCTTGATCGGCATGATGTGCTGAGTTCTCAAATACTTCACATGTTGGGTCTGAAACCGGTCAAGTGTGCCTGGGAAGGCTTGGTGGGAGCTACACCACATAACAGCCTGCTCAAGTTACCACTAGACTCTACCTCAGAGGCAGAGGTACGGGATTGATCGATCCCGGCCATCAATCAGTGATAAACTATGCTGTTCAAGTTGCTGAAAAAATCAAACAAACTATATTTTTCAATATGCCCCAAAGTATTTTTCTCACCGTCGGAAAATATATTTTTCATGAGAGCCCAGAATTTGTTTTGTCAGTTGAGCAAACCAATCCGAAGTATTTTAGGGTAAACAAGGGGCCTGGAGGCTTCCCACAATGCCCCAGGGCCCATCACCGCTCCCCGACTGGCCGCTTGGTGTTCAATTAGTGCTGTCGGGCATGAAAGAACAGGGATCAACCCCTGTTTGAGGCTGTTGTGCACAGGACTGTTTTGCCTTGCTTGGCAGAGGCCTCTTTGGTGCCGACTGCTCCGATTTCAACCAAACAAGGCGGCTAATTCGAAGGGGAGAGGAGAAGAAGATTTACATGTACATTGAGGACTAAAACACAATAAAAAAATCCCTGAGCAACACCCAAGTTGGCCATGAAGACGGCGCGCGCAGGCGGGGATTCCGGACCGGATGGTGTTTCGGTTATCTTGTCATCACCGACAGCGGTTGCCAAGCAGAGCCAAGCACCCTAGTGTACAACAACACCAAACAAGAGCCAAATGTGTTCCCGACGAAGACCCCGACAGCACCGAAGTGTGGGCGGTGGTGGGTTGGGAAGCCACGACAGCCCGTCGGGGATGTCGTGGGAAGCCTCCGGGCTTTATGTTTGCCCTAAAACACTTTGGGTTGGGTTGCTTAGCGGGTAAAAAAGTTTTCTTCTCGCAGAAAATATATTGTTGAATGGGTGAAAAAAATAAGTTTGGGTGACTTTGTGAAATATAGTCTGCGTGATTTTTTCAGCAACTTGAACAGCATAATAAACCCTAATCTAGGGGTATCACTCATTCTGACTACCCATGCTCCATAAGAACATATTCAATGTTTGAAAGATTTCACAATCTTCAAAAAAAAAAAGTATGGCAACATGAAAAAAAAAAGTACAAGAAGTTGAAAACCCGAAAAAAAAAAAGGGTGAAAATGTGAAAAAAAAGGTCAGAATAATAAATGTGCAATGTGGCCACCTATGCTGTTCAAGTTGCTGAGAAAATCATACAGACTATATTTCACAGAGTCACCCAAGTTTATTGTTTTCACCCGTTAAACAATATATTTTCTGCGAGAAGAAAACTTTTTCCCCCGTTAAGCAACCCAACCCAAAGTCTTTTAGGGCAAACATCACTGGTTGAGGGATTCAAGTTTTTCACCCCAATTTATGGTGAAAAATGTCGTTTGTTTTTAAGACATTTTTCACCGAAAAAATAGGTGGAAAATTCAAACATTTTTCACCACTTTTTGACTTTCTTTTGAATTTTTCACCTCAAGCTCAAAAAATAGTGAAAATGATTTGAGTTTTTCACCTACTTTTTCAGTGAAAAATGTCTGAAAAACAAACGACATTTTCCACCGTAAATTGTGCTGACAAACTTGAATCTCCCAACCTATGCTGTTCAAATTGCTGAAAAAATCATACAGACTATATTTCTCAGAGTCACCCAAGTTTATTTTTTTCACCCGTTAAACAATATATTTTCCGCGAGAAGAAAACTTTTTCCCCCGTTAAGCAACCCAACCCAAAGTCTTTTAGGGCAAACATAGAGTCCGAAGGCTTCCCACGACGTCCCCGACGGGCTGTCGTGGTTTACCGACCCACCACCGCCCACAGTTCGGTGCTGTGTCGGGGTCATGGTCGGGAACACATTTGGCGCTGTTGTGCACCATGGTGTTTGGCTCTGCTGGGCAGCAGCGTCTTTTAGTTGATGATCACCAAAACACCATCCGGTCCGGAGTCTCCGCCCTTTTCAGTCTGTCAGGGGTTTCCACAATTTTTTTAATCGTGTTTTAGTGGTCCTCAATGTACATGTAAATTTCTTATGATCCTATCTTCCTCTCCTCTTCCCTCCTTCGAATTAGCCGCCTTGTTTGGGTTGAAATCGGAGCAGCCGGCACGAAAGAGGCCTCTGCCAAGCAAGGCAAAGCAATCCCATGCACAACAGCCTCAAACAGTGGTTGATTCATGCCTTGTGCCCAACAGCACCGATTGAACACCAGGCGGCGAGTCGGGGAGCGGTGATGGGTCCTGGGGCGTCGTGGGGAGCCTCCAGGCCCCTTGTCCACTCCAATTACTTCGGATTGGTTTGCTCAACAGACAAAATAAATTCTGAGCTCTCGCGAAAATATATATTTTCCGACGGTGAGAAAAAATACTTTGGGGCACATTGAAAAATATAGTTCATTTGATTTTTTCAGCAACTTGAACAGCATACTCCGCCCACAGTTCGATGCTGTGTCGGGGCCATGGTTGGGAACACATTTGGTGCTTGCTTGGCGCTGTTGTGCACTATGCTGTTCAAGTTGCTGAAAAAATCAAATGAACTATATTTTTCAATGTGCCCCAAAGTATTTTTTCTCACCGTCGGAAAATATATTTTTCGCAAGAGCTTCAGAATTTATTTTGTCTGTTGAGCAAACCAATCCGAAGTAATTGGGGTGGACAAGGGGCCTGGAGGCTTCCCACGACGCCCCAGGACCCATCACCGCTCCCCGACTCGCCGCCTGGTGTTCAATCGGTGCTGTTGGGCACAAGGCATGGATCAACCACTGTTTGAGGCTGTTGTGCACGGGATTACTTTGCCTTGCTTGGCAGAGGCCTCTTTCGTGCCGGCTGCTCCGATTTCAACCCAAACAAGGCGGCTAATTCGAAGAAGGGAAGAGGAGAGGAAGATAGGATAATAGGAAATATACATGTACATTGAGGACCACTAAAACACGATTAAAAAAATTGCGGAAACCCCTGACAGACTGAAAAGGGCGGAGACTCCGGACCGGATGGTGTTTTGGTGATCATCAACTAAAAGAGGCTGCTGCTCAGCAGAGCCAAACACCACGGTGCACAACAGCGCCAAGCAAGCGCCAAATGTGTTCCCGACCATGGCCCCGACACAGCACAGAACTGTGGGCGGTGGTGGGTCGGGAAACCACGACAGCCCATCGGGGACGTCGTGGGAAGCCTTCGGGCTCTATGTTTGCCCTAAAAGACTTTGGGTTGGGTTGCTTAACAGGGGAAAAAGTTTTCTTCTCGCGGAAAATATATTGTTTAACGGGTGAAAAAAAATAAACTTGGGTGACTCTGTGAAATATAGTGTGTATGATTTTTTCAGCAACTTGAACAGCATAGTGCACCGTGGTGTTTGGCTCTGCTGGGCAGCAGCCTCTTTTAGTTGATGATCACCAAAACACCATCCGGTCTGGAGTCTCCGCCCTTTTCAGTCTGTCAGGGGTTTCCACAATTTTTTTAATCTTGTTTTAGTGGTCCTCAATGTACATGTAAATTTCTTATGATCCTATCTTCCTCTCCTCTTCCCTCCTTCGAATTAGTCGCCTTGTTTGGGTTGAAATCGGAGCAGCCGGCACGAAAGAGGCCTCTGCCAAGCAAGGCAAAGCAATCCCATGCACAACAGCCTCAAACAGTGGTTGATTCATGCCTTGTGCCCAACAGCACCGATTGAACACCAGGCGGCAAGTCGGGGAGCGGTGATGGGTCCTGGGGCGTCGTGGGAAGCCTCCAGGCCCCTTGTCCACCCCAATTACTTCGGATTGGTTTGCTCAACAGACAAAATAAATTCTGAGCTCTCGCAAAAAATATATTTTCCGATGGTGAGGAAAAACACTTTGGGGCACATTGAAAAATATAGTTCATTTGATTTTTTCAGCAACTTGAACAGCATAGCCGCCATAGTGGGATAGATGGCATGTTACTAACCTTAGCAAAAGAACAACTTGCATCAAGCCGGATACGGACACCAGATTAATCAATCAAATTAGGTTAGCACCGCCACTTACCTCCGAAAGTTTGTGTTGCAGTCAAAAAAACTTGTCTGGTCAGCAGGAAAAGAAGACCATGGTGGAGTTTTTTTTTCTACTCAACACTTTTTTTTTCTTAGGTTCAGATTTTTTTTACCAACCAAAAGTTTTTTTGTTCAGTGAACCAAAAACAAAGTTTTGGGTGTGCAAAAAAGAGATAAAACTTACTGAAGATAGCAGGAATCTGCTCTACTTTGGGTTATTCTGGTGCTGATACCTCTAGTATCAGCAGCCCTGAGATCAGTTGATCATGTGGTACTATACTAGTCGGACTTTCTGGTACCTCCGCTACTTTAATTAGCGGCTCTTATGGCCCGCCGTGGTCGGCTCTTAGTTGTACCTCAGTGATGTACTTCACATAGGCGTGGTTTAACTTCGTAACAATTGTAACAACACTTTTTCGGAAACACCCCTTGGCCTCCCCCACCCTGACATCCACATGACGTTATCAGTTACGTTTATGCCGGCATAAGTCAGAGACGGCGGATATTTGGCTCTGGTGTCATATGTGGACATCAGCCAGGCCCAATTTGGTAACTCAGGCCGCATTTGGCCTGGCCAGGCCCAATCGGGCCTGGAGACTTCCCACACCTTACCATAAAGGTTTTGACGATCTTCTGTGCGCGGCAGGGCTCCAAAAATTAAGCAGCTGTATAAGCAACATTATTAGATACTCCCCTGCACCGCATGCAACATTTTTTTGTTCTGTGCAGCGCGGAAACCCCAAATTTTAATGTGTGTAAAGAAAAGTCAAACTTGGGTTAAATTGAGGCTGGAAAACAGCAGAGTACATGGTACAGCCCACATCTGATTGAACTGTGCTGAGGAATACTCTTCACAAAATTTGAGAAGGTAAGGAGGAACTTCCACCGCAATCCAAACACTAAATTTGGGATCATAATTAAGAAAGTTATGCCAGGAAGTCAGAAATTCTGCAGAAGCCCAGGATGTGTCTCTTCCTCCCATGTCTCCTCATACAGTATTTGCCAAAGGAAAATGTTGTGTTCCTTGCAGATTTACCTTGAACTTGACTCAAACCCGTGCTAATTTTCTAATTCCTGTGCGAGGGGAGGAATAGAGTTCTGGGCAAACAATTGTGTGCCCAGAGGGTTAGATAGCCTTCAATAGCTTTCATTTACACAGGACTCAGGGTTGTGTACCGTGCTTAAAAATCCCTCCGGTCCGGTCTTTAAGAGAATGGGATGCAGAACAACTAAATAGTGTCCGGGTTGAGTTAAGTACTTTAGCGTTGCGTAGATTATGATTGAACCTCCGGAGTCATACCAATGATATCCTCCTAATTTGGAGAGGATTTCTCTCTCTATTATTGCGGTCCCGCAACTTCAGTGCAAGAGGTAAGACAAATTTCATCAATGCCAGCTCCAGATTGAGCTGTAATCTCAGAGTAAAATGAATTAGCAGTTGGTAAAGATTTAAAATTTAAAATGCAGTTCTGTATTTATTGTGGTACAAAAAGGCGCTCATGGCGAAAAGGTACTATATGTCACCCAGTACTGGGCCACCTTAGCACCTTTGCCCTCTGGCCAGCCGATACAATGCTTTTTGTATGAATATTTTGACGCTGGAGTAAGTAATAAGATCCCAGGAGTGAGTTGAAATATTTTGGGGAATTCTGGGGTTGATCTTGAGACGCCAGCGAATTTATTTTCGGCAGTACCCCAAAATAGCAATAAACGGGGTAGTGGGCCACCGGCCTGATTCAGGCGTCGAGACGGGTAACATGCACCGGGGAGTACTCAGAATGACTCAGGGGGCGTCAATGTATAATTATAAATACTCAAAATGTGAATTCAAGGTGTACAAGGGTTATAATAACTGTTACCTCCGGCAAGGGAGGAAGTGGGAAATCCGGGTATCGCCGAAAACGTGTGCGCTACAAGGCAGGCAGACGAATCTTGGGCAAAGCTAAGTGTTGGAAGTGTAGATGGGAAGGTATGGCACATAACTAAGTCTAATAGATGGTGCCTCCATGCCCATAACCCTTCAAACAAAATTCATTTATTTACTGCAATGAAATTGGGTGGTTCCGTGGAAGGACCCTCGGTGAACGTGAAGTCGAGCAGTAGAGGCCCAAGGCAAAGGGGGAGGGCATCTTAATGCATATCATCAACGTACCTACCAAGCTCTAGGCCAACAGCAATGTCGGATGGGTCGCCATAGGGCGGTCTGTCTCGCGCCGGTCAAGAGAAGGCCGGGCTATTCTTCAACAGCCTAGGGAAGATTTCGGGTTGGCCTGGCGTGTAGCCTCCACGTAGAATATTGCCCTGGGTAGAGGTAATACAACGAGCCCACATACATGGAAATCGGTGGAGAATTGGTTGAGAAAGAAGGAAAAGAAGAGGGCAAGTGGCGTTCGGAGATAAGGAATGATCGATTCTCACCCTGCCCTCGGAACCAAACGGAGCACAGCGTATGATCAACGCATCACCCGGCCTCCAAATTTAGTCTACATCAAGCTCAGACATCATGCTCCTTCCTCCGAACACCAAACCTCGTAGTTCCGCAAGATAACGACCGCTATTATCCAAGTGGCCCACTACCCCGACTGGCCCAGTACCCAGTCGCTAATAGTATGACACCAGCGAGGCTCGAACCAAAAGCAAATGCATTACACACTAAGAAGAACTCCAGCACAATCCAACTGCGTCAAAAGGACATACAGAGGTGCTCCTCTTACACTGCTAGTACGGGCTTATGTAGTTTTTGAAAAAAAATCAAAATAATTTTTTGGTTCCACATATGACACCAGAGCCGCATAACCGCTCAGCGACGAGACTGATAGAAATGGGTGAAATCAACTCGTGTAGACCACTAACCGGCGCTCGGACCTTCCCTTTTGGACCTTATCTTTGATAAAGGTCTTATCATTTCCATATAAGGCAATGTCAGGGTGGGGGAGTAGTGCCGGAAGCTGAGTTGAGCTCCGCTTGAGGTGATGGCGTTTCAAGCTTACCCGAACTCAAGGTGAAGTTCAGCTTAAGCTAACTCAAGGTGAAGTTCAGCTTAAGCTAACTCAAGCTGCCAATCACCAATTTCCTTATTTGGCGACCGTGCCGAGATTTGCCGTCTGCTCCAATTTTTCGCGTTCTTTAGTGTATAGCCGTCCAAAATCTTTACAGAGCCAAATTTTAGGGCACAAATTATAGTCTGATTCATTATAAATGTGTTGAGAATTAAACTGGCACTAGAAATTAAATATATATTAATACTACTACTGCTTCAACCGCCCCCACGAAGAGTCAATCAACGCCATGAGCTCAACAATCTTTCCACCTGATAACAGCTCGTCTAGGACCTCCGGAGCAACGTCGATAACCGAAAGTTTCTCCTCTGTGCACAATAAACCCTCTGTAAAGGTGAGGCGGTCATTCCGAAACATAAATTTGAGGAGTTGAAGGATCTCCATCATGACCGGGGAGAGAGAAGAGCGGCGGAGTGTGTCAGTCTCCTTACTGGATGAGAAGACGCGCTCGCAAGGTACAGCAGACGCTTGAACGGGCAAAACATCGAGTGCTGTTTTGTAGAGCAACTTGAAGGTGTATTGTTTGGACTGAAAAGCTGTGAGGTGAGGAATAAATCATAAAAGAAGACATACCTGCCACCAGCGGAGGAGATCGAAATCCTCGAGTTCCACACTATCATTGTCGAGGATACCCTCCGCTTCATATTTCCGCAGTTCTTCGTCTACAATTCGCTCATCCTCCGCATTGAGTCGCCGTTCTTCTTCGTCGCGCTCGGACTCCGACTGTAATGGGGTTGCCGGGGTGGATTGGGCTGGATTGGGAGAAGGTAGACTGAGGGAACGTGCAAGGGAGCTTAGCCTGGCCATGCCGGAGCGTTGGGCAAGGGCAGACGTCGAGGCCGAGGCATTAAGCGGGCGACGAGAAGCTGTCGCGGGTACCGAGGTTGAAGGTGCCGCGGCGCCGCTGACGCGACCTGCTCGCTGATACTTAAGCATCTATAGAAGGTGAGTAAAGGCAGTATATCTCGGCCCCTAATATGTACTCACCGCGCCACGAACAGACGCTCGGGCCTCTTGATAATCCTCCGGGGACCAGTGCTCTTCCAACCACTTGAACTTGATTGTTGGATGCAAGACTGGAGCGGTAAATTTAGTCTCAATCTCGATGGTCAGGCTAAACAATTACCCATGGCTAACACATAAATTGGGGCTCGCCGTGATAAGCCCAGGTATTCCTCAAGTTTGTGTATTGCGGCGGAAATTGCGTGGCCAAGTTTGGGGAGTTGCGGTTTGAGATCGCGGAGCATGATGATAAGACGTTCATAGAGGGGAAGGACGATGGAAAGAGTCGGGGTTTTCTCAGCAGAAACGAGCTCTTGAACGACGTGCGGGATTTGCAAGAATTGCCGGATATCTCGAAGTACGTCGAGCTCCAATTTGGATAATGCGAGGTATGAGATCTCAGCATGCTTCTCCAGTTTCAGAAACTCGTTGATTGCCTGCCACAGGAGTTAGTGAGTTCAGTTGAGTCGAAAATCGGGGAAACAAACCTGATACAACTCGAGCACACGATCAATCATTAAAAATATTGACGACCAGCGCGTGTCCACGTCTTTCAGTAGACCCACGATGCGCAGCAGCTCCGGAGGGTCACCCCATCCCCCTCGGTTGTTACCCTCTTCGAGAACCTGTTCAAAATCATCGCGACGTTGTCCCGAAGCGCGACAAGCTGTCACAAGTGACCGAGCGAGTCCAACAACGTCGCTCTGGAGAACCGCCCAGTACTGAGGGTCAACTGCAAGCTCCGCAGAAATATTGACATTGTGGGGAGGGACGCCGGGAGTGAGGTCGGGCAAATCCGATAAAACTTTGAGCGCTGTTTGGACGGCGATGTTTATGACGTGAGGAAAGCATCTGAGAATTAAGTGAGCGGAAGCAACCAGAGTTAAGAAGTAAGACTGACCGAATTTGGTTCCCCTCAGCACTGAAGGGAATGCCCAGCGCGGTGAGTTCGGCCGCAATTTGTTCCATTTTTGTGTTGTTGTTACTCGCGTTGTCGCAGGTGATCATGGACATCTAAACGAAATTAACCACGATAGCGATAAGGACTGAACAAATTTACCTTGTGAAGACAGCCAATATCTTTCATAATTTGGACAAATACCTTCCCAACATTTTCGCCGGTATGACTACCTTCGAGCTGACGGAACGCGACCAGTTGTGATTTTAGTACAAGGTTCCCGCGTGCATCCTTAGCCGTATAATGGATAGTAACACCCATATAGGATTCGAGGTTCTGCCGACTCCAGATGTCGTCGGTGGCGGAAACCCTGCCGAGCGAGTTCTAAAACCTCGAATTAAACATGAAGAGTCCCGCGGACGTTGGTGCTTACCTTGATATCATCAACCATCCGTGCCCATTCACACTTGAATCTCTCAGAGATTAGTTGGGAGAGTTTCGTACGATGAGGGATATCCCGGTCGTCGAGTTCCGTGCCAATAAACAATAAGAGATCTCGAAGCTCAGGGCAGTCGACGACGTCAAGAGACTGAATAGAAAGAATGAATTATGATATCGTTTGTGCGATAAAATCAAGAGAAACACACCTGGTCATCAACCGCAATCCACCGCGTAAGCCGCTCATAAAATCCAGGGAGTGAAAATGGTTCGCGTTCACCGCTATTGGCGGTAGAAGGTGCGGTGTGTCCAACTGTTTCCCAGCCTTTCAGTTTCTTGAGGATTACCATGTCCCGCCAATAAGGGCCATGCTCGGTGCGTAAGTGGTTTCGAATTGTTCTAGTCTGGCCATGTGCGTTCTTCCAAGGACTCCAAGTTTCGTCTGAGTCGGAGCTAAAATAAATTCAGCCACGCAATGTAAAAAAGCGGCAAGAAGCACTCACGGGCAAAGTCGGCAGGCAAGATGACTGAATTGGTTGGGGTCAGGCCGCTTTTCGGATAGCGCCTCCCGTTCAGGCAAGGTTTGCGGGCGCGCGGCTGAAGTGAGACCGCGGAGGAAGTACCAAACATCACTGGCCTCGGTGGTATTTTTTTTGGCGTGGTCGAGCAGCGACGTAAAGTCGGCCGAGGGCTGCTGGGAGATGGGTATTGTGGGCGGATCAGGCATTGGTCCAACTCCGGGAATCGCGGGACCCGATTGCGCGGTGGCGGTTTCTTTCCGTGCGCGTTTCCGAGCTGCAGCGCCGGTTTGGCTTTGGTTGCGCGCGCGTTTGGCCGGTGCGGTCGGGGCGGGAGCGGCCTGGGCATTTGTGGTGTCGGCAAAAATATATCGAAAAGGACCATTGACGTCGGGTGGGGGATGTTGTATGTGGGCCGGAGGGAAGGCAATGTGTGCTTGTAGAATACCATTTGGCGGAATCCAATTACCAGATGGCGGTGGCCCGAATTGGTTCTGCCATTGCAAGTGCGGAGGTACCGGAGAAGGGCTAACATTTTGTGGATAATGGGGGTAGTAAGAGAATTGCTGAGGTTGTTGTGGATGAGGAGTGCTCGGTGGTTGGCAGAAGCAAGCGCGCGGGTCGGGGCATGAACACCGGCCCGACATATCAGCGCGCGGTGACGGGGATGACGGCACCGAGCACGTCTCGACCGCAATCCGTTCCGGGCGACGCATATCATGGTGAATAGAAATCCTGACACAATGTACTGGTGCACTGTCTGTCCTATCTTGCGTTGTTGGCGGTTTGTGCTGACGAGTATTTAGTTACACCCGACACGACTTTAGCCAACCTGATGAAGAGTCGTCTTTCAAAGTTGCGATCACGGACGACTTTTCCACCGACAGCATGATTGCAAACACGGCAGGCCCTGATGGCCTTTTTTTTCTGGACTCGACACACCGGCTTCAAAACGAGAATCGTGCCGCTACGACGGTCTTATGCACAGCGAACACGGACAAGCATATGATGCCCGGTGAGTTTCCTCACCGATCCTCCCAGCATATATTAACGACCTCTCAGGGGCATATCTGATTTCAGCCAACATCCAAGCGGAGACGATCAAGGACTGGCTGTCTGAGACCATCACAAAAATCATCGCGAGGGCCCACGAGGTGGTCAAAGGTGGGATTTTAGAGATTTATTTCGTGTTTCAAGGTCCTCATTGCGCAATAGACAAGTCAAAGATCAAGCACCGCACACCTGACGAGCAGGAGAGGATCTTTGCGCGGTGTCAAGAGATCGTCCGGGACGGGTTCAAATTCAAAGGTTTCATGATCGACAAGTCGACCTCAGAATTGAACGCTCTCCTGATTTGTAAGGATACGAACTATTGTCGGTCACACCAATATTTGTTGACTATTTACAGTGCTCAGGGAGCTCAACATGGACGATGTATATATTCGCCTCTGCCAGTTCCATGTTATACAGGCAATTCTGAACTGGGACAGTGAGGGACGCAGGGCGGGTATTGGGTACACGCTTTCTCACGAGGTCAAGTTCGAAATCTGTGTTCTCTTCCGCAGCCTCCAGCGGTGCCGTACATGGGAGATCTGGCCGGCATCGAAGCAGAAATTCTACGAGGGCCTTGAGGCCCTTCTTGGCAACGGCGATGGTGTAACTGTCCCAGAAGAGGAGTCGGGCGACGGTGATTTAGCTGAGGAGGACGCATCGGGTTCAAAAAAGCCACCACCTCAACCGAAAACCAAAGCCGCCAAAGCCTCGGGACTAACCTGCTTCGAGACGGTGAAGGCGTACTTCGACAAAAACTGGTTCATTGAGCGTTGGATTCGTAAGTGTCCTTTTTTGTCTAGTTTTACCATACCTCATTAAACGAACAAATTACAGCTTATTTCACCGACATCGGAATGCCGTCTGACCAGAGCCGTGATGGTGTATGGAATACAAACAACTGGTCGGAGACCGCGTTCAAGCAGTTCAACACCATCTTCCTTGACAACAAGCACAACAAGCGGTTTTTTGGTTCTATTTCCTTCCGTTTCATGCCGTACTGACGACGGGACCAGCATCGATCGACTGGCATCAATAATCCTCAACGATCATCTTCCTTACTTTTGCTACTTCCCTACCCCAAATCGCCCTGAGGCACGAGAGGTCGTTCAAATGAACCTCGAAGCAGAAGTGCTCTGGGAGAACGATCTTGTGCATCACATTCCAGCCGCCTCCAAACCGCAGACTTATACTGTGGCACATGTCAGGTTAGTGCTCGTTCCTCCACCGGCCCAAGAGAGAGAGAGAAAACCCCTACTTACGGCTGGCTGTACAGCGGGCAAGATGCCATAGAGCACACTGTGGTTCTTGATCCGCTGGAGTGCACATGCCGGTCTTACGACCAGTACGGGAAGATTTGTGTTGACATCGCGGCGGCACGCCTTCTTCGTTCAAACGGTCCAATAGCGGCTTGGTTGAGTCAGTTCGCTCCCTGGTGATCAAGTCTAGTGATTGCTAACGGTCCACCGATTCTAGAGGCTGAATCTGCTACCGAAAAGACTGCACCAGAAAAGGCTGCTAAGGCTGTCCGTATGCGGGATGACGATACTGCCAATGCAGAGCTCAACAAAATTCTGGCCCGACTGGCGAAGGCGAACAAGCTTTCCCATTCCGATGATCTTAATGGCCTTGACTTCGGTGACTCTAAAGGTTGGTTTTCTGCTTCATGGTTTGTCACGCCCTCACACTGTCCCCAAGTTCACAATGGCTCCGGGCGTCCTCCGAAGATCAGGGCCCTGCAACCCTGGCGCTCCAAACATAGGCGGCCAAGATATGTGGTTCCTGGCACCTACTCGTATAGCCCGCGTTTTACAAAGAAACGTGGGCCACCAAAGATGCGAAGACTTGCACCTAATAGTCTATTTCCGGCCACCCAGCGCCTTCGGAATGCTCGCCGGGCGTTCTGGAATCGGCAATATCACAGGGCACAACAACTCAAAAATGCGAAGCTCGGTGGCTCAGCACCAGACAGTCCCAGCGCGTCTCCCAGCCCAGACCCTCCTGCCGCAGAAAAACCCGCCCCTTCTCATGATAACGACGAGTTCTTGAACCCTGAAGATCTGAGCCTGGGGACTTTCACCTTTGATCGCTGGAGCGCCCAAGATTATGAGTTACAAATGGATGAGATGCACGTCTTTATAACCTGCCTTAACCAGAGCAGCTTTGCAGACCAGGCCGGAATTTTGTTCCTGGTGGGCGCTCCTGATATGCCGCACTCCGAAACCCTTCGGAACATCGATTGGATCCAACCGCTATCTATTGATACCATAGGTTTTGAAGACTGCCAATACAAACAAAGCGCTAATGTCTCCCTCAGCTCCGCACCATGAAAATGGGACATCTGGCTGATCTTTTGGCCGTTCGGAACAATCTTAGCATAAACCACCTTGTTTTCTTTCAACTTTTCCACCATCATTGGACGGTATTTCACCATATTATCAACTACGCTGGGGGTGGAGTACGCTGGTTCAACTCTCTTCCTGCATCTGGCCTACCTGGCTTCATGCATCTCGACTCGCTTTTTACCTCGACGGCGCCGCTGCGGGATATTCAAGATCAGCTTGTCGTCCAACAATATTTTGCTCGGCCTCGACCGGTCACCGCTGTTTGTCTCCCTTCTTGATAATAACCGCTGGTCACTGAATCACTGTTACAGCCTCCGCGGGCTCTATCACAGGCGTACACGGCGGTTCATTTGGGCCTTCAACACGACGGATATACGTGTGGATTCTGGGCAGTATATGTTGCGTTCTCAATACTCTTGGGGTTCAATCCCGACAATGCTGAGGCCCACCGGCTCAACGGGCAGTCGGTGAAAGAACTGACAGGGACAATATACGCTGCATTTGTGGGGCATGAGGATGGGGTCTCAATGGCCCTTGTTCAAGCCCTCTTTGCTCGCTTTCAACCGACGGTATTCACGGTTCCACCCGTTGCGGGCGCCATGGTTCATTATTTCTGCTATTCTTTTTTGTTTTGTTTTGGACGCTCAAGCGGTGCACCTTATTTAGATGTCGCTCCGCCCCGTGGATATGGCCCGTGCTCCATCCCACGCATCTACTTCACAGGTTCGGGTTTGAATTCTTTTTTACGACAACTTTGATATTCAACAATATCGGTATAGGTTCCTGCACCAGTGATGACTGGCCCACTGTCGTCGCCAGTTCTAGTACCGGACTTCAAAAAGCTTATACTTGCGCCCAACAATGCCCGTGAACAGTGGGTAGTGGGTAACACGATTATGCACGCCGGTAACCTAGGAAAACTGGTTAACAGGGGTAAAATCTGTGACGGCATTGTGGACGGTTTTTTCTGGTGCTACGTTCAAGATGTTCTTGTTGCGACGGGACAGTCCATGGATCAGCTCCCATTCTTCTTCATGGAGCGAAAGGACTGTGAACCGCTGATAGTGGGTCCGCGTGCTCGGAGCGCAACGACCGGAATGCCCCCTCCTCCTCGACGTAATGCTCGTCTGGGGGCACGGAAGCGCTGGTTTGAACAAGTGAGTTTTGAGATCGCAACGTCACAACAATTAACATTTTATAAAATTCGGCTTTTAGTTCGATGTGTTTCAAAGGCGCTATTTGATCATTCCTGTTTTTTGGAAAGCTCTCGAGCACTGGCTCCTGGCGGCGGTCTTTTTCGAGAAAAAGGAAATCCGTGTATATGACAGCATTTTCCAGAAGACGGCAACACGTCCCCGCGCTGTTTACCAGCGAGTCCGGGAGATGCTGGTGTTTGAACATCGAGCGCTATACGGCACTTCACTCCCTGAAGCCTGGCCACAGTACAGTGCAGAGGTGTGTATCTGGAATTTTTCAATCGGCGTCTGAACTGACCATACAATTTCCAGGCGATCCCGCAGGTCCCTCAGCAAGATAACGATGTTGACTGTGCGGTCTTCACGATAGTGTTCGGAGTTGAAATTGCGGAGGGCCGCTTGCCGGATGACCTCAAGTATGGGGCCGCAAATGTGGAGCATGAGCGAATCCGCATCGCAAACCATCTAAGCGCAGCCATTCATGCTGATCGGGACAACTGGTCATCCTTGGGTATTGCTCCTGATGTTGCCAAGGCTCCTCAGACTCCTGTTGAA
This sequence comes from Mycena metata, assembly GCA_029378385.1. NCBI lineage: Eukaryota > Fungi > Basidiomycota > Agaricomycetes > Agaricales > Mycenaceae > Mycena > Mycena metata. The sequence goes on from JARKIB010000198.1 coordinate 132,017, forward strand.
CAGCAACCACCAACGTCCCCGGCAGGGGGTGAATTGTGTCCATATCCCCGGCAAATAGTGTATGTTTCGTTTCCTTTCTTTGATCTCAAAGCGCGTGCTGATGTGTGGCCTAGCCCGTCGGTCGGTCGACACATTTTAATGCCATTAGCAGGACAAACATCCGGTTTCCTGTTCCCGGCTCGAGTAATTTATTGCAACCTCCAGGAGCTGAGCCCAAAGATCGGCATGGAGTGGTGCTCCCAGGAGTTCCTGTCCCTGCCAAAAATCGGAGCACCCGTGGTTCCCTCGGGACTGTTCACATGCACTTTCGACGAGTGGAAACATGCTGCAAATCGAACTCTACAGCCATCGCAGGTGCCCTCTTTTCAGCATTACCTTTGGCGCAGCTGATCTGGAGTTTGGTCAGGTACTTCCTTTGCAATGGCCGGCAGCACTCGAGTACTGGCCCGGAAAGTGGTCGCACCACTCCTGCTCCTTCATCCCTCCGTCGGATACTGCAGACGCACTCTTTGACTGTCTGGAGTCAGCCCTTCCCACGATTGTGTTGGCCCTGGAGGGAACAGCGGTGCCTGATCCAGGCCTCATGTTAATTATGGACAATGCCGCTGCCGATCCCGTCGCATTTATTCAACAGGTGCAGTACATGTGCTGGATGCCACCCCCAGGACACCGTACCCCTATCGAGGTGCTGGCGGACCGCCTGACAAGGGCTGCAAAGCTGGTACCGCACATTGTGAAGAGCGCCGACCATTTGGAGAAACTCACCGATGGCTCAATCACGGTCTATCTGCTGGGCAGCACCATGCTGTGGTCCTTTGCAATAGCATTCCTGACGGCGACTGATTCCACTTCCGGTTACCGCGCCATTTGTGAGGGTCGGGTGCGGTGGCCTCGGATGGAAATTCAGTCGATCTGGGCCGCATATCAGGAGGTTTGCGAGTTGCCTGTGAACAGCGACCCCCACCCGACACTGCAGGTTGTGGTGCCAGGGATATCGATACCGGACCTACAAGTACGGCCGTTGAAATCATAGTTATTCTTTTGTAGTTAACTATACACGCTCCCCCCGCTAGAATAAATTAAAGGCACGCCGCTCTGACAGTGAGATTTCTCTGTCTAGAATGGTAAGATCTTGAACGTTTGACGCAAGCCAGGTAGACCATGATGGGGATTGTGCGTTTCGCACGTTAACGAGGGCAGAAAAACCCAGGACGAGAGTACAGAGTTGGGGCTGCGAGGACTGCAGGCGAAGCCACACCAGCTCCTGCACCTGTAGCGGGGACACGTCGACCAGGCTGATATGCTGGAGCGCTGGCATAAAAGTTGGACCACCGCACTTGGGATCGACGAGCGCATCCCAGAGCCAGTGGGAGCAGCCTCGGAAAAAGTTAAGTCCAAGACGCTGAAGATTAGGAAAGCGGCTGAAGAATGTGTCGCCTTCAAACAGCGCTGAAAGTGCGTACACATTGAGTGTCGTAATATGAGAGGTGAAGGAGGTGTCGTGAAAAAGGCTCGAAAGCTCTTCGGTGGTCTCCTCGGCATAGAGGTCGTGATCAAAGAGCTCGAGGGTGAGCTCAGCAATAACTGGACTGAAAAGCCGAAGAAAACGGGCAAGCATTGCCGTATTGACACGGCGAAAGGAGAGATGTGTGAGAGTTGGGTGGGTGAAGACCGTTGGCGGCTCTAGGAGGGTAGACGGCAGCGGGCAATCGGGGAGATGTTCTCCGTAGAAGCCTAGGCGCTCCAAGAATGGCATCTGCTGCAGGAACGAGCCCAAGTCGGCGAGACTGAGGACATCTCGTGCAATGTATGGCCCGAGGACAAGCTCGACCACATGGCTGGCAGGGCCGGTGAAGAATGGGATGTTGGCCATGTAGAGGGTGGTGAGGCTAGGGAGCGTATTGAGGACATGAAGACCACCAGTGTTGATTGGAAGGCCTCCATGGAACATATCGGAAATCCCATCGCTGAGCAGAACCACAAGGGTACGCATTTCCGTCAATGGATTGTTCGACAGAAAATTGAAGATCTCCAAAGAATGGTGGTCTCGTGCTTCAATAGCAAGATGGTGGATACGACCAGGAAATTGGGAGAGTGTGCTGAGGATGGGCAGGATGCCTGGAAATGTAGCGGGCTGGCTAGGGTCCGGACCGACAATGACAGTGACCGCAATGGTTCGGGTGCTGGCGCGCTGCACCCATAATCGTGCACGAACGAGGTCAGAGGGGGTGTAGCCAGGCCGAAAATCAAGCCGGGTCCACAGTCCTGGTGTGTTGATGGCGAATTCATGCCATTGTTTGGAAAGACAGAGAACGCGTGAGAGTGCAGCACGGGGAAGGTGGGCCAGGATTTCAGCACGGAGCTCAGCAGCAAGATCGGTAATATTGTGGGTACCCCAGGGAGTAGCCTACACCCGTGATTAGGACGGTATTCGTGACTGTGATTGAAACTCACGAAATTCTGCATGATGGCTGTGAGAGAGGAGGAGTGATGCCTGATCGGGCCTGTCGATTAAAATAGCACCAAATACGTGGGAGGAAAATTCGGTGGTTAAGTAGCACGTTCGAGTCCTCTTTTCAGTGTTAGTGTCGTGGCCTTATGTATTATTTGCGCCATAGATGGCTTTAAACATCCTCAGAGGGTGCCGCAAGGTGTTTATGCGAAATGGCGAAGGAAATCAGGACATCATGAAAGTAATATCAGATCATCGGGGTCTTTGACAATTTTGCCGGGTCAGGTAAAGGCCCATGAGATACTATATCCATACTTGAAGCCATTCGTGGCCGGGGCAAGGCACTGGGCAAAGAAGGGACTGATCGGGTATGTCGTGGGACACATCAAACATCTCCAGGACCAAAAGGGGAAGTACAAGGACATCATTCAGTTTTGCAACATTGATGGTCGCCCGATCTTTATACTTTTACAGTGTGAACAAACAGTCGCGTCGGTGTGCGTCTATGTACGCGACTTGGAGCGCATCCCGGCGGCAAGAGCGCATGGTGAGCGTCGCATTTGATGCGGCAATCAGTCCGCAGTTTCAGGTACAAGTTTCACATGAATTATTCCAAGTTGAAGTACAGTGAAGAGGGAGAAAATACAAGCCAGGAGAGGGAGGGGCGGGAGAAGCGGTAGAAATTATGACTCATGAGAAATGCCCGCCTTCCGCGTTAGGACGTGGAAGCGCATCAAGCTTAAGGCAGCTTAAGTTAAGATGAGCTATCACGGGCTTAAGCTGCCTAATTAGGCAAAGCCTGCTCGAAATTACCTTGAGCCGGCTCGAACTTCCGGCAGCACTATGGGGGAGGCGTATGCCAGATTTTTTCGGAGTGAGTTTAGCCTCGGCTTATCGATCCGAAGGCGGGCTTAGGCGGCGCTGCCTTGGCGACCAATATATAGACGGGAGGAATCCCGAAATCTCGCAATGCATATCTCCCACCTCTGTCGACTTTTGCAGCCCGTGAGGCGCCCTTCCCTCAATCATCCAGTTTCCCGTGTCGGCGCCAGGTCGGGCTTGCGCCTGCTCTGCACCCCTCCGACCAAGGAGAACGCGGCAATTGTTCGATAACTCACCAGTCCCACCACTTCCGCTGACTTGCCCCAGGACCCCATTGACCCATATCGTCCGGATCGCTTTAGCCCCTGGCCCGATCCAGATTACATGCGCCCCGTCTGGAACCACTGGCACCAAACAACCGTCCCCCTCCCACCCGACTCTGGCTGGTCTTGCCAGTGGGGCCTCTGGGTGCACACATCCCTGCTGTTCGACCCAAAGGATCCGGGCTTTCTCGAGTTACTGCTCCAGGGCTCCGGGATTCGTGCGCGCGAGATCGAGCCGCTGCTTTACCTCGATCAATGGGCAACGGAACCATTGTTTATCTTCGCGTTTCGACGGCGGTATTTTTTTTTCGACGGCGGGGGGGACAGGATTTGGAGAATCAGGGGCGAGTTTGAAGGGCACGATGATTTTTTCCGAAAGCGGCTGAATCATCCCGATTTTCCTATATGCTAGAACGCGGAACCTTTTTCCTTTCTGTGGGGCTTGGCGACAGATGGACATGCAATTGAATTCAGGTATCGAAAACAAGCTCATCGTTCATCCTCCTCCTCCTCTTGGAGCCTCGTATCCCAAAGCACAAGTCGAGGGGGCGATTGGCATAAGACACCGTTCTTACACGCAAACAGCCATCCTAACCTCCAATATCGTGACCTTCACGAAGATATGAAACTATCTGGACTGCGATCGGTTCTGTATTCAGGACGTTTCGTTGACCGTCCTTCGGAAATAGCAGAGCGGAAAGTTCCAATCTATTTTAAATACTCGGATGCGACCATATCCTGGCAAACGGAAGAGGACGTTTTGAACTGGAGCTATTCGACGACGCTCCCAAATCCATCTAGGATATGCAAATCATATATATATATCGCATTGGGGGAAACGACTCTTGCAGAATGTCTCCTCTTCCGCCATGTTTTGGACCTTGGGTCTGAGCCTCAGCCCAGGTCCATGATCAATGGCCACGACACTGACATTTCCTCAGTTCCTCCCCGAGCTACACTGTCCTCAGTCGGCCGAAGTGGGCGGGTGGGTATACATGCATACATCGAAAATTGTCAAGGTTCAGCAAGCGGACGAAGTTGAATGAATGTATGTCAGACCACAGCGCCTATGACCAAAAACCATCGCAGTTCGAACCTGAGTCTGATTAGAGAAGAATAGAGGGTTGGTCACCGACTCAAGTCTGAATCCGCAATTACTCTAACTGGGATCACACGGCCCGTTCGATAGTTCGACCTTTCCATTACACACACTCTCTTTCCCACCTGCACTCTCTTGAGTTCTATGGCGGCGGGACCAACTACTATGACCGTAAGCTGGGTTAGCGGAAACATATCTAGAACGATCAGAACAGTGCAATTGGTCTGCTATCAGCCATGGCTTCCAACACCTCAGTGCCAGCCTGAGAGAAAATCCCTAGTGTACATGCGGTTAATACATGTTTCGAGTCAACTGAACTGACTGTATTTATCCTTTACAAATTCCACATGTAATAAAAAGAGGATGCCGCGCGCGAAAACAATATTAATCACCTCTTCCCCGCTTTCGGTCTCCAACTGCGAAATTCTCTCATCGCTTCGTCCCCGACATCACAGAAGTTCTTTCCACCAAAGTTGCGGTCAGCAAGCGCACGACAATTGGAGCAGAGGGGCTTGTATATGTCGCCGCCGAGAGCCAGCCAAAAGGCGGCTTCTTCCCCCTCCAGCGCGAGCAGGCCGGACTTGTGGAGTTTGATTACATTTTTCACCTTTAGCGCAAGAGAGTACAGCTCCTCGGACGCTGCAATGGACCCCTATAGCCTGGTGAAGGAATTAGAAGGTTAAATGCGCCTCGAGGCGCATGGAGCACATACATTGTCCACACGGTACCCTCACCGCAGCCCCCGTTTAGCAACCCCCAATCCATCGCCCCAGTGATGGGGTTCTTTGTTGCTAGCGGCTCTGGTTTATACGCGGTGTCGTTATTGCGATCCCAGTTCGCGGTGCGACGGTGCATCTCGATTCGCTTGCCAGTGTCATGAGCGAGCCTAGTGCGGCCGAGGCTTGATGCGAGTGCGAAGTCCAATGGGGTCCATGAGACGACCGCCGTCAGCGGGACGATTGTGTCTGTGATAGATGCAAGTATTGCGATGGAGCCCGCATAGCTGAACGCTCGTCCGGCCATTCTCGCCTTGCTTGACCACGGATGGGATGGATGGAGCCGGAGGTCGTCTCCTAGTCGGCGTCTGCGCGGGCGAGAAAATAACCTATGTAGTGAATGTAAATGAGAGTTTTTGTCAATTAAACGTCGCAGCTGACCCATCGCCGTATAGCTATCGCCAATGGAAATACGGGGAGAATCTTGATATAACCGCGCCCATACACCGTGCCGCCAGTTAATCTCGCCGGTGCGCCTGCGCGAGTTTCGATGAGGAAAGCGCCTAGGACAAAACGGAGAAAAAACGCGTACATGGAATCCAGGAAATTCCCCACGAGCGTTCGTTCCTCGGCGGGTGGTTTGCCTGCGTGGGCGGGCAGCTCGTTGTGCCACTTCAGCCATTGGGCTTGAAGCTATACCATCTTCAGTTCCAGTCGCTCTGGACGCTGAGAGCCACTTACGCTCTCTACCGCGCGGATGCGCTGACCATGGTCGATTTTAGGATCCGCTTGCATTGTCGTGTTGAGCGCAGCCTCCAAAGGATGTGCGTAGGCATTTAGCGCGCGAAGGCCAATCTGAAGGAAGCGGACAGATGGCAGCGTCAACATCGTAGTTTCGTGCAGAAGGGATCTGGGGCCTCACATTTCAAGTCGCCATACCGAGTTTTCGATCCGCGGAAGTATTTCCAAATTCAGCCTCGATCTTCAAACGTCATCGTGATTATGCTTGCGTACTGCCACACGTAGCCTAGTGTAGCAATCTCAGAGGCTCGCAACTTGCGTCGCGTGAAGCGACTGGGGTTTGGATTTCTGAGTGACGCGTTGCAATGCCTCAGCGAAGGAGAAGGCGACTTGAGTTCAGGGTAGAGAATCCAAATGCAACCCGGGATATCGGTGTCCGCCGTTTGGCGAGTGCCGACTCGCGAGCGCGTTTACGCACGTGGTACATCTTGACCTCTTTGAGCGCCGGTTTGAAATTTACGCATCCCAACGGCATTTCTGGCTCCAGACAATCCAAGTCGGGCTATGCGCCAATTAGGAATTGCTTCCGTTAGGAGTCTTCGGGGTGGGGTCAGTAGTGATTCGTAGTCATTGGCGAAGCTCCAGCTGAGTGCGGAATATTTGTGTGAATGCTCCACCAGATTTTTTCAGAGATGTAACTTTGAACCGTAAAAGATGGCCTTCTTTCCCGTCCGTACATCTACCGCACATGCCGATATATCAAAGAATTTGGGGTCGTCCAGAAGGAGCACCGGTACGTGGCAAAGGAATTGGACGGGAGAGATAGCAGCGTTGCATACAGCATAGATTGAGACGACCTTAATTCGAGAAAGAGTGTTTAGACGTCTAGTCCCAGCGAGCAGTGGCGGTGAACGAAGGAGTCACTGGTCTTCGCTGGTACCCACGATTTCCGCGCCCAGCATGGGCGTGAATGATAAACACACAGACTAAGACGGACAGCTTGCTTGCCTGAACATTCCACACTCTGACCCGTTCGTCAGTCAGTGTTGTACCATGCGACGGCGCGGTACAAGGAAACCTCGAGCGCGACGTCTACACGCTTTTGTGGTGGCTTTCGCACCCACGGACACTTACTGGGAATTGCTTGCCTCTTGTCGGTCACACGGCGGCCCGGAAAAACAATTGCGGGGAAGCAGGGCGGGAGAGGCTTGGAGGCTTGAATTTCCCTGATACATCGACCCGGAAGAACATTCGCGAGGCAGGAGGGCGGGAGAGTGCTCAGAACGAAGCTGTGATTTAATTCTTACTTGAAGGCTTGAATCCCGGCTCGCTGTTTGTTGGGGATACCACAACTCAGAAGAACAGGTACGCAGAACGAGGATTGTCAAGCGTCCAGGTCAAGTTGCTATTCGATCCGGGTTCTGTGGCGCACGGACAGAATAAGAAGATCGTTGAAGGCACGGAGGTCGAAGCTCTCTTGAAGGTTTAAAGCTAGAGTCACGGTTGTGCGAACGAAGCCCACGATGACGATATAAACGCGTCGATGCAAGAACGGCGATCCTGCACAGCGGCGCCAGAGCAGGAAGGAAGAAGATTGAGGTTGTCTTTGGAGTCTCGTCCCTCGGAGACAGGTCCCGATTCGCATCGTCGACGAAATGAGAATGAAAGCAAGGGAAAAAACGCCACAGCGACTGAGATCGCAGAGTCGTCCAGACGCCGCGTTTCGCGTCCCCGAGGATGGTCTGGCTTGAGGAACATAGGAGTGCTACGACCGCGACCGCGACGTGAGTTGACGGAGGATTCAAGTCCCGGGGGTGGTTGCGGGAGACAAGCAACGACGGTAACTCCGAGTCGGGCCGATTCGGGCCGGGTGGTGATGTTAAGGTACCAACCCGGGTGAAGTGTAATGAAAGTCAACCGTTTGGAACCTGCCCAAGAAAGAGTTGGTTCCTTGCAAAAAAAACCCCCCCGAAAGAGGCCCACTGCATCACAGAACTTTTCAGGGCTCGCGAAAAAAAAAAAAAGCAGCCTGCAGGTACCAAGTATGCAATTTAAAAATTCATTCTGAAGGCAACATCCCCAGAGAGATCCTGAATATTTTTTTTCTTGCGGTCTGAGGGTTTAACTCACCAAAACGCGTCCGCGGAATGGGTCAGTCAAATGCTCGGCAACTCGGCATCTTGACCGTGGGACCAATTGATGGCATCGCGGATTGTGTAACGCGCAAGTAACGCGGAAGGATTGCAGCTAAGTTGTTTAAATTCCGCCTCCGATCAAAGTCCCAGAAAGGGATATTTGATCGCGGCACAAATCGGCAGATCAAATCGTGCCGTCGTTGCCGTGTGCCGGACCAAGTTAAATCGAGGGGATATTCGTACTTACTTGTGTTGTAGGAGTCAGATGAAAGATAAAGGAAGATGCAAGTGGATGGCACTGGCCCTTCACCAGGGTACATCTTCCACGTCGGCATAAACGACGACGCAATAAATATTTAATAAGATAAATATGTACTGGATGCCGGGACAGTGGTGACAGAAAATTGGGCCTCAAATACCTTTCCTCAGCTCCCGAGAAAGGGAGTTTATTAAGCTGATCATGAGCAGTTGAGTGAGGAGCGAAGTGCAACATTTCTCTTTTGATTCAGATCATTTATCCCCTGTCGTTTGTTCTGAGCACCGTATTATACGTCGACGATTATTTTCATTAACAACATATATCCTCCTGAGCGGGACGGCGGGAGTCGAGGCAAGAAAAAACTAAGGTAGCAATAAAGGAAAAAGAGGAAAATATAAGAAGAATCGAACCCGCGACCTCGGGAAGTCGTAGTGCATAACTACAGGGACGCCAACCACTACACCATCACAATGATAATGCCTTGTTCAAAGCATCCCACACGGCGGCAATGCGGCAGCCGAATTTTCACCAATCCTTGAAATTCACAGCCTGTTGGTGCGGCGGACTCCCCCGAGGCTTTGAAAGTTTGTTGTATGTGTGCATCAATCTTGAAGTAACATAGAGAGGGCGGTGGGTGTGAGAGAGGGAGAGGCATAGTGTCGTTGCAGTGACACCGTCGGACTTTGAAAGTCGCCGTTTCTGCCGACATCAAAATCGCCAAATCGGGATTTTGATCGGAGGCGGAATTTCAAAAGTGTTGCAGCTGAGTGTGTCCCTGACCACCCGTGCCTCGAATCAGCACAGCGGGGGCAGCCATCTCCACGAGCGTGGTTTCGTTGGTTTCACCTGATGTATCGCGGCAACCGTGGAATGAAAGATGCAGCAGGTCCGGTAAGAAAGCTAGATCCCCTCCAAGGCGCTCAAAAAAAGCGACCGCGAAGGATGCGGACGGGCGCCAGATGTTAAGAGATGTTAGGCCAAGCATCGTGAAGGAAGGCGAGAGCCTCAGAGACGTTCCGCCGAAATGCCCCCGAGGCGGCTGAATGGAGAGATGGCGGAGCGGTGGAGACGACCGCACCAGGAATGTGTCTAAATGTTCCTCGTCAAAGGGGAAATCTCGAATTTCGAGATTTTGAAGGGCGGGCAAAATGAGGAATCGCAGGATGGTGTTTGAGCCAAAGGGAGGCGTATCATAATTGAAAAGGACCAAATGTTGAACCCTCGGAAGTGATAATGGGCTCTCGGACGAGAAGGGAGGGGGAGGCATACTGGATTGCGCAAGAGCACAGTATGTCAGGTTAGGCATGAGATGCAATCCCTCCAAACATTCTGCGAGAGAGTTGAATGCCGCAGTGAATCTAGTGAGCTGACGCCAAGGAAGTGTGACGGAAGAGGGCAGAGTGCAGGTCATGAATACCTCTTGAAGGAGTGGGGCATTCTTGATGATCTCGAGCGGGTGAACAAGAGGATATTCGAGGGAAATGAAGGAGACAGAAAGGCTGCGGAGTGTTGGACAGTCCCAAGGATATGTCTCCATGGCCTCGAGGGCCTTGGAATTCACGTTCAGCTTCAATACCTCCACGGTTGACGCATGCCGTTGAAATGTCTCGAAGGTCCTTTTGCATTCCGCGGGGAAGACGCCCCAGATGTTCACCGTGAGGGGACATCCGCACGCGCGGGAAAGCCACGTCTCCGCAATCTCGGGCAAATGCACGAGTCCCGGGGTCGAGTAGCGAACCTCGAACGTTGTCCATAGCGCAGGGGTGGAGACGGCGGTCCGTCGCCAATCCCCGCAAATTTGAGTTAACAAGAGTGGAGCCTCTCTTTTATTAACCCCGTCGCGTTCCCATTCAATGGGAACGCACTGAAGGAAGATTTCGGATGTGATTTCTGGTGGCAGCGTTAAGACGGGATAGACGATGGAGTCGAGCTGAGCCTGCAAGACTCGCAGTCGCAGTTGTTGTCGGGATATCGACGAGGTAAGGCTTTCCACCTCCGCACGGAGTGCATCGTTAGACATGGAAGCCATTGTGCGAGTCCGCAGTCCACCTTGGATTCGGCCCGGATTGCCTGATCCGGCGCGAACCTGGCCGCTCAAGTTCTTCGTCTGAACCTCACTAGGCGCAGGCGCAAACCCGAAGCTGAAGAATCGGATCTTGGACTGGGATGTTGAGGACGATCCAGGATTTCCAGCGGCTCATAATTTCACTCATTCCTTCACCTGCTGGTCTTTCGTTGGGCTTTCTGGATCTGGTTGAAGACATTCTCGTTCTGATCCTCGGTAGTTATTGCGACGTTGCCAGTGTCATTGCGCTCAGCCAAGTTAGTTGACTTGCACACCCATGATCCCCTCTGATACAACAACTCATTCTAGACCAACAAATATCTTAACCGGCTCGCGTTTTCCAAAACCGTCTGGTTCTCCTTGGTGTCAACACTCGTGCAGCTCCGCTTCATTGACAGCCAACCGAACGACGATTACTACCTCAAGCTGCTTTCTACGGACCAGCTCGTCGGGTTGGTCAAACGTGCTCTTCAGGGACCGAAGACATGGCCGGCCGCTGAGCCCAATCAAACTGGAAATCTCTCCAGAAAGTTGATGCAACCTCCGAGTCGCCCGCTCGTTGAATCACGACGTATAGTCCTACACCCTAAAATCACACCATCGCCCTTACCATCCAACTGGGATTATGAACACCAAACGAAGCTGCTCCCCGGCGGAAAATATCTTCTTTTTCAGAACTACGATCGCCTAGAATGCTGGAGTGTGTTTGACGACAGATTGGTCTGGGCGCATGGCGTGCATAAAGACTCGATGGTGCTTGATTTCGATGCGGAATGGGATGGAGACGAGCGCCTTGTCATTGTGGTCCACGAGCACGCGCGGAGCGCTTCAAAAGCGTATGTAACCCGAGCTGGTGCTGGCATGTTCTTCATTGACACCTTCCTAGTCTCGTCGAAGTTTTAACTCTTGATTTGAAGAGCGAGTCGTCCGGTCGTGTTCTCTCCACTCGGATCTCCAGTACTGGAAGAGATCCCTACATGTCCTGCACAATCCGTGGCGACTTTGTGGCGGTTGACCTTTGGTGTAACTGTTGGCCGCATCCGGTACTTCTCATCAACTGGAGGGCACGCTCCCGTGTTGTGGTTTCAAACCCCGGAACCGCGGCCGAAAACCCTCACTCCCCGTCTCCTTATCAAATAACCCTCACCACAGAGCACCTTGTTCTTACGACATCCGGTCGGCTCGCCCTCAGCTCTCTATCGTCTCTGTTTCCCTTCTTGGAGCCCATCACCGACAAGGACATCGAGCCTTCGTCTCACATCTCGGTTACTGATATCTTCCTCCCTGACACCCATACCATTCCTCTGCAAGGCCATCCGGCCGACACTTGCAGGTCGACTTGGGTCTTCGAGAGTCCGCTGCGGCGTGGGCTGTTCAGGGTTTGGATCCACGCCGTGCATGACGGCCTCTCAAGGGTGTCTGGCTACGAATATTCCATCCGCAACACTCAGCTCTCCTGGCGTTCCCTAGCATCATCCTATATGCTCGAACAAAAGGTGTCTCCTCGCGCGATGACGCTATCGGGGCACACTGTTGCTTACGCCAACCTCCTCGGAGTTCCGCTTGGACTGTTCGCTCCTGCCGCCGCCGAGGGCACCGCCAGTCTTCACGATTTCGGTATCAAGCGTCATTTTCTTCCATTTTCGATGTCCCCCTTTAGCGGCACATTGACTTACTGCAGCGGGTTAGAACTGGTTGTCGTATATTACGATTGAAATTGCAATTTGTGTATAGTCTCTCCGGGCAGACGCCGTATAGCATCTGCCCTTTTCCCTCGTTAGTCACAACTTACAAGTGTATCGTCTGCGAAGTTTTTGATGTCGAGAAAATTCGCCTCAAATTTCGCTTTCTTCTGTGGTTGTGCTGGTCATCTGTAAAACCCGTCCCATGGGGGTTAGATACTGAATCCCATTTTTCGAGAAAGTGAAGGTACTTTGCCTCTGTTTGCTTTCAACGCCATCGGCTTTAAAATTTCCCAAAATGTCCTCTTCCTCCTCCTCGAGTAGTTCCAGCTCCAGAAGCTCTACACCTGAACCCACTCCCAAGCGCAAACGCGAGGCTGAAGATCCGGACTCTGATAGCGATTCTTCCGACTCCACCGACTCGGATGCTCCTGAGGACGGCCCAGAAGTCCCCGTCCTGTCCCATGCTGAACAACGGCGGCAAAAGCGTCGCGAGAAGCAGGAAAAGCTCGGCCAGGCTGCGAAGAAACGGAAACTCCCCGACGGTTCAGCGGTGGCTGCTACTGGTGCCCCCGCGAAACGTCAGAACTCGGTCTGGGTCGGAAACATGACATTCAAAACAACAACGGAGGCTCTCACCGAGTTTTTCAAGGAGGCGGGCGAGATCACGCGGATACATATGCCCACGAAACCTTCTACTGCGCCTGGCGTCAAGGCAGAGAATCGCGGGTGCGGCGCGTTCAATGAATTTTGAGCCAAGAAATGAAGTTCACATCTGATAGTTATGCATACGTCGATTTCACCACGGCTGAAGGTAAAAAGGCTGCCATCGCCTTGTCCGAGCAAAATCTATTTGGTCGGAAACTGCTTATCAAGGATGGTACGTGTTTTATTTCGTTTTCGCAAGACAGAGTTTAACTATGGGTATGTAGGCGACGACTTCACTGGCCGTCCCGCTGCACCAGGTGTGGATCCGGCTGCTGCAGGGAGCGCAGACGGGCCAAAAACACATTCAAAAACCGCTCAAAAAATACTGCGCGCCCAGAAGCAACCCCCCGCCCCGACGCTCTTCCTCGGCAACCTCGGCTTCGAGACGACCGACATATCCATCCGCGAGCTCTTCGACGCCCACCGGCCGGTCAAGAAGACAAAGACAAAGACGGAGGACGCGGAGGGCGCCGCTGCCGCGAAACCCGAGGCGGACGACAAGTGGATCCGCAAGGTGCGCATGGGCACGTTCGAGGACAGCGGCCTGTGCAAGGGGTGCGTATCTCTCTCCTAATCTTGTGGCGCAGATGCTGATATTCGCTGCCCCACCCAGCTTCGCGTTCGTCGACTTTACGTCGATCGAGCACGCGACGTCCGTGCTGGTGAACCCCAAGAACTACACACTCAATGGGCGCAAGCTCGTGATCGAGTACGCCTCCGCGGACGCGGTGCGGCGCGGCGCGCCGAAGGGGAAGCGCGAAGACGGGACCGGGGGTGCGGAGCGGATGCCGCAGCGGAGGAAGGAGGCCAAGTCGCGTGGGCCGCGGGCAGAGAAGAAGATCGAGCGCGAGAGGAAGGCTGGGGCTGGGCATGGGCATGGGCATGATGCACAGAGATCTGCTGCACCGAGTGGAGAACGGCCTGCGGACCCATCGGCCTCGCACAACGCAGATGGTGCGCGAGAACGCGAGTGGAAGGGCAAGGGCCCGAGGAGCCGGCCCAAACCTGGCGCAGCGCTCGCCCTTGCGAAACGGGAATCTGCGGCTATCGTTCCGAGTCAGGGTAAAAAGCTGGTATTTTAGAAGATTGGGTCCGATACAGAGTATCCGGTTTGTGAACTAGCAGTGGTACAAAATAGCGCGAATTTCTTTGCAACAGTCCTGTATCAAACTTCGACGGTAGAACATAATTTTGCCCTAGAAAGCAAGTAAGTGCCTGGTTCCCAGAAACACGGTTGACATACACCTGACTATGGTTCCAAGTGCGCGGGTTCCGGTGAGTTTTCCACCGGATGGGAGCCCTATACCAGCGCAGGGTTCCTTCATCCTCGGGCTTGATCTGCATGGTGTGTCGCCACGCCTGCACAAATTCCTCGTTTTGCGAAATATCAATCAGAGCTTGGCGCTCGTTATCGGCAAATGCATAATACAAATGCGGTTCGACCGGTGGGCCAGGAATTGGAACGGGGTCGAAAGCGTAGCTAGAAGCTACGATGAGGAGGAAAATGCGATGAAACAGTGCACGCACCCAGGGAATTCGTAGTGAGCCGCTCGCCAGCGGGGCCTCAGGACGTCCCAACGAAGACCGGAGAATCCCGTATGGGGATTCTCGCGCAGTACTTCGTTGTAGTTGCGTACCCATGCCAGGACATACAAAGGTGTTCGGTGTCCATCTTTGAGGACGCCTTTCACTGGAGGTGGTTTATGAAGAGGGGAAGATACGGGAAACAACGGGCTCAAGAAAGGTCATTGTGTGAATCAACTCGACAGAGATTCAAATGCTCACAGTGGTGGGTGGACGAGGAAGCGATTCATAAGGTCGGCATTAGTCTGTCCCCATCCAGAATAGTCGCCGTTGGCCATCTCGTGGCGGCGGATGAGGTGGTATTGAAGGTGGTACTCAACGACAGCCGACCATTCGTACCGCTGGTGCAGGTCGTGGAGGTGCTCGTAGTAGCGAGTGGAGCCGTCGCCCACGACCCGCGTAGCCTCGGCGTCGCCGGAGGATGCAGCAAAAGCGCTGAGCACTCGGAAGTACGTGAATAGCGGGTTGATGAGGGAATGGAGGGAAGGGTAATCATTGGCAGACGATCTGCCTTTGGAATCGTCTGGGCGGTCGATGTCGCGGAAACGCGAGTTCAATTGGTAGAGATCCGCGGGCCGAAACTCGTGGCGCACGATCTCCAGCAGCTGGCTTGCCTCGAGAGAAGGAAAGAGGTCGAACAACGAAGATTTACTCGGTGGTTTATTGGCCACGAATGAAGGGATTGGCGGCAAGGGCGAAGCCACCGGGTTAAAATCAGCTTGCAGCGCAGCTTGTACCGAATTTACGAAGTTGGGGGGGTTGGCTGCAACTAATTTCCGGGTCGCGCAATCCGGCGGTGTGCTCGTCGCGGTCTGGGAACCAGAAGCATTGGATGAGCCTTGGTGCATGTCGGCAGGAGGTTCTGCGCGTCGGCGTCGGACGACGGCACGACGGGCAATGGAAATGGTAAAGGTGAGTGGCGAAAGGAGGTGGCGGCAATACCCGGAGTCACGTTATCGCGCTGAGCACGTGTTGTCACTGAACGGCCCGGCAGGACCGATGATTACCGCGGCTAGGTCACATCCCGAAATCGGGCCTCCAAAAATTTTTGTCGGGACTTTGCGTCCGGTGCTCGGGCAAAATTTTGTCGGGATTCCGGCTATGACCTTCGAGAATTTTTTTTTTGTCGGGACTTTGGATCAGACCTCAAATTTTGGGCGAAAATATGACATAAATCATTAAAAAAATCGTATTAAATCACTCCTCAACGCAATCGTCCTCCGGAAGCTCCAGGATGTGGATGTTCGCCTTCCCTTTCCTCCGTACCGTATTGATACTCGCGACCGCCTTTGCTAGCCCCTCCTTCTCCGCCATAAGACCCTCCAATATTTTGTACGCCCGAGCCCCGATTTCTTTCTAGGAGAGTTCGTCGAGCGATTTCGACAATTGCTGGGACATTGCAATAGATTTTTCCATTGCCTATCCACTCGTCAGGCACCCAATCTGTCGTAAATAGCTGATCTTCGTCCGCATCGTTCATTATTATGTTGTTCATGGTGCAGAAAGTTTCCGTGAGGTTTGCTCAATGAGTATGAAAATGAGAAGGAAATTTTGTTTATTGGGTGGCACAAACTAATTACATTGTTCATCCAATGTGTCTCACTGGGGAGCGCTGAGGCCACCTCGCAAAATTTTACCCCTTCCGGTAATTGTCGGGACTTTGGCTTACACCTCAACCGGAGGCCTGCCCATTGTCGGGACTTCGACTCAGACATATTTGGAGGTCGGGCCAATTTGTCGGGACTTCGGCTCACACCTTGGCCGCCGAAATCAAAATTTTTGTCGGGACTTTGGATCTGACCTACGCGCGGTAATCATCGGTCCTGGCCCGGCTAGCGCTTGCAGTCTGAGTCGGAGGACTGTAAACGTGGAATAAGAGCACAAAAGATTTAGGGAAATCAAACACGACACGGTCGGGTACATATAGCACAAACAAATGAATTTTCCAATGTTTTTTACCATCCACCGCTGTGTACCCCGAATTATGTGATTATACTTGAGCATAGGAAATCATGGGTCCTCGTCCTCTGCACCATCGCCCTCCTCCTCCATCATGCCGACCTCGTACTCGCCGCAGACGTCCCACCGCGAACCCTCGGCGGACGCCGATACATACTTGACGAATCGCATCACGCGCTCGTCTCGCAGAACGAGCAACAGCCGATTAAATCCCGGCTGCACCGTCAGTAGGGTGCTGTCCTCCTCCTCATCTTCGTCTTCCTCTGCCGGCTCGCCCTCCATCGACGCATCCCCATCCACGTCAGACTCCTCCGTGGATGCATGGCCGTTGGATACATGGCCATTGCCATTGGCCTTCCCATTTGGACTTTTGGACGATGAAGCGCCGTTTGAGTCGGCCGTCGTCTCCGGGGCTGTTTTTTTAATGGTCCCGGCACGATAAACAGCCGGATCGTCCTCCTCGTTGTGCGGCGCCATGTAGCACTGCAAAAATCGTGAGCAAGCCATCAAGAAAAAAGGTATTAACACGAACCTCCCAGCCGCCCCACTCGGCCGCCTGCCACCCGCGCGGCTTCACCTCCGCCGACTTGGGCGTGCGTTTTCTACCCCCCTCCGCCACCTCCGCCTCGTCGCGCCGCACATCCGGCGTCAACCCCAGCACCACATCCAACCTGGCCTCCTTCTCCTCGCTCGTCGCGAGCGTATAGTCCAACCCCGGCCGGAACCGCCGCGCCTCAACACTATGTCGTGTCGGCAGCAGCCGCGACATGATCGCGAGCCACGCGCGGAAGGCGGGTGACGAGAAGAGCTCGTCCTGCAGGCCCCGGATGATCTCGTCGCACGACGCCGCCGCGCGGGGGGTGACGGCTTGTGCGCGCGCACCGGTGGTGTGGGGCGCGAGGACGCAGTAGCGCCATTTATGCGGCGGGCCACGGACGGTCCAGACGCTGCCCTCGCTAATGCCGCTGGTATGCGGGGGCACGCGCCCCGCGCGATCTTCGCCGAGTCCGTCCTTTGCGTCGAGCTCACGCAGGCGGGGCTCGAGTGCGGAGGCGAGGTCATGGGAGAGGAAGGAGTGCAGCTCGAGGGAGGACTCTTCGACGAATTGCGCGGAGAGGGATTTCATGGTTCGCGGCTGGAGGTAAACGGGATTGAGGAATTCGGAGAGGAAGGCGGTGTGTTCTTCCGAGAGTGTTTCTTCTGGCGGGGCGTCTATTTCGGTCGGGTAGGATTTAAACTCGGTCGAGGTCATGGTCTGCTAGCGGAGTTAGTCGGGGGCGGAGAAGCGAGTAAAGCGACTACTGACGAGCTGCTCTCTGGAGCTCTTGGACTGGGTGGGCGGCTCGGGGACGTAGCCCTCCTCGCCCTCCTGCGCGGCGTGAAACCACCCGCTAATGCTGAGACGCGCACGGCCGTCCTCGCCCTCGCCGCCGACCACGACCTCCTCGACGGAGTGAAAGCTAAGGCCCGGCTGCACCTCGAAAAATATAAACTGGTTCCAGCTCGGGGAGATACTTTTGCTCGGTACGGCTACGGGCTCCCGCTCGCCGTCCGGGCCAACAATGGTCGGATAGAGCTCCAGCGCGCCGCCCCAGTCCTTTTGCCAAAACTGAAAATGCGGGAGCGGCATGTAGAGAATATAAGAGACGCGGCGAGAGCCGATCACGTCGTCGTGGTTGAGGAGATGGCAGCCGCGGGTATATGAGTTGACGGACATGTCCTGCTTGGTGCCAGAGAGTGGCCCACATCCCGTTACGGCGCGCAAAAAATTGCGGAATACCGGGGAGTAGAGGGCGTCGCGAAGAGTGAGCAAGTTCGGTAACAGCGAGATCTGCGAGGAGGGTAGATAATTTAACGAAGCCAGGTCGCCCGTTTGGTTGACCTTGGGCCTTGAATGAGTGTTTCGCGGAATATAACGTACGACATACCTTGTATATATCCGTCTCTTTTTCGGTGAAACTGAGCTCGTTCATGCACTCGTCCTTGACCTTTTGAAGCAAGTCATCCTGGAAGAGCTTCTCGACCACCGCATACTTGAAGGGCTCACTCGACGCGTATCCCGCGTTCAGCTGAGCGATACTCGTATGATCAAGTACACCGTCTGCAAACCGCTGCGTTGGGTCCGCTGCTACACCGTTAACATGGCCGTTTGTTGGGCCCTCCGGTGACGATACATGGGAGGACTTGAGCTTCTTGATCAGCGTCAAGGAATCGCTGGCGCCTGGTGAAGAATCCCGTCGATGTGTTCGTGCCATGAAACCTTTAACCTGGCTTATGTTCACCGGCGTTTCCGTAAGATTCAGGGGAGGAAGATAGGACGCAGGCGAGGATATTATAAGGCTAAGAACGAGGCGGAGGTCTCGACACGACGGGTGCAGAAGGAAACAGATTTTATTCTCAAACGGTCTCGACCTATAGTCGAGATCGCTCGGCAATCATATTGATCTTGTGCTCCGCTTCTGGTCCTGCCGCCATGATCCTCGTCTTTGAAACTCGTACGCAGAAGGGACAAATCCAATATGCACTGGCTCTAGAACCTTCAAATTCACCCGGCATGAGGGCTAGGATCCTCAAGAAAATCCAGTTCTGCAACTATTCTAGGTGTCAAAAAGACCTGGCCCATCTTTGCCAGAGATTCTAGGTCAAGGAATGGCCTGTGTGTCCCATGCGCAGCGATAGTGGCGGAGTCTAGATGGGACCAATGGAACGAGCCAATCGGAAAAGGCCCCAACGGGCATCCGGCGTTATTTACGGGCCAGAGTACGACGTCGATGCTGAATGTCGAACGAACGGGTGCTTCCGCTTAGTGTAACTGGTCTCTTCTTGGTTCGAGACGGCCGTTTCCAGTTTGCCCAATTGCAAGCCACGCTGAAGGCGGGAAATCCAAGAGAGAGACAAAAAAACCTCGTCAAATTCGGATGACTCAGATAAACGAGACAAGTCCACCGGCGTGGGCAGTAGCTCGGCATTTACAGCCGTTAACGACGAGCGTCCTACTAGATTCAACAAATTCCTTGGCCCTGACAGGCTTCAGAAAACAGTTTAGCGTATTGCAAGTGTTGGTCGCGGACCGACTCGGATGCGCATTCGTATTCCAGGGGACAAAACTTCGCACCTAGGCCAATATCCTCGTAATTTCCAGTGGTATCGCTCATTTCTACCGATCCAGAGTGCTCGTAAATCTTCCGCGTAAAAAGAAATCCCAATTCTATCAAACAACCACATCCAGCAGCTTCCTGAAATCTGGGGTGCCGAGCCCGGTTGCCGGGTCCCAGCCTTGCGTAGCCTGTAAGCAATTCAGCGCTGCCCAGAATGAAGAAAAAATCACGTACATTGAACCCCGATGTCCCGCATCTACCCCGAGTTATCTATCAGCAACGGTACACCAAACCCATGCGTACTCACCCCGGATTACTGCCAACCACGATATCATTAAGCGCGTGCGCACCATGCTTGTAAAGCATCGGGTTGAGGAACCCGAGCGCGGGCCGCCCCGCAGCGAGCCGCGCGTCGTTCAGGAGCGCAACAAGCCCCGCGAACGCCGGCGTCGACGCGGACGTCCCTCCAATCAAGATACGCTCGCCCTGCCACACGATCTGGAACCTGCGTGACTGCGCACTGACGTCCGGAATTCCCTAGTTTATATAAGCAAGTAAGAATGAGTGAGAAAGAGAAGCGCGACGTACGCGGCCGGCGCGGTTGAAGAGGCCGTCGTACGTCTTGTGGGGGAGCTTATCGAGGTATGCGCTGACCGCCTTGTGTTGGTATGCGGGTCTGCCGTCCGTGCCCCCGTGAGTCGCGGCTCGTAGGCTCAGTCAAAGCCGGCATCACCTTGCAAAGTAGTCGCTGAAACCGCCGCCGCTGAAGCTGGCACTGATCTCGGGAATGTTCGTGGTACCGCCCACGGCTGTTACGCTATATTTCGCGGTGAGCATAAAGGGGAATTGCAGGGCGGCCGCGTACTAGGGGCAAGAACTGGAGGTCGATAGAGCGATGAGCGAGTCGGATATATCTACGGGTAAAGTGTGCGTACGCTGGAAATCCTGGGATGAATCTAGGTCGAGGATTGAGCCGGCGGGACTCGGAGAACGATTGGAATATAAAATACCTTCTGGTGTGTTTCCCGTCGTTGGTGTAGCATTGTTGTGTCGCAGGCTCCGAATCGCCGTCGCCTACGCCACCGTCCCCGCTCGCGAAAAGCACGGAGACCCCTCTGCAGCCTGGAATAAAGTTAGGAGTGGAAGAGAGTGACTGTGAGGTATTCGGTAACGCACCAAGCTCGGCAAACCGTTGGCATACGCGTCGAGCGTACGTGAAGGGAACTACAATCAATGAATAGGTGTCACAACGCTGGGAGATTGAGCTGTGTCGCACCAGTCTGTTCGTCATCGCCGTACGACGTCGAGATTGTTTGCGGTATTTGGTGGGAGTTGAGGATATAGTCGAGCCACTGCGAAAGTTGTCAGAAAATTAAAGACAACAGAGGGGGGAACCAGAGTGTACTCACATCGAGATAAGGTTCGTTCGTGTCTAAGCAATATCAGCGTATAGTTTGGCTCGCCGGCTAAGAGACTTTACCGACTACAGTCCGACCATCGGGCACGAACGGCGGGGTACCTTCAGTGGACCAGAAGATTCCAGGCGTCGGGTATGCGATCCCGAACGCAAATTGCGTGTCCAGATTCGCCTCTTCGCCGGCAGCCGAGGTCTGATTATTTATCCCGCCTGCAATCATGGTCAGAAAGAAATATGCGCTAAAAATCGCAGAAATGCTCATACCATACACAGACACGGCTTCAAATGTCGAATTCACAGCTGCCGGCAGCTGATCGCGGTAAAAGGCAGCTAGATCCCGTATATTGGCGTACTCGTTGAGGAAACCGGTAATCCCGATCGCGTTCTTCTTGGTCGCCCGCGGCTTATAGCCCACGGCGTTATAAAGCTGCATAATGCAGCTCAGGGTGACGCTCGTAGCGCAACTGGGGTCGACATGCGGCTTGGTGAGGGGCGTTATCGGATTGACAGAGGTCATGGGTGCGCTTCGTTCGGGATGCAGGACACCTCCCTTCGGTCGTGTGAACATTGTGGTGGGCTGGACGAGCTCGATGTGTTCGTGGAGATACCGGGGAAGCTGGTAGCTGGTAGTCCGAACGAGAACGTCGCCGCTGGTGTGCTGCCACATGTAGTATTCCTGACACAAAAATTGGGGTCAATGACAGGACGTTAAGAATACATTTTGGCTTACGGTACCCAGCATTTGCTCGGCAATATGGAGCGGCAGCGTTACGCTGACCCAATCCTTCGCGGGTGATCGAGTGAGGTCGCTTCCTTGAAAGCCGTACGAAGCAAGCCACCCATCGACAAACGCAAGACTTGTTGAATTAGGAGCGATGAATTTCTCGACTTCCTCCTTGGACATATGGGCGCCATATCGGTGGTGGTCTGGATCGCTGATCTCGTAGAGTGCTTTTTCCAAACCCGAAAAATCGTGTTGAAGAATAGCGATGCGAAGGCGTATACTGTGGTCCGATGGGGCTCGACCCAGTCGAGTCCAGCGGTGAGGGGTGGCGACACTCTCCTTGACCAGTAATGTCTTGTCCTGGGGTGTAAAAGCAGTCGGACTGGCAGAAGAAATTGCAGCGAAAAGAAACAAAGGCAAGAGAGAAAGCTTCATAACGCCAGTTGAAAGCCCGTCGGATCGTAACTTTCATTTTCTGGCCCCTCCGACTTATAAAGCCAAGGATATGCTTCCAATGCTGTCCCAGAAGACTTCTCATTAAAGAATCTGAGCGATCTAAGTGCGCTGTGGCGTTGGCCGAGCATGCTGTGAGATTCGGCGTGCCCGATTTTTCCTAGTCGTTTACGCCATCCGAGAGCTTCCTCGAGAGACTTCGAAAGACAAAGCAACGCATCTTTGCGGGCGAAGTGTTTTAGGGGCAGTATTGGAACATGAGTCCGGCGAGTGGGGAGACAAATTCCGAGGGATAGCAGATGTCGTAAACGGCGCATGCTTGTGTCTTCAATTATTCTTGGTCGCACGGGCTGATTCGCTCAGGTTCCAAGATGTGTGTGTTGTGAATAAAGGGATTACGACTGTTACAACACCTCACCCAAGGGTACTTTACCTGTACCACGCTCCAGTGGCTGCGGCTGACTCGGCGCAGGTTTCCATCCAATCTAAAGCAGTTGTCCATTATACTCGGGGGTGTCGGGCAGAAACCAGACCACTTGCCATGTAAATAATTTGGAACGTTGCTGGGACGCTTCCGTCCTCGTTTCCATGAAGGGCTGCTCGAATGCTTATTATTATGGAACAGGGAAGTGAGAGAACCAAACTGACCAGGGTAGATCGCGGACGCGGCCGCAAGCGTATCGCGGCGGAGAGCGCGGCGATGGCCTAGGAGGGCATTTCCCTCCCCCATTGCGCGCAGGTCGTCCATCAGCGCCCACATATCTGGGTATGCGACCTTGACCTCGTCGACGTCGACGGTAAGTAAAGAAAAACCGGCGCGACCCATAAGATTCGAGATGTCGTTTGTTTCTACGCTCATATAATTTATGGCGATGACGGGGGAGGAAGAGAACGCACGAGTCATGGGAGAGATGTGGGGCGAGAGGCCTCCCTCACGCTCGACCTCGGCGAGCTGGAGCGCTGTTCGCAGCTCGAAGAGGGTGTCCCCTCCAAACATGGCCCCAAGAAAGAGACCATCCGGCTGTAGTGCTTCACGTATCTGAATCAGGGTACCTAATAGCGAAATGGATGAATGTTCGTGGGAAGGAAAGGAAGCGCCGCGAACCAGGGAGGTCATTCACCCAGTGTAAGCTCAGACACGAAACTATCGCCTCTTGAGAATTGGGTTCTACATTTTGCAGAAGGTTTTCTTCGTCGGCGTGTATTCGCTCAACTTGCACTGGCGCGAGATATAGATGTGTTGAATTGCGCGCCGACGCAACCCACCTTCGAACTCGGAGTCAGGATCCCGTCGAAGAGCCATTTCTAAACATTATGAGTAAAGGAGAGTAAATACTGATGCTGAACGATTGGATACCACTGGAATCCATCATGACAGACTTCTGGGCCTTTTCAGGTTCCAAAAGTTTTGTAAAATGTCCCGAGCCCGAACCCAGGTCGAGAATCGTGCCAAAGGTACGTTTTATGTCCTACAGAGAGTGAGGGCGCGTTAAACGGGCGTTAACGCGTCAAAGTACCAGGAATCTCTCCATCAAGCGGTCCGCGACCTCCTCTCGAACGTAATCTACCGTTCTGCTGCCTTCCTTGAGAGCTGCACGGTCCTTCTGTATTCGCTTCGCATTGCGATCGAACACCTGAAATGGGCCCAGGGTATGGGGATTTGCGGAAGGAGATGCAGACGATATTGCAGCTCGACGAACGAGCGAACGAAGCATTACGCGAGGTGGCGGTGTCGCCTTCTTTGCCTCTGTGATGCACGAGCTTTGTTTGCCTCTGTAGCGCAAAGGCCTCGTGAAATTTCTCGTTTTGTCCACGATGCCTGCAGCGGACTCGGTCGCCATATTTGCGGAGGGAACGTTCGAGGAGCAGGTGCAATAACTTCCGGTCTACATTGTGCACCTCTTACATCTGCAGTAGATACAAGAATTGGTCAACTACATCGTCAGAAACAGATCAGAAGAAGAACGAACGGGTTTCATTCGCCCGTTCCAGGATGTCCTGAAAACTGAACCAGGAAAGAAACCACTGGAGGAGGACGATGGGCGGCGGAGAAAAATATTTTCTATGGTTTTGGTCGACGTTAAATCCCTTGGTGATGGTTCTGAAAAAGGTGCGTGTCCGTTCATTCGCTATTCACGTCTAACTTTGCTGTAGAAATCGAGGGCTTTTTCAACCTAATATACGCGCATCTGTTCTCGCTGTACTCACCCGACTCGCCTGAAACGAAACAATTTGTCGCGGCATTGGTGCAGACCATTTCCTCTGCCTCGTCAGAGCAAACGTCAATTAAATACCGCTTGTACGCGTCCTTCTGATCCTCTCGACGCAATCTCAGCCATCCACCAGACTCTCCAACCTTTTCAATGCCATTCCACGCAAGTCTCCATTACGGCTTGCGGTCTACACCAACCTATTGGACCTCGCGACTGCTAATGGCGAACTGGACGCTCTGCAATTGGCCCGAATCGACGTTGAAAAATGGCTGCAGGAGTGGGACATCTCGTCCGAGGAGAAGAGCGCCTTCCTCAAGACCATTAGGGATGCGTACGAGAAAGCTGGCCAACCGTGCGTTCCTCGTTTTGGTGCTTAATCATGAATCATGAATTTTGTTCCGGCAGAGCAACATCATACGAATACTCGTTGGCGTACGTTCGTTCACTACCCTCCGGCGGACCCACAACGGAAGCCGCTGCTGTGGAGACCATCGCGACGGCACTACGACTTCCCTTTGTCTTCGACTTTGATCCCTTGTTCAAACTCGATGCTGTGGTCGCAGCCAAAAATCACGAGCTCTTCTCCCTCCTCCAGATCTTCCTCAACGACGGCCTACCGCAGTTCAAGTCATGGGAAGAAAGCCACCCTGGCGCCGTCGAAAAATACAGCAAGTCTTCTTCCGTATCCTTTCATTCCCGCGGCTGAACTTGATGATCTCAGAACTCGAGAGCCTGCAACTAGAGCGCAAAATTCGTCTTCTAACCCTTGCATCTCTCGGCTTCAAAAACATCGGGCAAGACCTCCCCTACTCAAAGGTCGCGGAAGCGCTGCAAGTCGCGCCTTCCGAGGTCGAAAAATGGGTCATCGATGGTACTTCTTTCATTTACACGATGATCCACTCCTTCCTGATACCGGAAATCAGTCATACGCGCGGGTCTTCTTTCCGGGAAACTTTCCCAGACGTCGCAAAGTCTGCACATCACCCGCTCAACGGCTCGGATATTCGAGCGGGAGCAGTGGGAGGCTCTGGAGAAGCGACTGGTCGCTTGGAAGGCGGGTCTGGCGGGTGTGCTGGAGGTCGTCGCGGCAGCAAGGAAACAGGGTGCACCGCATATTGTTGGGCAGACACCCGTCGCCGCCTGAGCGTGGTCCGTTGTATATCATATTTTATGACGTTGACTGGACGTCCAAGTCGGGAATCAAGGAGCCTTCTGCCTTTGGGTCGCAAAGGCGGGTATGCATCAAGGTGGTAAATCAACGATGGTAAGAATGCAAAGAAAGCTAAGTCTATAGCTTCAAGTGTGAAGAGCGCGATCTAGGACGTGTATCGTGGGCAGTCTAAAGGTCCTTTGGGTTACCATTCGCCGTCGAAGCCCGTGAATCCTTGTGCAGCAATCAGTTTGGGGTCCAATAAAGCAGCCAGCCAAACAAACCTGTTAATAGGAAAACGTGGAAGTAGCGTTTCTTCTCCAGGGTCGAACACCAATTCCAAGCGCTAGTGAGCCGGCCGTCGATGCAGCTCCCAGCATCGAAGAAATTGTCGGCTGCGGATTCGGTCATAAGGAAGTGAGCAGAGCGGAAGAACGAGGAAGCAGACGCACCGCCGGAGCCATCGAAGCCATGTCTAAAGAAGTCGCCCAGGATTTCGCGGCGCAGATTATCGGGCGAGCCAAACTCGTCGTCGATGTAGGAGCGAATCGCGGGCTTTGCCGCGAGGCCCTCAATCTGCGACAATGTGGTGCAGATCGGAAGCAGGATGCGGTAGATCTGGGTGTATTTGTCGATGAACATCAGGCTGTTGGGGACGTTGTGGTCGCCCATGTGCTGGAAAAGCTGGGTAAGCCGAGGGCTCGGAGTTTACGAGACCATGCACATACTATCACGCTGCAAAGTAAGGAGCATTAGCCTCGGAGGTAGTCTAGATGAAATGACAAGTACCTTGAGCCAATCCACTGCCCCACGCTCCTCTGCGCCTTGTTAAGGATCTGGTGCATCATCCTGGACGTTTTCGGTGCTGCTTGCACGCGGTTGAGGCCCTGGCCCGTGTCCCGCAGACGGTACCCCACATTCTCAGAGAGCAGGTCGCTCTCCGCGAGACTCCACCTGCGTTTAAAGTCAGAATGGACGGACGATGGAAAGAAAGAAGACTTGCAGATGGAACATGTCGTGAAGAATTTCACGCCATAGTGTCAAGCTCTGAATAACATAAGCGTATTGCTTGCTGTGGTCGTGGGATAGCCGCGCGCCGTTTTTGCCGCTCCGGATAGCAAGGCTGGCCTTGGGGTCCTTGGCGTCGGTGGGATGGAAGTACTCCTTCAGGTATCCAATCATCCGCTCGCATGGATCGCGATTGGTGCGCAGGAAGGCGTGGTTGTCGCCGATGCTGTACAGACACAGTCGAACGTCCTCCGGCGCGAGGCCTTTACGGCTATATCGCGAGGCAAGGATCTCGATGGCACGCTCCTTGCTCTTTATGTCTTTTTGGATATCCCTCCGAGGACGACCTTCAGAATAGATCTCCTTCGTTGCAACGGTGATGTGGTCATCGCGCAGGAGGTCCAGCACGCCGTGTTCTTCCAACATCGCATATACCGTCTTGATAGGCCGCACGCAGGAGAAACTCAAAAGGTCTTTGACCTCGGGCGTTTGGCTATCCCTAACACACATGCTTCCTTAGCCCATGCCAAGAAAAGCAGAATATCGCGACGAACTGCAGCAGATAAATGAGTTTCCCGTAAGTGGATCTCTAGGAGCTTTGTCATGAGACTCTGGGTTTCTGTCAACCACTTAAGCGTACCATTTTGTCTGGATTCATGATTTTATGGCGGCGACCGAGCTCGAATATGAGCTGATAGAATTCGGCATTCGCCTGAAAGTCGCGATCCGTAAAGAGCTCCTGACCGCGCTTGTAATCGGCGGATAACAGAAGGCCAGACATAATAGCACAGAGTTCTCCTTGAATTGGATAAGAAAACGGTGAATGGAGAAGCTACGACCCGTGTCGAACGGGCCACACGTACTTATTTGCTGCACTATTCGTTTGGCTTTGGACAGTCCGAACCCAATGGTGTCAATCTTATCAGTATATTCTGAAACAGAAAGCGCGGCCTCCAGGAGTCGAAGGAGTTTTCGTTCGCCAAGGTTTAACCTCAGTGGTATGAATTTAGAGCGTTCTACGAACCACTCGCCGACGGACGCTCCGACGGCGGGCTGGGCGGAGAGTACGACTTCGGAAGGTCCGACAACAACGCGCTCCCACTCTTCGTCATTTGAGTCGTCTCCGTCTGCGTCCATCTATATTGTTTGAGCTAGAGTGCAAGGTCGAAAAGACAAAAAGACTGACCGCGTCTGGGTCCGCTGCGGCCGTCACTGGCGCCCCGCCGGTGGACTTCGCCTTCTCTACAGTGCCCAATGGCTTTACGACATGAAGCTTTCTGGAACCCTTCCGATGCTGAGCAGCATAGCAGACCTCACAGAAAACGTCTGCACAAGTCTCACAAAAAACTTGCGCGCCGGGTCGTCAGCTGCGAAGTCGGAACACAGGAGAGCAAGCACCTTCTGCAGGCTGATCTATGGGCATTGTCAATGGTAAACGCTGCAGTCTTGCGCGCCAGATAATTACCCTCGCATTCTATGCACGTCCCTTCCTCGACGGGCTTGGCAGCAATTTCTTCTTCGTCCCAGCCGCCGACGGGGACACCGTTGACCCCTGGGTGCTCGACGTTTTCATGGTTCTCGCCCAGAATATTGGTGAGGGAGAACGTAGGTCCCTCGTCCATTATTAAGAATTCGAGATGGTGGGCGGAAAAGACGCGTTTACCCGTCAAAATTGCACGTGGCGCTGACATCTGTCCCACGGGCCGCAAGAAAGAATAAATATGCATCGCGCTTGAGCTCTCAAGTACGGAGCAGGATAAGATATATAAATGGGTACATCCGAGAGAAAAATTAATCGTAGTATAAAACAACAACTTCTTGTTTAGTGCAATAAGTCAATGTTCCGTTGCCCACCGTCGAGATACGCAAGAAATCAGGGGCAAGACCTAGATCTTGGCGACGTGGGTAACGCTCGTTCACAGGAGGGAAGATGCCATGGCTATAAGTACCACTGAGGTCCCAAAGCCTCTGTGCTCACAGACACTGTCTCTAGTGATGGTATGCCCGTACAGCGACATCTCCTACGGATACACTTGCCATTCCGAATTGCCAGGTATGTTGAATGATGCCAGAGATCGCCAGGAGAGTCGAGTTCCACGGATAGAATACTCGTAACCGCACACCTTTGGGAGGCCGTTATGTATGGTGTGGACCCAGACTCTGAATTGCCCACGCTGCAGCGGACTGTCGAATACCCAGAGCACCCTGCGATGGTCGGCCGGATACCCTGTCAGAGGAATGGTGCCGATGACATCGACAAAGATATCGTGAACCCCGATGCGGGACGAAGGCTCGTCGTCTTCGTTGATCGACTCCCAGAAGGAAAACAGAAGCGATAGAGAGCTGAAGGCGAGGTGGTCGGCTCTCGCGAGGATAAGGTGCTCCGGGGTGAGTGTTATTTGATATGCAGACGAGGGATAAGGGCCAGGGCATAGAAGTATAGAACCGGTGACGACCATAACACGGGAGCGCTTCCTCCAGTTTATGAGCAGCACCTCACGCGGATAATAAGAGAGATAAACTGTCACAAAGTCGCCACGGATTGCGCATTGCATGACGGGCCTCCTCCAAGCTTCGGGATGTGGGACACGACTGGATAGTACCCGATCGGATAATTTGCTCTCCAAATCAAGAATGTGAACTTCAACGAATCTAGGGGAAGCGTCATTGGGGAAATGCATTGGCATGGGGTTGTGTTACACACGCTTGTGTATTCCGATTGCGCGCGACCACAATGACAAGTCGGTTGTCTTCGTCCCATGCTGCATCGAAATCGGACACTGTGGAGTCATCCGTGCTCTGCTTCCAGACGAGCCTGTTTTGAAAGGCACTCCAGCATTCGAGGTAATTGTAGTTTTGATATAGGAGATATCTTCCTCCTGGCACCAGCTTCGCTCGATGTTCATATTTCCGGTAGGACCAGTTGGATGGTAATGGTGATGGTGTAATTTCAGGGTGCAGCACCATACGTCGGGATTCAACGGGCGGACAGCTCGGAGGCTGCGTAAAATATTTGAAGAGTTTCAGAGTCGGTCGAAAGCGATTCTCGGCACTCGCGGGTTCAGCGCGCTGCCATGTCTTCGGTCCCTGAAGAGCGCGCTTCACCAGCCCCATGATTTGTTCCGTGGAGAGAACCCCGAGGTAAGAATTGTCGTCTGGTTGGCTGTCAATGAAGCGGCGTTCCACGAGTGTTGACACCAAGGAGAACCAGATTGTTTTGGAAAACGCGAGCCGGTTGAGATATTTGCTGGTCTGGAATGGGTCAGAAGGGATTCTTGAGGGCGGGGAGACGAGCTAACTTGGCTGAGCGCAAGTACAGTTGCAACGTCGCAATAACTACCAAGGATCAGAACGAGAACGTCTTCAACTAGATCCAGAAAGTTCGACGAAGGAAGGCATCTCAGCCGCGGGGACTTGTGCACCATGCTCAGCAGAATACGAGTCTTCATCCTCGCGTTTGTGCTTAGGAGTGGGCGCGTAGGGTGATGGAGGGTTGAAGAAGCAATGGTAAGCGGGCCGGATTCGCGCCGGCCCTCTGCAACCTACTTGAACTCGGACTTGTCGTGCGGAATGGGATCCATTTCCAACGACGCACTCCGTGCAGAGGTTAAAAGCCTTGCCTCGTCGAAACCTCCGCAGCAACTGCGACTGCGAGCCTCGCAGGCTCAGCTCGACTCCATCGTCTACCCCGCCGTCTTAACGCTGCCACCAGAAATCACATCCGAAATCTTCCTTCTGTGTGTTCCCATTAAACGGGAACGGAACACGAAAGAGGCTCCACTTCTGTTCACTCAAATTTGCCGGGATTGGCGACATATCGCTGTCTCCACCTCCGCGCTGTGGACCACGTTCGACGTCGCCGAATCGACCACCGGACTCGTGCATTTTCCCGAAATCGTGGAGACGTGGCTTGCCCGCGCGCGCGGACGTCCGCTCACGGTGAAGATCCGGGGTGCTTTCGCTCAATGCCAAAGGATTTTCCAGACATTATACCAGCATGCGTCGACCATGCAGGTGCTGGAGCTGAAAATGAATCCCGAGGCCTTCGAGGCCATGGAGACACATCCTTGGGATTGTCCAATACTCCGTGGCCTTTATGTATCCTTCATTCCTGTCGAATATCGACCTGTTCGCCCGCTCAACATCCTCAGGGATGCCCCACTCCTTCAAGAGGTAGTCGTGGCCTGCGCTCTGCACTCTTCCTTCGCACTCCCTTGGCGTCGGCTCACGAGATTCACTGGGGCATTCCGCTCTTGCGCAGATTATTTGGGGGCATTGCGTCTCATGCCTAACCTTACCTACTGTGCCGCGGCGCTGGCATTCCCTGGGTCCGAGAGCCCATTATTACTTCCAAGGCTTCAACATTTGGTCCTGTTCAATACACGTTCCTTGGGCGCAAACCCCCTGGAATTCCTCACGCTACCTGCCCTTCAAAATCTCGAAATTCGAGATTCCGCGTTCGACGAGGATCATTTCGGCTCATTTCTGGCACGGTCGTCTCCACCGCTCCGTCTTCTCTCCATTAAACCCCCTCGGATGCAACATGGTGAAACGTCTGTGAGGCTCTGGCCTTCCTTCACGACGCTTGGCCTGACATCTTTCGACATCTGGCGTCCGTCCAAATCTTTCGCGATCGCCTTCTTTGAGCGCCTCGGAGGGGATCCGGCTTTTTTACCAGAGCTGCTCCATCTTTCCTTCTCCGGTTGCCGCGATGATTACAGTGCAGCAAGCGGAACCGCAGTCTTGAAGATGGCTGCCCCCGCTGTGCAGATTCGAAGAACAGCTAGTCAGGGACACGCCCAGCTGCGGTCCTTCCGCGTTACAGCCACCTCCACCTTCGAACCCCAACTTATCCCCTCGAAGGCGTTGTTCGAAAAGCTGAGGGCGTCGGGAATGTCAATCTACATTGGGACGGAAGTGAAATCAGTTATATGACTGAATTGTTTGTATCTATATAGAGTATACGTAGCATCACCACAACAATGCGGTAACCCGGATGGTAACCCCCGCGTAAGCTACCCGAGGTCACCACGTTAGTATACGCTGAGGGGCTTACGCCAAGCCAAGCCCCTGTGTGAGCCGAGTGCAGCCGAATGCCGGACACTGACGGCAATGACAATGCCCCAGCCAAGCGAGCGCAAGCGAGGCCACTGATCGCAAAGCCCCTGTCACTGAACGTCCGCGTCCACAACTCGAGCGCGTCGCGTCGGGCGCTGTCCTCCTCGCCTCAACCCTTACCTTACACCTCAGGCCGCACTTTAATTACCATAGCTTATCCTTGCCTCTCTCGCCGCCTTGCTGGAGAAGGCACTATTTTCCGGGCTTTTTTTTTTGCGCAGTACCTTACTCAAAGCGTAATCCTGACGGCCACCACACCACCACTGCCCAATTCGTCCATTGTCCCTTGCTCCAGGTGGATTCAGGTCTACCTGGTCTTTCATACTCCCCTTTCCCTCAGCAATTCCTTGCACCGTCCGCATACGCGTTCTTGCACGCCCGTCTGCCACCCAGAAGCAAACACTAAGATCACACCAAAAGCACTTACTCTGTAAACACCAAAACCGTGCCAATACTCCTCTAACTTGTTGCTATTGCCACTGAACGTGAGTTTAATTTTGTGCGCAACTTATTTCACCCGCTGACTGTTCTTCTGCATCTCAGACGATGCCTACACCTCCCGCTACACCTTTGGGGCACAAACGGCGACGCACCGATGCTACACTGCCGCTGCTCGATGCCACTGGCTTGCTCTCGATGGATGGCTTGGAAATGGTGCCCGCTGTCGATGTATTGTCAAATACCCTGCTTCCGCCCCTCCTCTCCTCCCCCGAACGCATTCAACAGTCAATGAGACTCCTAGACGCGAGCACGCACGCTGTTCGCCTCGCAGTGACCACTCAAGAGCAGTCAGAAAAGGGGACTGAGCCGGCATACCGTCGCCACTACAGCAATTACCAGACGTGGTTTCAAATGGACCAGGGGCTGAGAAGTGCACAAAATTCGACCTGGAAGGAGGTCCCTGCCCTCCCCATCACCGCGACGAAGGTAGCTTTGTTTTTGGAATATGAAACCTCTCGAGAAAAGGTCAGTGGATTCTCGCGCCGGTTGCTATCATTTCTTTGACTCATTCCATCATGCAGAAAAAGCGTAATTCCTCCGAGACGTTCGGTGGTACGACTATTGGAAAGTCAGGGATTCTTCAGGCAATCTCCGCGCTTGAATGGTTTCGGAAAAATCATCAGCATGAATATCCCAACGTTCCTGAGACTCACATCAAGCTTCGGGACGACATCCGCATCCAGGCATTCGAGTCTGCTGCAAAGCACAACGAACCGAAGCGTGCTGAGTCGGCGCAAGCGCAGAAGGCTGCTGGAACTTCTGTTGGTTTGTTGCCTTTCCTTCCGTACTTATTCGTTTTACTTACATAGTTCCCACAGATACGTATTCGCATGCGGAGCTTATTCAGTGCTCGCTCTGGGCTCTTACCCACGCGACCACGAAACACAAGATCTGGATTGATCTACGGGACCGCGCCATGCTCCTGTTCTCCGCCACGTCCGCCTGGCGTGGACAGAGTCTCCGGCAGCTTCTATGGTCGGACTTGTTCCTGACTACTATCCAGATGAATATAATCCGGGCGGGTTTTGAAGTTCCTGTAAGCTCTTCATTTTCCTCATCGTTGATGACACAATTAATCTCAATCCGCAGGTGCTCGGCTTTCTTTCTGACAACGCCAAAACAAATCAAAGCGGCCGAGTCGATGAGCACGGTGTCATTAGGCATCGTATCGCCGAGCTCTGCCCCGTCGGCGCAATTGCAATGAAATTTTTCGCTCATTTCCACATTGAGAAGCACCCCGTCCCCGACTTCGCGCCTGTCTTTAACAAGCCCGGATTCGGGGAGTATGGGCACCGGGCGTGGTATGATAACCATGTCTTTTTTGCGTCTGACGTTGCGAGCGAGATGACCTATCAAAGTAAGTTTTTTAACCCTTTTCTATCTCGTCGACTGACACTTCTGTTCAGCCCACTGGCAACGCGTCACGTCCATGAACACTGCCAACAACATCTCAATCACCAAGGTAACGCACGCGGGACGTCCATTAGCAGCCCAAACTGCTCGTTCTCACGGCGCGACCGTGACTGACACCAAGGCCCTCGGAGGGTGGTCAGAAACAGGGTCGTTTCGTGCCTGTTACGACCGAGCTCTCCCGGTGGGAGCTCTACTTGGGGTCGCCCATTTCGACGCTAATAGGCCCGAGTCCTATATTCTCGCTCGGGACTATCTTGGTGAGCAACACATATCGCGGCAAAAATGCATGACTAACATTGAATCTAGAACCCCCGTCGGAAACTCTTGCTGCCCTCTTCCCTTGGGTCGAGGCTGAAGTTGCTGCTCTTGACCTTCGCTACCGGGAGAACAAGCGCGCTCAGGACACCGCCCTGAAGCACCTGCTCAAGACTTTCATTTTTTTCCGCCGTGTCCTTCTCCAAGATGCAGCCATCATCTACTCGCAAAACCCGCACGCCGCCATCTTCAAGTACGCCCCATTCAACACACTCTCCTTCAGGGTATTTGCGGCATCCGCGGCGTCAAAGATTGCTCAGGTGGAAAGTGATGCGCGGTTGGCTCTAAAGAACGTCCCCGAGCACCTGGCGCGTTCGCTGCGAGGTGCATTCGAAGGCTTTTCGCTTGACCAGCAACGCGACCGGGATGCGACCCACAAGATGATGAGTGAACTGAGCACCGGATTGGCTCAGGTCATGGAACGTCTCAACAACAATCAATATCGTCCATCTGCTTCGCGTCGAGCAGGTACAGTCATCCCATCTAGACATCCGCCCGATGTACTCATTTTTCTTTGCAGAGGTTGCACAGACATCTCTTCCATTACCTCCTCTTCCACCGCAATTTTCCTTGCCCGCACAGCCTTCCTTTCCGAGCTCAAACTTGAGTTCTGCTTCCCCCTTTGCACCGCCGGAAATGCCGGCTCCAGCACCGACGTTCGCCCGCACAGGAAACTTTCCAAACTTTACAATCAACATCTCACCAACGGGAACTCTTATCTCAAGCTCTTCGTCCGCATCCCCAATCCCTTCCCCGCCAACAAGCTCCCATCTCGCTGGTACCTTGGCTCCGTTTGCCATCAGTTCTTCCTCCAATATCACCCCTTCACTCCTTGTGCCGCCGCCGCATCATTTACCGCCTCCATCTACTCCCACTGGCCAGGATCCGAGGGTTCCCGTCGCGAAATGGGCTGCTCTCTGCAACAAGTTTCCGGCGTCTCAGCTCGCCGCTCATCGCTGGAGCTGGGAGGATGGAGACTGGTTACCTGAGTACCAGTTTTCTCGGGCGAAACAAATCACGGATGTTTGGGAGGAATGGGTGAATGGTGTCGATGGGTGTATTCCCGTCGAGGTACTCACTCGAACCTGGGGAGCTGCTTGGAAGGGAAACATCGGAAAGGTGAAGACAGAGAGCAGCCGACGGATGAAAATTGTTAGGCTGGTCCAGGAGTTGTTGCAGCGGCCTGGCTGGAACATTACATTCGCGCTCAGGTTCTTGTCCGAGAAGTATGAGCACAAGTATTCAGCTCGGACATTCTCCGATAACTGTCTAAGCCAGGCTGCCAAACCTGCTGTTCTTACTGCCGCAGATCTATACCTTAAACGTCCGTAGTTTATTGCCCTTCATTTATTCAAACTACTTTTCTTTCCCTCTGTGCGCTAATAATGAATGTGAGATCAAGGGATTCTTTATCAATTTATTTGCCGATTTTCCTCTGCATGGGGGCTCTTATTAAGCAGGCCAAAAAAAATCCATGCGACTCTGAGGATTGTATTAGATGTCTTACAAATACTTCCTTCATGCGAAAGCTTGTCTATAAGTTCTAGGAGCAAGTTTCGTTTCGACGCGTCAACAATCACAAATACGTAACTTAATCAAGACCACGGTGAATATTCCACTGCAAGCGCTCTAGCTACGCCCAAATCACACTCTGGACCTCTACCTCGCTTTCATTGATATCGTTCCCGCTGTGCTTATTGGCTCTCATTCAGTCTTTCTTGTTACTAGTGTCGGAATCGTTTTCCACTCAGTTCCCCACACCCGGTGCCTTCTCCGAGTCTTCGAGCCCACACAGACTATCCTAGAGCCGATGCGAGACACACACCCAGGACTCACTACGAACCTTTCGCCTTCAGAAAGAACACGGTGGAAACCGCTGACCCCAACGAATTAAAATCCAGAGTTGGCCAAATTTTATTCTAGCACTCCCAGAACCTCTGTAGGTGCGGTCCCCCTAGTCCGAATGCTTCTCGTCCTATATCAAGTTGGGCACAGGTGTCCTACGCCTCCATATTCAGTTCAGAAGATCGACCAGAAGCTGTTGAGCTGAAACCGTCAAAGTGCGATTTTTGCTGCTTTCTTTTCTACCACTCCACTAGCCTATGCAAGTCGATCTCTCTGCTCTCTCAGTCTACTCTCTATTGTCTCAATTCCCACCCCAGATACTCGCTGTGTTCATACCCACTGCGAAACGTCGGCGGGAGGCTGCCAAATTCAAGTTCAAATCATCAAAGTTACCAATCTTCTGCTAGCATTCCCTGAAGCCCCGTGAGTGCGCTCTGAACCTTCTATGCCATCTCAAAGTCCATCCCAGACCGACACCGTGCTCATACCCGTTGCAGGACGTCGGTGGGAGTGTTGACCCCCAAGTCATCAAAAGTGCGAAATTTAGTATAGCACTCTCAGAGCCCATGTGTGGGCTTTTTTTCGTGCTACTGGAGGTTTACACTATCTCAACGTCGATCCCGATAACCCGCCGCGTTCATTTCCGCTGCAGGACGCCGGTGGGAACACCGACACTTCCACCATCAAAAATCCGGAGATTACAAAACCGCGCGCGACTTCCGCTTGGCCCGCGCATTCGAAAAGCCCGTGCCGTATTCAGCGCCGTCTGCGCATGCGAGGATTCACCACAGACACACTATTATTAGCTTTTGTGTGTGAACTTGGAATTTGTTCTTTTTTGGATGTACGTGTGAAGAGGGATTCATCGAGTCGCGCACAAACACAATGACAAGTGTGTAGTAAGGATGAAATAAACATAAATGATGTACAATCAGTCTTTGTGGTCTTGCTCCCATTTACGAAGGAAAGGGTACAGTTCTTTGGCACCCTCTGGAGGATCGTCTATTGCATTCAGACGCTCGATCACTTCCGTAGCAGGATTTGTCCCCCCGGGACCGTATTTTTTGATAACTCGCACCGCATTCTTGGCCTCCGAGAGGGTGCTCGATCCCAAGCGGAGCGCATTGGAAATGCTTTGTTGCTGCATTTTCTTTCGGCCCTGGATTTTAACAAGGATCAGTCAAAGCACAGATATTTGCGTGTACAATATCAAACACAGGACATACCTGCACACGAGAAACTGTCCCGAAGTATGTTTCAGAGGCATTGACGATGAATCCCCACGACTTGACCAGTCCCGGATTGGGTTGGACCTTTCGCTGATTGTCCCTAAAATCTTGATAACCCGGTAATGTCTTCAGCTCTTCTCTCAGCCAAACCGTGTCGGCGTCGTCGTCGTCCTTCACTTTTGAAGATTTCTTGTTGGAAAATCGAGATCGTGCGTGTTCGAGGGGCTTTGCATGCGGGTTATTCACGTCGAACGTTGAGGCTACAGAGCTAGCGGACGCGTTGGAGTGGGTGCTGTCCAAGTCGACCTGCATAATGGATAAGCAAGAACATCGGGTGAATGATGGGAGCAGCACCGACGTTTTCAACACGGATTTCAAGAGAACATGTTATCGGAATGCTGACCAGAGCAGGTTCGATTGAGGCTTCCTCCAGAGATGTAGTATGCTCGGTGACCTTGACAAATGGAACCCAATACTCAGTATCTATGGGATCTTTGTACAAGAGTCTAACGGGCCCTGGGTTGAAGACTGTTCAATTGAGCTCGAGTGTGATGTCCAGTTACGTACCAGTTATTGCGGCGTTTGAATTTTGAAGTCTGCTCACAAGATCATGCAGACTAGCCCGCCATTCACCCGGACCAGATTCATCTTGTTCAAGGACGACCAAGGGGACCGTTTGTGCCATCTTCGTCGAATTGCGCGTGTCTTGAATCAGCAATTTGACGTTTCGAGTCGAAGGTGGCGCCTCAGGTATGTCTGGCCCGGCAATTTCATTAACAACATAAATCAGGAAGGATTCTAACTAACCTTGGTGATTTTCCGCGGGTGGACTCGTCGGAGGTTCACTGAGTAGTGGACTGGGTGGTTGGCTCGGAGGAGTGATTGACTTCGTAAATCCATATCGCGGGTCCACTAATACTGAGCGAAGTCGGTTCACGGTGGTCGCTTTGGCGTCATACACGTCTGGGCCAGGCCATTTTGCTTCCTGCCGCTTAACCATCGCAACGAGGCCGGGTTTCTTTAGACCTCTATTGAATGTTAGCGTTGGCAGAGCAGTCACAAATTCTACTCATACTTGAGTTCTGCTTTATTGTATGAAACCTCTGGGGATACAGACACGGCAGTAGACATAGTGGGAGGAAGCAAAAGGTAAGCCCCTGAATCGAGAGGTGTCTGATCTTTTGATCTGGGAACGGAATGTCCGACTGGACAGAACGGAATGATTTTTCGAGGTTTCCAGATCAGCCAAAGTGGAAAGTGACGACTGGATAGACTGGAATTTTCCGACTGGACAGAACGAGGAAAGAGTTCCCCGAATTCCGGTCGGACAGACCGAAAATGTTCGACCAAATGGATTGGCAACTTCACTCTGAGAATTGCGAACGGACAAAACGGAACTTGATGGTCGGACAGAGCGGAGACGAAACATGAATGTGTGCGATCGGAAAGACTGGCACTTCCGATTGCCAGAGGAATATTCTCGTCGATGAAGTCCGACCGGCCAGAATGTAATCCTCGATCAAACAGAAAGGACCCATGAGAGTAAAATTCAGATTTGCGCAAGTAAAGCTGAACTTGAAGCAGAGGAAACACCGCCAAAAATAAGAAGCAAAGCGAGGGAAGAGGTTCACTTGGGTACCGAAGAATTTGGAGGGCGACAGAGAAAGAAAGAGATTTGATGTTCTGGTGGGCAGTTTTCAATGATATCGATCCCTTCGTTCGCGCGCCTGTGATCTCTCCGGTTCATCCGAACGTTCGTATATCATGTAGTAGTTACCTGTCAACATCCGTTTGATGTCCTAACGGGGAATACATCACGTGTATACGTAACCGGCGGGTAACCGTGGTGGCTACCACACCTAAAATACATCCTGGGTTATATCATGCTCTTCGTCGGGGTAAGCTGCGCGTAAACAATGTGACTCAAAGGGTTCCTTATTTGGGTACTCGGCGTTGAGTTACCCGATTAGGAATTCTTGCAACTTCCAAATCTTTCCCAAGGAAAAAATTAGCGTCTCTCAAGTACAGCTAAGTAAGTACATTGCAATACAGTACATTCCTACTTCCACTTCGTCCAGTCGACTTTTCGTTACAATCAGAGATCTGGCGACAACCTTTCGTTACAATCAAACGACATTGATCTGGGCAATCGCGGGTCAACATCTTCCCTTGCATCGAGGAAAAGCAAAGATACTCACAATCGTCACGCAGCAGCGGCCTGCTCGGCGCGAATTTCGTGTTTGGGCTTGGCGAGCCCGTGTCCGCAGCCGCCGTCCGCGATGAGAGCTACGAAGGGGCCGGCGCATTTGCCGGTTTTGAATCCGCAGCAGCCCGAGGCGCAATCGGCGTCGCTGGAGCACGGGCCGGTGATGAACTGCGTCCCAGACCGGGCTTCTACGGTTGCGGGAATAGCAGCAGAGGAGGCGAGGAGGGCAACTGGATGCCCCGGAATGTGTCAGTCTGAGAGTGGGGGAATATGAGGGACTGTACACACCGTTGGCCATGACGATGAGACGGTCATGGAGAAGAACATTGTTAAAGGAATGGTGGTGTTGAAGACAAGAAAATAGTTGACGAAGGAGTGGAAGAGGAAAGCACACCCAGTGTGTTGTTATGAGAGAAGAGAGGACGAAATAAAAGCCTGAAGGACAAGAAGAAGTAAGGCCACCTTATAAAGTCCCTGGGATGTGGCTGTACGGTAGGCGTCGCCGATGGTGATAATAACCTATCTGCATCTTAGTGTTGAATTAAATGTCTAGGAATGCTCCTC
This sequence comes from Mycena metata, assembly GCA_029378385.1. Taxonomy (NCBI): domain Eukaryota; kingdom Fungi; phylum Basidiomycota; class Agaricomycetes; order Agaricales; family Mycenaceae; genus Mycena; species Mycena metata. Next base: position 171,816 of record JARKIB010000198.1, read on the forward strand.
AGGAACCTGCTTCCGACGATTTCTGTGCTGTAAGTGAGGCTCCCGTGAGAGATGATAGGCAGGTACCGACTTGTATTGATAACATTGGTGGTGTTCCGGGTCAAGGCTTGAGCCCGCGCTCGAGCCCAATTGCAAGCCCGGGCTTTTGAGCCCCACCCGGCCCCGACCCAAAGTCGGGCTCAGGTGGGCTCAAGGCCGGGCTTAGAAATTTTCAAGGCCCGCGACCCTGGGCTTGAGCCCGGGCCAACCTCGTGAATATGCAATATCCACCGACGTTTCCTGGAAATTTTAGTGCTCAAAACCAGGTTAGTGGGGTGTTTCTGGCCACCGAAATATGACTGATACCTCTGTAAGGTAATATATCACAAACATAGGTAGAAAGCTAATGGGCCCGGGCTTGAGCCCGAGCCCGACCCGACTCGAACATCACTAAATTTTGATGTTTCAGCGCGGTTCCGTTAAGAAACGGCACAACCTTTGCCTTGAATGAGACGCTGGCTTGCCTTGGGGACGGAGACAGAAAGTATGTGCATGTCCGAGTCCAAGAATCGCCTTGTGCTCAGTTGCTGGTTGCTAAGATTACCGATTACGCTCGATCCCGTGGAACTTTGGGTGTCGGGGTGTAGGGATGTCGGGATAACGGGCGTTTGAGGAGCGCGCCCAGAACTAGAATGTTGCGGTGCAATGTAGAACACGCGAGGTACGAGCAAGATTTGTTGTAGCGTCTGTCTACGAGAGACTAGATCGAGTCATCGAGATGGTCAAGAGATGGTTGGTTGTGCGTTAGGACGAAGCGGAGCGACAGGAGAACGGCTGAGGCACCGCAAGTCGCAGGGGAGCACGAGAGCGTCCGGGAGGTGTGATTCGAGCTTGGGCGTTTGGACGAGGAGGAGAATGCTGGAATTGAAATCAATGATCGCATGATGTGCGTTTCCCACAGTTGGTTTCCCACCAAAGTACTCATGTCTAGGGCTTCCCTGTGCTTCCCTCTTCGCCAGCAATAGATTGCTAACTCCACCGAACTAATTTTCCGCCCAAAACGCCTCATGAAGCACTCGTACTGTAGGCCCTCGATGCCGTTGTATACCCCGCCTGGAATCTTTATTCAGTACTAGTGTCTGCCGGTCGATAGATGCAGTAAATACAGCAAAGGTCCCGCCTGTTTTTAAATGGAATCCGGGGTACATGCGCCATCTCCACGCCGGAAATGTACCAGCGGCCGTGCCTTATCTCTTGTAGCAATAGCGAACATCGTTTAGGCTGATCCCTGGATCATGAATATTCGATGTGCACTCCCCTCAATTAACGTTCCCTCGATAACGGGTTGGGGATGAGTGAGCGACGGCGATTGGCACAAAGTTGAACTTGAATAGGGGCTAACGGGATGAACGGCCCGAGATGTGTCCATAGCTTTCCTTAGTAAGCAAAATCCACCAAACCGTGTCCGCTATCCTCAAGACCGCCACCCCGCCTCCAGGACATAAAAAATGGTCAGTCTTGCTCTATGAATCGCTCTGCTACGACTCTGCGTCCGTCTGTTCCAAAAAATGCGGTGAATCCAGCGGGAAATGGTTGGATGCGCACTTTTGTTGCGGATGTCGTCGAAATCCACAAATCTTCGAAAATCGATATTGTTCTGGGCGGATACTGACTACGCTGTAGACGAAGAAAAGAAGAAATGGCGGACGCAACAAGAAGGGTCGCGGGCATGTCACCTTTATGCGCTGCTCAAACTGCTCGCGCTGTGTCGGAAAGGACAAGGCCATCAAGCGCTTCACCGTCCGCAACATGGTAGAGAGCGCCGCCGTTCGTGATATCAGCGAGGCCAGTGTCTACGCAGGTGCGTTCGACTTCAAATTTGGATGAATGTGCCGTTGAATGAACCCACAGAATACACCATCCCCAAGCTGTACAACAAAATCGCATACTGCGTCTCCTGCGCGATCCACGCCCACAGTGAGTCTCGGTCCTTTCCTATGTTATGCAATGCCAACGCACGTCCCACAGTCGTCCGTGTTCGCTCGCGTGAGGGCCGCAGGAACCGTGCCCCGCCGCCCCGGGTCCGGTGGAAGGATGGAAAGAAGGTCAACCCCGCTGTCGCCGCTGCAGAGGACGCAAAGTTCGCCGCGGCAGCAGCAGCAGCGAACAAGGCATAGGCTGCGTCACTTATCTACCCATGTTATGCAGCAGCTATGGCTATGTATTCCATTGCATTCCGACTCTTACCCTATCATCATCTATTGGTCGTGTGAGCGCGATATAATCTGCGGTCCAGCGTCCGAATGTGTCCTTGTGTTTCCTTGTCAAAAGCGTGGAGTACCATCCCGCCATTCGGTCGAGGGTCCCGACTCTCTGCCTTTAGGGTACTGATCTGTTGATTCATCGAACAGAAGAGAAAAGTGCGCGCTCTTCGGGGATAAATCTTGCCCTCTCTTCTTCTGCTAGGAAGAGGCGCTTCTCAGCATAAACGACAGGTTTACCTTCATGGACAGACGGTAACTATTGCTCTACAGCGTAACCATGTGTCTCGCTACTTTCGAATCAACAAATAGACCAATATTTTATTCGTAAACCGTTCAGATCTCCAGAATTCCCCGCGTTCACGTCACAGCTCTCGTTTCCAAGCTTGCATGTCGAAGATTTGGCTGAATTGCTGCAATAAGCGTCGCAGGTTGAAGTGTCTGTCTGCGAGAGACTAAGTACTGACAGGATTTCCTAAACGGGCCGTCGGAGGTGTTTGGATCCAAAGACTTCGGCGCTGATCCGAAACTCTCGTTCAACCACCATGTCCTTCTCCCTGCTCCCAAACGAGCTAGTCCTCCTCATCCTAGCCTCCATCCCACCCTCCGGCATCGAAGCTTTTACCCTTATAGACACCAGATGCCACGCCCTCTCCCTCCCCGCGCTCACCGTGCACCTCAAGCACAAACACCACGCCGCTGCCATGCACGGCCGTTTCCTCCACTATCCTACCCGAAAAAGCTACAAAGACCTGGTTGAAAAGGGGCTGGTAGAGACGGGCATGCTCCCGAACCTCGAGTATCTGCAGCTCAACGGCGACCTGCACTGGCTTCGGGCTCAGATCCCTGAGATCGCCGCAGAGCACCTTTGGGAGCGGGGACGCGCCGCGAGTCCAGAGGCCGTGCGGAAGTTAATTTTGGATGCGGGCCGCCTAGGGTTGACGCTGCCCGCCGGCTTCGCGACGTTCATCGGGTCGCAAGCGCTCATCGAACGCCTCCATCTCGGCGGTAACACCATTGCGCTTGGCGAATTATTCAAGTGCACGCTGCAGCAAGATGGTGGGAAGGGCGGCCATGTTGTGCGGTTTATGTGCGACCAGCAAGGCTGCGGCTACTGGGGTCTCTACATGGATACCGCGGGGCATTCGTGCGTTGTCCACGCCAAAGATTGGAGTGACTTTTCCTGCGGATGTTGTGTGGTGGAGTACACGCATCCACCGGTCGCCCACGAGGCTATTGTGGAGGCGGACGCGAAGCTGAGATTTGTCTGTGTGGATGCGGAGTGGGAGGAGTGGATGGCAAACATGTATTTCGATGGGTGGATCTGGGGAGCGTTATGGGCGGAGAGGGAGGTCGTGGGGTGGGATCTGGAGTATGTGCGGCATTTCGAGAGACAGAAGGACACTGTCTGAGGAGTACACGAAGCGGACCGTTTTGAATGACTCTTGCCCTCTATCTTGGCGCTGGGTTCTCAAATCCGGCGAGTACGCGCCAGAAATATGACGCCGTCGTTCTGCAGATCTACTCCTCTTTCTTGGTCCATTTCTCGATCCACCCATGCACGTCCGTCACTGGACAGTCATCTGTACGAATTACGTTGAGTGGTTAATGCACATTTATTTTTTGACAAAATCAGAACATCAACGTCTTTGAATAACGTTTTGTAGGGTCCCACCGCTCAGTTGGGCTCAAGAAATTCCGTGCGGGACGTTTGCAAGCACCACCACGCCGAAACCACGCCTATTTATTTATACCTTGACGTGAGGTGCCAGTACAGCCTCCTCCTTCCTTCCACCCTCTCCCTCACATTCGAGATGCCCGTGGTGGCGGCCGCTCTTACCTTTGGTTCTTTTGGTGATATTCTGGAGGCTGCCAGGATCGCGAAACACATCGTTGATGTGCTGCGCAAGGGCCCAGGGGGGTCACCGCGTCGCGCCAAGCTGATTGCCACGCTGAAGGGAATGTGTGAGGATATGAGCTTGCTCACGCTCGTCTTCGACGGAGGCCACTTTACGGACAGACTGTGGGCCGAGGTCGATTTGTGTCGCTCACTTCTCGACGAGTTCTCCGCTAAAATCAATTCCTATGAGGCGGCGGGCCGGGGTCTTCGTGGTCTTCTTCAGAAAACATGGATGGTTGCGGTGGAGGAAAAGGAATTAGGATCGTGGAGGGATCAGATATCGGAGCGTCGTGCTGCGCTCCATGCCCTCCTGTCTTCATCTCATAGGTTTGTCTCTAATATTGGTGATTATTTTACGGTGATTGAACCACTCCGTGTGACAGTATACAGTTACATGAAGTTGGAGAACACCTTGGACGAGTCGGGTCCCAAGTGCAGTATATTGGATCTAGGGTTGATACTGTTGAAGCACAGGTCCAGAATGTTGCCGATCTTGGTACCCTGGGCGTGTTCGTGACATCTTTGTTCTCGATGATACACTTACAGACTGATAATTTTATGAACACAGGGTTCTGTCAACTTTTCTGTCTGCCCAAGTCTCCCAGAGGGGATCCGAGATTCGCGAAGCAGTATCCGAGATACGCCAAGTAGGCACCGAAGTTCAACGGATAATCGCCCAAATGTCGCTCCATGATATTCGGGATCCCGTATTCTTTGTGGTAGATCCATTGGGGCGTCCGATAACCGTACAACTGTCCCACTGTCATAGCTTCCATGTGTGTTTCCATCCGCTTCTCGAGACCTCATTTCATTTTGTTGTAGGATCTCGATCGGATTCTGAAAGCCTATCTATTCAATCACCCCGAGGCAGGGAGCAAATATGTCAACCGAGGTGATTACAATATTATATCCACAGAAGGTGAAGTTATCCCGCGTTCGAACCTCCGGCATAAAGTGGGAGCATGGATGCAGTTTGACATGAGCATCATAAAACGAGTGGAACACTGGGTCTGGCAAGTGGTTCGGGAGATGACATGCCCTCAGTGTGGCCAAACTAGCGCAGGAGGCGCTGAAGGTAGTTGGGTCACTTGGTAAGCAATCAAGCTCTATTCTTATCAATCCAAGTAGTTGAACCTCTCCTTTGTCACTGGTCAGTACTGACCGCACGTGCGGAACGAGATATCAAATCTCTTCAGAACTCCGGGTGCCAGAGACTAAAACAGCTACGACATCAACGATTGAGAAAATTGCCTCGCCGCAAATATCGTAGGTGATGTAACTATGTTTGGCCATAGATGAAAATTTTACCTATGTGGACATCAAATAGTAGTGAAGAAACCCAAGCAGAAACATTTCGTCTTGTCCAGATTGTCTATGTATGTGGTTTAATGTTTTTGGTTGTGTCGTGAATCTGACGGATCATTGTCAAACAGGAGGTGAGTTCACCACTGACGGTAATCTATGCACATGCCTAACCAGTCCGAATTTTTATTCCAACAGAACGTGAGTTTCTCTTTGAGTGATGTATGGATGCTGTTTGACCAGTCCCAATTTTTCTTCCATCCAACAGAAAGTGAGTTTTGTTGTTGAGTGATGTATGGATGCCGCTTGACCGGTCCCAATTTTTCTTCCAACAGAAAGTGTGTTTCCCCTGTTGAGTAATGTATAAAAGCTGCTTAACCGGCTCCGATTTTTCTTCCAACAGACCGTGAGTTTTCTTGTCGAAACACTGCTTGATCGGTCTGAACATTTCTTCCAACAGTCGCCTCTAGACATCACCGATGCACTTAGTTACCTTGACGCGGTCAAGTATCAGTACTTTCAGAACCAGCCAGAGGTGTACAATCACTTCCTAGATATAATAAAGGACTTTAAGAGTCAAGTGTGCGTGTTATGCCATTCAAGATGTCATGTATCCAGCTAACCTTTCTACAGCATCGACACCCCTGGCGTGATCCAGCGTGTTTCACAGCTTTTCCACAGAAATCGTATCTTGATACAGGGTTTTAACATCTTTCTACCCTTGGGCTACCGTATCAACGTCTCCAACAACCTGGCGGAGCCTCACACCATCACTGTGACGACCCCAATGGGCACAGATATCCTAACTACCAGCCCGGGCTATGACTCCACCGCGCTTAGTTACCTTGGCGCGGTCAAAAATCAGTTTCAAAACCAGCCAGAGGTGTACAATCACTTCCTAGATATAATGAAGGACTTTAAGAGTCAAGTGTGCGTGTTGTGCCCTTGATATCATGTATTCAGCTAACCTTTCTACAGCATCGACACCCCTGGTGTGATCCAGCGTGTTTCACAGCTTTTCCTAGGCTCGTGACCAGCCGCTGAACGCCATCACGTGGCTGCGCTTATCACGTTTAGGAAGCTTTTTTGATCCCTCAGCCTGCCTCGTGATTGAAAAAGTTGCTGACTAAAATCGATTGGTTGCGAGTCTAAGCTTTTCCATGGAAATCATATCTTGATAAAGGGTTTTAACACCTTTCTACCCTCGGGCTACCGTATCTAGGTCTCCAACAACCTGGCAGAGCCTCACACCATCACTGTCACGACTCCAATTACCCAAACTACCGGATATACACTGATTCCTCGCATTCGCGCGAGGTCCCTGGGCTCGGGCCCAATATCGGACACTCCATGCCATTTTAGATGTGTACCCAGTCTGCAAAAGAAAGGACGAGATTGTTCCGTCCATGGATACAGCCGTACATCCGTGTGTTGTGCCCGCCGAGGGCTGGGACGACTTTTTTTGGAGGGGAAGTGGTACGCGCAGCGTGCACGAGGCCATTGCGGAGGCCGATGCGACGCTAAGGTGAATGCAGGATGGGAAGAGTGGATCGCGAGTACGTATTTCGACGGGTGGGGGACGTCGTGGGCAGGAACGGAATAAACACATACCCTGCTCCAAGGAAATACATAGAAAGGTCGTCCTTCCAGTGATTGAAAAGAAATTAACGGGATAGGGACGCGGATGTGAAGGAGGATTAGCCACGGATCGCACCCAATGGAGAATAACCTAATAAATTAAGCCAGCGACAAAATAAAGGACCACCACCTTCTCCGAGCAAAAGGGAATTCATTCAAGACGGTTGGCTTCTTGGTTGTGCGGGCTTCCCGAAATACTGCACATACTCCATCTCCCGTCCCACGACCTCCCTTCCTGCCCATAACGTTCCCCAGATCCACCCATCGAGATACATACCTGCCATCCACTCCTCCCACTCCGCATTCACACAGATAAACCTTAGGTCCGCGTCGGCCTCCGCGATGGCCTCGTGTACGACCGGTGTCTGCGGGTACTCCACCACACAACATCCACAGGAAAAGTCACTCCAATCTGTGGCGTGGACAACGCACGAATGCCCCGCGGTATCCGTGTAGAGACCCCAGTAGCTGCGGTCTTGCCGGTCGCACATGAAACGCACAACATGGCCGCCTTTCCCGCCATCCTGCTCCGATGTGCACTTGAACAGCTCGCCAAGCCCAATTGTATTACCGCCCAGATGGAGGCGCTCGACGAGCTCCTGTGACCCGATGAACGTTGCGAAGCCAGCCGGCAGCATCAAGCCCAAGCGTTCCGCATCCGCAATCAGCTTATGCACGGCCTCTGGACTCGCGGCGCGTCCCCGCTCCCAAATGTGCTCTGCGGCGATCTCAGGGGTCTGAGCCCGAAGCCAGTGGAGGTCGCCGTTGAGTTGCAGATACTCGAGGTTCGGGAGCATGCCCTGCTCCAGCAGACCCTTTTCAACCAGGGCGTTGCGGCCAATGTAGTTTGGGCTGGGATAGTGGGGGAAGCGCGCGTGCATGGCGGCGGCGTGGTGTTTGTGCTTGAGGTGCATGGTGAGCGCGGGGAGGGAGAGGGCGTGGCATCTGGTGTCTATGAGGGTAAACGCCTCAATGCCGGAGGGTGGGATGTAGGCTATCACGAGGAGGACGAGCTCGTTTGCGAGGAGGGAGAAGGACATAGTGGTTGAACGAGAGTTTCGGATCAGCGCCGAAGTCTTTGGATCCAAACACCTCCGGCTGCTTATTTAGGAAATTTTGTTCGAAACGGATGACACCCGACCCAAAGCAGCTGCAGCCACAATCCCAAGGCATCTTCCTCATGCGCTGACTATTTACGCGGTAGTACGTCAGGGCGATACCGAGGTAGTTTTTACCTCCGCTTGCATGCACCAAGAGAATCCGGCGTAGGAAGCCCACTAGGACAATCTCTTTAGTACCATATTCCCTAGTCCTATTGGCGCTTTCTATGATGGCACCGCGCAGTGGCTGTCCCAGCGAGTAACGACCATCCGCACGGGTAAAGTCGAAGAGCGATGAGGAGGCCGACCTCACCTCGTTCCTGGTAGCCACCTGGAGGTCTCGCAGACGGCTCTGATCATGAGGTTGGAGTTTGAAAGGGAGATGCTTCGAAATGATTATCGTCATGGTATTGACGGCTCCGAAAAACACCAATTAAAGGAAATGAGCAGAAGCGATGTATGTATCTTGTAAGGCGTGAAAGATTCCAAGGAGAGGGGTTGAGGAGTTGACTCAGTACTTCATGAACACCGGCCACACATCGATTGAAGGTCGAGGCACTCGCCGCCGCAAAGTGAAATGACTTCATCAGAGTGAGCTCGAACAACCAATTTAGTGATATCAACGAATCCATACCCTATTAAGAGCTTTGAGAACAACTCAGCGCGGTCGATTCCGACTCTTTGCACGTGTTACCCGAATTGTGTTGCGCTCTCCTCACTGCCAAAGCCTTTCGGTGAATAAAAAGAAATCCATTAACGGGAAACAACAGCGGGCGCGAGCGTGAAGGACGATTGCCCACGAATCACACCTGATAAAGAATAAGCTAATGGAATAAGCCAGAAGAGGAAATACATTAAAAACCGTCCGCCTCTTCGCCTCCTCAGAAAGTGTCCTTCTGCCTCTCGAAATGCCGCACATACTCCATATCCCACCCCACGACCTCCCTCCCTGCCCATAATGTTCCCCAGATCCACCCATCGAAATACATATCTGCCGCCATCCACTCCTCCCACTCCGCATTCACGCAGATAAACCTCAGGTTCGCGTTCGCCTCCACAATAGTCTCGTGCACGACCGGTGTCTGCGGGTACTCCACCACACAACATCCACAGGAAAAGTCACTCCAATCTTTGGCGTGGACAACGCACGAATGCCCCGCGGTATCCATGTAGAGACCCCAGTAGCTGCGGTCTTGCCGGTCGCACATGAAACGCACAACATGGCCGCCTTTCCCACCATCCTGCTCCGATGTGCACTTGAACAGCTCGCCAAGCTCAATTGTATTACCGCCCAGATGGAGGCGCTCGACGAGCTCCTGCGATCCGATCAACGTCGCGAAGGCAGCGGGCAGCGTCAAGCCCAAGCGTTCCGCATCCGCAATCAGCTTATGCACGGTCTCTGGACTCGCGGCGCGCCCTCTCGGCCAGATGTGCTCTGCGGCGATCTCAGGGGTCTGCGCCCGGAGCCAGTGGAGGTCGCCGTTGAGCTGCAGATACTCGAGGTTCGGAAGCATGCCCCGCTCCAACAGACCCTTTTTAACTAGGGTGTTGCGGCCGATGGAGTTTGGGCTGGAATAGTGGGGGAAGCGCGCGTGCATGGCGGCGGCGTGGTGTTTGTGCTTGAGGTGCATGGTGAGCGCGGGGAGGGAGAGAGCGTGGCATCTGGTGTCTATGAGGGCAAAAGCCTCGATGTCGGAGGGAGGGATGTAGACTAGGATGAGGAGGACGAGTTCGTTTGCGAGAAGGGAGAAGGACATGGTGGTTGAACGCAGAGTTTCAAATCAGCGCCGAAACCTTTGGATCCAAACACCTCCAAGGGCCTATTTAGGAAATTTCCTGCTATTCAGCAAAATAATCATCGACGGATCTGGCAGGAAAAGGTGGAAACGAAAACCGAGCGGAAGCGTGAGGTGATGACGGGAATTCTGGAGAAACGGTTCGATAAAAATACGGTCTGAGGAGCAGATGACGTCACAGTACAATGTCCACGTCCTTTAACTCGCACCACGCTTTTTTGCGGCATTCTTCCGCTTTCCTTCTCCCTCTCACACCAAAAAACCTTATCTCACCCGAAAATGGAACGTCCCGACGAATCCCACCCGACAACGGAGAGTCGCGACCATTCCAAGAGCGCCGAGGAGGAAGTGGCCGAAGCGGCGCGCGCAGCCTCGCAGGCGCAAAAACAGGCAGACGACCTGAAAACGCGCGCCCAGGCCGCCGAAGACCCCGAGACGAACGCGCGCCTGCTGGCAGAGGCGAAAGACAAGGAGGTCGAGGCGCGCAAGCTCAGCCGGCGCGCGCATCGACTGGCCAGCGGCGCGTGGCAGGGCGGAGCGCAGGGTGCGGGCGTGGGCGCCGTAATCGGGGTCGGGGTGGGCGCGGCGGTGGGGACACTTGTGGGGACAATTGCGAGTATTCCGACCACGGGCTTGGGATTCCTTGTGGGGGTGCCTGTTGGGTTGATTCATGGGCCGTGGTTTGGGCGTAAGGGGAAGGAAGAGGGTAAGGAGCCGGGGGAGGGGGAGGGGGAGGGGGAGGGGGAGAGAGCGGAGGACGGCGAAGCGGGGGAAGTAGGCCAATCGAAAGGGAGTGAAGAAGCAGATGATTCGGATGAGATAATGGATGAGAAGGGTCATCGGGCCATTCTCGAAGCCGTTGAGGCTCAGGACAAGCTGAAAGAACAAACACATGAGAAGATCGGGGCAGAGAAGCCATACGAACACAAAGGAGAGGCTGAACAGGTGGAGGAAACGAAGCATGGGAAAGACGGAGAGTAGTAGAGCGATGGACAATGGGAGGCAAAGGCCTTGTACGAAGACAGTGATTCGAAGACTTGACGAGCTTGGTTCATTTAGCGTATTTCGATTCTGCTCAGTTGTAAATTGTAATATAAATCCGAGACGTCTGACGCTTCGAAGCTGACGCCTTCGGCACAGATGAATCGGTCTGAAAGAAGCAAGTCGTCAGCGAGGGAATGCGAAACAAGAGTACAAGTACAAGGAACGCACCTTGAATACGAGGAACAGCTCGGAGAACGAAATGTAGCTTTGGAAAAGAACAGACGAAGGAAACAAGTGAGCAACCATGCGTAGACTTGTGGCCCGACCACAGAGACTGAAGGACGGACGACAAAAAGATAAAGAACAGATCCACTGGTCGCTGCCCTCCCCTCCGAACGTAATTTGCTTGGTTTTAAGCGCTTTTCTGTCATTCCAATTGCATTCCAATGAGCTTTCTTTTTCTTTCGGCAAAGGTACAGAACACGACGGAGATCAGGTCTACAAAGGAATGTTGCTTTATCTGCCACAGTGTGCGATGGTAGATGCCCGGAGTTGGTAACCCAGTGGAAGCATCCGAAACAAGCTGCAAGCAGGTTCGGAAAGGAAGAGCGGCCCGGACCTGCAATCGCGTGGGTCACATACATGTGCCTTCGTCACGCCTTCTCTTGCTTCGCCACTTGCTGGCTCCTGCTGCCACGGCAGCTATGCGATTTTCAGCGGGTTCCTCAATTTTCTGGAATACTCTTACTCTGAACTTATAGCCACCCGCAGTGTCCCAAATCCCTCTTGAAATATGGAACGAAATAGCGGCGCATAATGTCCATGATAGGCCTTCCCTCTGTGCCATGGCCGTGGTGTCCACGACGCTGCACTTCGCGGCCATCGAACAGCTATTTTCCGCTATATGCTTTTCGTGTGTCCAAGACATCTCTTGGTGGAACACCATGGTTGGGCGGACGCCGCGACTTCAGACCATCGTCAGGCTCGTTACCTTCACCGACTATCTTCGCGGCGAACGGACTCAGTCTCCCAAGAGGCTACGCGAGGCTGTGGTTCCACCCCAAATGCTCCCAATGCCTAACGTCCGCTTCGTCCAGTGGGACGCGTTTTCAATCCATATTTCAATGGCGGTCCAGCACCTGGCTTTGTTCCCTAACATGAAAGAACTTCATCTCAGTAACATGAATTTCAGCAGCCTTGATGATATTGCCAGGCTGCTTGGAGCCTGTGGACCGCTCACAGTTCTATCGTTCTACCATACAGACCGCGCAGAGGATTCGGACTCTGATTCCGACCTTGAAATAGCTCGAGCTGTTCAACCAGCCAACACGCCCTGTCCACTTGATCTCACAGCCCTTGAAGAGCTAACGTTCATGGAATGTGGTCCTCAGGACGTCTTCCTCTTCGGGCTGATGGAAAACTCATGGCCCGCCTGTCTCAAGTCATTGACTTTCGACGGGGAGGATTATCGATGTTCCGGACCTGAAATGGAGAAACTCGTACGACTCGTGGCATCCTCTCTTGTCAATCTGGCCGTGTATTCAGATCCCGAACATGACGGTGAGGAATGGATAATTGCCCACAATATCTACCTCCCTAATATTCGCAGAAGAACATGAGGTCACGGAAATGTTCAAACACTTACCGACATTTCCAACCCTCAATACGCTCTCGATCTCACTCAATGCTGGCAATCAGGCTAAATCAGTGCTAACTGCGTTGAAGTCTGCTCCCCTGCTTTCTGTTATTAACCTACAGATCGTATTACTGGCAGAGGACGAAGACACTGACCGCGATTGTTTCCGGGAAATCATTTACTCCGCCTTTCCGTGGGCAAGCGCGAGTCAATGAAGAGCGCCGTGACGAAAAAGTTCCCGTTGATTCGACGGATTGGTTTCCACTTCAGAGTTGCAGACAATTCGACCATACACTTCCGACGTGGTTTACGCAGATGGATGGAACGCCAGTTGAGAGAGCGTTTGGAGCATGCCAGGGAAAATGTGACGGAGTTTTTCGAGGTGGGGTGGTTTGACTATGATGGCAACCCTGTTCAGTACAGCAAAACGACTGGGAAACCGCAGTGGAAGCTTCACAGCTATCTTCCGGAGCCCGATACTGAATCCAGTGGCTACGAATCATCGACTTGGGGTGATGATGAATCGGACAACAATGACGATTGGTGGTAAGCCATTTTATCGTTTCCGAACGTAGATCACTGACGACCGACCAGATGCAATAACAGTGGGGGAGCCAGTGCGACTGGAGATTGGTTTTGTTGCATTGGTCTGTGTTGCGAGCAAGTTGCGCGGGCGAACGGATCACAAATAAAAATCAAAGTTTTGCGCGTATGCAAGTTCATTTGGTTTCTTGCTGTCGGGTCCAGACGGTGTTTTGAATGATCCTTAACCGCCATTCGCGGACGGATCAAGAATATTGAGCCCAATGGCCATCTCGAGAAGGTGTCGGGGAACTGCGTCTGACTTCTTACGATGATCCAGCGGTCGCCCGAAAATCATGCATTTGGAGAGAGAGCCGTTACGTGCTTTTTTAAAAGGCCTTTCCCCTCCTTCATTTCCAGCTCCAGCTTGTGTACGCCTCGGTTGCGCCTTGCAGCATGTCTTCAACGCCGCCTTAGTTCAGTGGTTATCACGCCGCCGAACAGATCCCTTCAATTCTAAGGTGGTCGAGGGTTCGATTCCCTGGGTCGGGTGTGTAAATGCGGCGATGCTGGCGCCCCTAAATCGTGCCATAAAGGCTGTACCTGGGGATAAAAACCGCGAGTGGATACGTCACAGTGTCTCGTCCACTCTTTTTTGGTTTTGCTTCGATTTTCAATTTGTTAGGCACATGCAGTGAGCGTGTGGTCTACCAACTCTCTTCTCCCCTGAAGTACTGCGTAGGATCCATTGAAGCAGGAATGACGAGCCATTTACTTCACAACAAGTTCGCATCACCTTCGTAATTCGTAATTCGTGTAAAATCATGTATTACTCCTTCAACACCAACCCCTCGTCCGCATACTTCGCCGCCCGGATGCCCTCCGCCCACGCTACAGCATCTGTGCGGCCCTTGGGGATGTCCACCGCAAACCAGATGACGAGTGACGCCGAGGTGCAGAGTGCGAACAGGAAAGGGAAGCCTGTCGTTTCCGTGTCAGCGTCGAATAGATTAATTGCGTAGAAGAAGACTTTGCGCACCCATCCAGTTATTCCCGCTCGAGTCAATGATGGCCTGGATAACGTTGGGCCCGATCATCGAGCTGGCGCGGTTCGAGAGCCCGAAGAGGCCGAAGAACTGGGAGGATGATCAGTCGGCATATAGGCACACCGGGTAGGGGACCGACCATGTTATCGAAGCCCGGCGGGGTCAGCTCGGCCATCATGGTCTGCGAGAAGGCGTAGTACGGGGCTTGGAAGAGTCCGAATACGACGTTGTAGGCCCTAAGGGTTGTGGTTAGCACAGTGAATTGAACGTGATAGGTTAAAGAGACGCACCAAAATTCCCACTTGTTGTGGAATCTTGAGTTTGTATTAGGATAAGGTTGTCGTCACTAGTGAAAGAGGGGTACGAACCCAAGTTTCTGCGTCCAGATTCCGATCATGCCTAGAAACGCGTGAGTAACAGCAAGGAATCAAGGGAGAATTCATCGTACCCCAAAGCGGAATCATAATCGTAAAGACGTTGGTTACGACGAACTACGAGACGGAATCAGTTCCAGCGATTTCGAGGCCGGGAGACAGTATATACCATCTTCTTGGTCGGAATCTTCCAGTATTTCTGGATGTACCAGAAACCAAATGTGCTCATCGTCGATCTACACGTCGATACTCAGTTTTCCGTTTATGCACACCAGAGCACAGGACTTACGTTATCGCTTGCGCGAGGCCGAGATAAGTGTTCTGGGATTCATCGTAATCAAAATGAAATGAAAATAGTTGGAGCTTGGCTTGCCTGCAAAAAGCTGAACGAGAACTTGTCGTTCTGACAGATGGAAACCAGCGTGCCCGTGGTATTTAGACCCTGTACCAAATAAGCGTGTACCGATAATCCCCGAGAAGAGGGAACGTACGTCCGCGAGAAGGAAGAACGAAAAGAGGTAGATAAAGGTGTATGGAAGCTGTTTGTATTGCTTGCATGCAGCCCAAATCTGCTTCCAGCCGATCGTGATGTACCGCTCGCCTTTGGGGAGGGGGGGACCGGGGCGGGGCTGCTGGAAGATGACTATTTCGAGGTAAGCGCCGAAGATTGGACTCGGAGGATGGCGTACACCACCAAATGCCTGTGAGGACCCAGTAGGCGTTGGTCCTAGGATAATTAAGCATCGCATTGGGAAGAGAGAACAGGGAAACGAACAAGACTATGGTATAGTTATTGACTTTCGGATTCGAAGCCAACGGGAGAAGAATTGAAAGGTTTAGACACAATGTGCCTATGTAGCCGATGTTGCTGTGCGCAGTACTGATGTTGCTAATGAGGTTCTTCTCCAAACTCTCCTCGCGCTCGTATACCTCCTTGCTTGTCTCTCCGGCCTCAAATTTCTCGCGGATTTCTTTCGCGTGCGGCGTGTTGCGCGCGAGGCGGGGAAAGAGCGCAGCGTAGAACACAAGGGTCGCGCCGTACGTGATGAAGCCTGTCGTTCACTTAGAAAAAAAGAGGGGCGAATTAATTGTCATTACTCACCTATCATATACAACGCCATAGCAGCGCCCCATCGCGAGGGTTCTGTGGTCAGATGAGCATCGGTGCAGGTAGTTTCATCAAATCCACTTGCCCGTAAGAGACATGCTCGCGAATTGAGCACCCCAGCAAATGACGGTCACGACGAAAAGTAGCCAGCGGCCAAAGTTTCCATAGTCTGAGGAAATATAAATCACAGAGAAAAATCCAAGTGCTCGCATGCCTACCAGCGGCGCTCCCGATTGTAGTGAATCTAATGGTACGCATGAGACGCGCCTTGATTGATTTGATTGGAAACTTACATCGCGGTCATAATCTAGTACTTACGGATGAGATGCGCCTCGACTGAATGATGAGAAACTTACAGCGAAACAGACACCATTCGCGACAAGCACTACACTTGTCACGGATTTTGTTCCGTTGCCCCAGGGAAGAACACATTGGCCTGACGAGCCCGCGGCGGAGCAGGAAGAGCCAACACCGGCAGCTGGGTCATATCCAGCTGCGAACGCTAAAGATTGAAAGAGAGTCATCGAATATCCATTAGGGCCAACACCCTAATGATGCATTGAGTTTGAGGACAAGAGCATGTATTAGGACAGTACTAACGTTGTCTCCGTTGTAATACACTGTTCGCGGGGATATAGCGCGTCTTTAGAACAGAAATGAACGCGCCACTCACGATAATAACTCCACAGCTCTCTGCGCGTCACGACCGGTTCATCCTTGCTAATTGAGCTCACAAACAGAGACCGTTTGGTCGCAGGAGGTGTTGCGGGTGGATCAGACTCCTTGTATTCGTCCGAGTGTCTGGCATCGACCACAGGCTCTGCGTCGAGTACAGGGTTTACTGGAGCGGGCAAGCGGGACATGATGGCGACAGGACGCAAGTTCCACACACTCTCCGAAGCCGAATCGAAGGTCTGGTGACCCGACCCCAGTTAGGCGAGTAGGGATGCGGAGTCGCGTTCCGATAAGGCCTGTTAAGTATCTGGCCGATAAGTACGATACACGTACTATACGCGCCCATATTGAATTGGAAGATGGAGATTGCGGAAAGGGTTCGAGGCCTAGGAACGCGTGCCGGCCCGCTCTAAGCCTCTGCCGGCCCGGCACGCAAGTCTACCACAAACCATGTCCTCTGAACAAAAGAATTACCACCTTCAATGTACTGGGGAGGCTCTGGAGACCGTCAAGCAGCATGAGGCACCTCAAGATATCACCCTTTTTGGGAGTTGCTTTTGCCCGTTCGTTCAACGAGTTTGGGTTGCACTGGAGTACCTCGACATTCCGTACAAGGTAAGATCCCCTACTGCGTTTGAATCTTCCAACTCATGGAATGCCTAGTATTGTGAGTGGATCTGTTTGCCTGCCGTCGCCAGTGAATTGACTCTTTTCTGCAGACGAAGTCGATCCGTACAAAAAGCCCGCCGATTTACTCGAGGTTTCGCCCAAGGGTCTTGTCCCTGGCCTTAAGCTGCATAAATATACCCCAGCGCGCGGCTTGAATGAAAGCACTGTTATTCTCGAATACCTGGAGGAGTGGGTCCTGCAACTTTTTCTGGGGTCTGTCTGCAACTCCTCACAGCATTGCCGCAAACACTACGAAACGAAGCCTGCTTCCGACCGATCCTTGTTTGTATTATTTTGTCACCTTCGCAGACCTGCAATTGATTATCGAGCAGATGCACGAGCCCTCGTCCGCCTTCAGTGTGATCACATCGCGCGGTCCCTTGTTCCCGCCTTCTATCGCTTCCTCCAGGCGCAGGATGAAAGCGCGCAGATAGAATACGGCCAGGAATTTCGCAGTGGACTAGAGGCTCTGGCTGCTCTATTCGAACGAGCGGACCGCGACATCGTGCAGGGCGGAGGCGCTGCCGGTGTCGGAGAGCAAAAGGCCCTCGGTGCTGGCCTTGGCCTTTGGCTTGAAGGGGGCGATCTCAGCTTGAGCGACGTCATGATTGGCCCATGTATCGCGGACGTTCGTCCCGCAGTCGTTGTGCTGACATACTTATCAGGGATCTTCAGAGCGAGCAACGTTCTCAAGCACTACCGAGGTTTCGAACTACCAACCGGCGACAAATTCGGAGCTTGGATCACACGCCTCTTTGCCCACCCCGCCTTCAGAGTCACCTGCAGCACCGAAGAGCTATACCTCGACAGTTACGAGAGGTAAGCGCGCGCGTTGCACCGTTCTACCACTTCTAATGAACTTCAGATACGCACAGAATCGACCCAACACCAGCCAAGTCGCCAATGCCATCAACGCCGGGAAGCCTTTGCCGTGAGTCGCCACTGATGAATTTAAATGTACATTTGTACCACCATGTTGTACGGAGTCTTATACAGGAATCATTACACGAAGAAATTCTGCACCTGAGTAGCATCCAAGAAATCCGCCCATGACCGAGGTTTTCGCGCCAACAAGGTTTCACTCGTGATTTCTTTGCCCCCATAATCTGCCCAAAACGTCAGCTCCTGAAGATTATTTGTGAGGGGTATACTTGCATCCATGGGCCGCAAACGCCTCGAACATATCTGAAAGCATGGGTCCATACTTGGGCATACCTGTCGCTTCAATGAATGTCTCTCGGTCCATTTCCACGTACGTGATTTTCTTGCCAGAGACTGCCAGAAACTCGATTAATATCTGGAGCAGCACGTAAAGAATTTGGCTGCCGACCTTTGGACAATTGCGCAACTATCTCACCGAACGAAATCAGCGTTCCAGACCGCACCTCCGAGCCGACCCCAAGCGCAGGATTCTCGATCGCGGCGCGCACGTACAAGCCGTAGTCGTGCGCCACGTCGATGACCGGAACCTGTGTGCTCGCAGGCACGGGCAGGCCAAACACGTAGCTCCCGTCCGCCTGTTTCTTGAGCGCGTACGATGCCTCGAAGACATTCGACGCGTAGTACCCGGCCGGCACTACGGCCAAGGGGATCTTTGAGCTTTTCGCGTACTCGGTTATCTCGTGCTTGGCCTCGAAGAACCCGACACTCGAGTATTTCCCGCCGGAAGGTGCGCTGAGGGACTCGAGCGCGGACCAGATGAACAGTTTTACGCCGACATCCTTCGCGGTGGTCACCATCATCTTGCCTTCGTCGATCTCACGCTGCTTGTCCATGTGCTCGTTGAAGTTGGTCACCGCCTATACAGCATTCTCAGCCCCGCTGACCGGAATTTGCATTTGGCAAAATGGCAAATTGAACTCACAAACACGATATCAGCACCCTCGAATGCCTTCCGCACGTTGACCACATTATCGGTCGTCAATGATACGCTGACGATCTGGACACCCTGCGCGGCGAAGGTTTGCGCGGCCGGCTTGGACGCGTCGCGCGTCAATCCGCGGATTCTGTAGGTTTTGTCGGAGTTGATCAGAGCGCGCGTGACGCTGCCGCCTTGAAGCCCGGTGATTCCGACCACCACCACCAAGGGGTTTGCTGGATCGTGTGAGACGGTCATGGTGAGTTCTATAATGATTCTGTGGACACTGGAAGAAGCGCTTTTAATAAGTGGCAGGTGCTTTGGCGTCGGTCATCCTCGGTGGTCGCTGAATACACACAGTATGCTGTCAGCAGGTTATGAGCATTATGAAGCAAGCTCTAAGCGGCTTTATTATGGACAATGCCTAGCAGTCCCCAGCGAGACCCAGCCGTATACACCCGATATCGCTCAAGCGCTCAAGGTCGGTATTTAACACTCGGTCTATAGATCTGATGTTGCCTGAAATCAAATAACCGGAATTGGCCGAAATCGCCTTGTCCCATTAGTAACCGCGAATAGGTAGGAATAGGCTCGGAATAACGCAATGATGTGTGGAAACCCGCTCGCCAATCATTCCCAAATTTGATGAGGTATAGGCGTGTGGCCGAAAATCTGCAAGTAAAGGCGCGTCTTCGAGGTAGCTCGAGGCACTCAATTGCAGGGAATACAGTAGCAAATAACGGAGAACGAATTGCAAAAATCAAACTAACAGTATTTGATGATGTTCTGATGGTGGATCTGCGGTCCGTCAGGCACGACGAGGGCTTAAGCGCTTATCGTTGTCCACGAGTGTCCACGCAAATGAAAACCTGCGCTTAATGGGGCGCCTCGGTTGTCTGTGTTGTCTATTCCCTCCATGCCAGGCCCCGCCCTCGCCCTCAACTCCAGCGATTTTACCCCAGAGGAGGCGGAATTGTTTGTTTCGCTCACGATCACACAAAACTACGTCCTATGTTCGTGGCCTTCTCATCGACACCACTCTTCTAACGATCTCCCAGACGCAGTTTCGACTCTGCTCATCTATGAGCTTTTAGTCACCTTCGACCTAGAGGTTGAAAGGGTGTGGTCGTATGTGCTCTCTCGAATGTCCGCGTTTCGTACGCTGAGCCCAAATAGCCTCCGATGGCGGCTCCCGAAGCTACTCTTCATGCTCAACCGATACGTCACACGAGGGCTATTAATGTGCGCTCTTCTTTCGAGTTTTGAACGCTGAAGAACCAATAAATTGCAGATTGACATACGTCTCAGGGGGGGTCCCTGGCACTTCTGAACGTGTGCGTTCCTCGGTTTCCCTCGTCCATAAACCACTCATTCCGCTACAGTTCTGCGAAATATTCGGTTATTGGCAAGCGATGTACGTCGCGGATGGCACAGAACTAATAACCACCGCTGAAATCGACGTGTAGCCCTCCGCGGCTGGCCATCCTCGCCGCACAGGCGATTATGATAATCCGCCTCTGGGCAATCTGTGAGTCCCCCTTCCTGGTGTGTTCACCGCAACACTCATCTCGACGTAGACAACAATAGCGCGGTATTGTCATCGTATTTCATGCAATAGCGTCCTCTAATCTTTGACCCAGAAAATGCTGGGCGCGCTCATTGTCCTGTATGTCTGTGAGTGTATTCTTCACGTATATATCAGCTCTCTGGCTAATTCATGGCTAGTGGAAGTAGCTGCTGTCGTACTCTGCATGTCTGTGGCTACGGCAGACACCCAAGGCGCGTTTTTGTGCGATCTCTTCCCACATTTAAGCCTGACGTATCTATCTTGCCCAGGGGCCTCCGCACCTCGCCCGCTGGGTTGTGACCTTGAAGCACTATCACCACTGCTGAGAAATTACGCAACCGGGACTTGGTACGTCCTCACTACCGCTCGTGCTCCGTCGTACTCAACTTTGAACCCAAGGATCGCCCCAGTTTGCTTCGAGTGTTCGTATCACCTTGCTCTGACGGAGAAAAATGCTCATGCGCAAGATCAGTGATTACCTTAGTACTGACGCTCGTCAAGGTTTTGCCGCCGCCCTCACATTACTTTGGGAAAGCGAATCCTATGAAGGCACTCAGTATTGCAACGCGGGAACGGAACCCTACGTGCGTTAAATCACCGTTGCCTGAATATTCGCTCATTCGGTCGAAACAGATTGGACATGCTTGCGCGCGACTCGATCATATATTTCGCTTTCATTTTCAGTCAGTCCTTTCAATGTGGTTTGTTTAGTTGACTTATTGGCGGATGAATAGCCTTCACACTCGCTAACGCTGTCATCTACGAGACATCCTTTTCGGCAGATTATCGATCCATCCTGCTCGGGTGAGCATTGCCCTCCCTTTCGTATTCCAATCTGATCTCGATCGCCAGACCAACATCTGCAATATCATGCATAGCGGTTTGTTTGTTTGCATTGAATGGGGTGCGAAATGCTCACTTCTTGGTGCAGGTTTCGCAATTAATAATAAATATTCGCTCCCTCCCCGGGCCCAATTCCGAGGAGGGTGCGAGTATCAACATGATGAGGTCCGATGTCATGTTCGCGGGCGACACCTACAATGGGGAGGTTGGTGAGATGATATCGGAAGTGCGGCGGACAAGTGGGAGTCAGACACTCAGAGGCCGCGTCACGGGCAAGGAGTGGGAAGAGATGGGTGACTTTGAGATGGTTTGTACCACAGAGTATGAGGATGACATTGAAGAGGTGTAATATAATTTTTATCCCGGGCAATGCAGTGCGTTGTGATGGAGAGTTTGGTTCGTTCGGCAGTTGCCGACTCAAACTTGAAATGTTCAACGATGCTCTGCGTACGCAGTTCGCGGAGCTCAGCTTGGCCGTGTCCCAACAACAACTCATCCTGAACGACATGCTAGCCCGACTGCAGATTCTACGTGGCCAACTCGATTCCATAGTTTATCCAGTTTTAACTCTACCACCAGAGATTTCGACGGAGATCTTCCTTCAATGTTTACCCACTGGGTACGAGCTCGAGAACCCATACTGGGATGTCGTTCAAACACGATCTCCTCCACTTCTCCTCACACATATATGCGGGGCCTGGCGCCGGATCGCCCTCTCCACTCCCGCCCTCTGGACCACTTTTTACATCGACGTCGACTCCCTCAACCTCGTTCATCTGTCCGAAGTGGCAGAGACTTGGTTCAGTCGTGCTCGCAACGCTCTTTCCGTCAAGATTCGCGGGTCATTGCAGACATCAAACGTTGGCGATTTGGCCAGTGTTGTCGAAGTGCTCCAGAATCATTCACCAAGGATGCATTTTCTCGAACTCCACGCCGATATGGATGACCTGCGATGGATGGACTCACATTCCTACGACTTTGCGACCCTCCGCGAGCTGCAAATTGGCTTCATGGGGGACGAGGCAATCTCACAAGCCGACGAATCCATCCACGTTTTCGACCACATCCCTCTTCTACACGCAGTATTCTTACATGAAATACCATTCTCCTTCCTTCCCTGTCTTCCATGGCAGCAATTGTATAAATTCACCGGAGAAATATATCCGATGGCAGAATGCCTGCAGGTACTGCGCCTCATGCCCAATCTCGTCGAATGCTCCTTTGCAGTATTCGAGGATCCAGCCGATTACGAGGTACTCGCCCACCCAAACCTCCGACGTCTCACCCTCTTTAAATCCACGTCCAATGTGGGCCGTGTCGCATTCAGCACACGCATCTTGTTATTCCTTTCCTTACCCGCTCTCCAGACGCTCGAAGCTCGAGCGCGGGTGGACGAAATGGTACTGGACTCTTTCCTCCGATGCAGGCCTCCGCTGGTCAAGCTCTCCATCAGTCCCTTCGCGACATTCCGCCTCTCGCGGGCCTTTGTGGCGCTTCGGCTGCCCAAACTAGAGCTCTT
Source organism: Mycena metata (assembly GCA_029378385.1). Lineage (NCBI taxonomy): Eukaryota > Fungi > Basidiomycota > Agaricomycetes > Agaricales > Mycenaceae > Mycena > Mycena metata. Next base: position 194,593 of record JARKIB010000198.1, read on the forward strand.
GAACCCGCCTCTCCAATTCCTGTCTCTCTTTTTCGAACTGTTTGGCCGAGATGCGGCATTTTTACCGGAGCTCCAGGCCCTCTCAATTGGTTGCAGCCCGGCCGCGGCATTCGGAGGCGTCATCCACGATTCGGCCACCGCGATAACTGCCCGCATGAATCTTGTGGGATGTACTCGGCTTCAATCGTTCCGCATTTTTACGGAGAACGTGGTTGCTGAAGAGGATATGCTCATGTTTCAAACCTTGAAGGCGTCTGGGACGCAGATTTATGTCGGACCGAAACTGGATTGTGCCATGGGATAATCAAAACGAGGCAGGATTGCGGGGAGCCCTCCGGAAGTCCTGGTTCATGAACATCCCAAATTATTCTGGATCCTCCATGCACACCGTGTATGCCGCGACCAATCAAGCTCGCGTCATCGTTCGCCACCGGCATCGGCCGTGCGCGAAGCCTATATAATAACGGGATAGAGTTGAAGCTTTGTACTCACAACCGAAATGTCCCCCCAACACACAGAATTTGCAAAGCTCAACGAATCGTACGTCGCTAGCTTTGGCGACAAGGGCAATCTAGGTCTTCCCCCAGCCAAGAAGCTCATCGTAGGTAGGTTACCGACTTTTTCTGCGTTCGAGATCATGTTGATACGACTTCGTTTGTGTAGTAACCTGCATGGACGCTCGTCTCGAGTAAGCGCCTTCGGACAAGACTCGAAAGGTTTGTGTTAACACCTCCAGCCCTGCTGCCTTCCTGGGGATCAAGGAGGGCGATGCGCATGTCATCCGCAACGCCGGTGGTGTAGCGTGAGTGCTTTACCGCCAAGCCCGGCCCGACTGATCACGAATACTAACGTCTTGCAGGAGGGAAGAGCTTCGAAGTCTGATAATTTCCCAGCGGCTGCTCGGGACACGTGAAATTGCAGGTCCGTAGGCAGGCGCACTTCCATTCTGAGTGTTGCCTAACGAACTAAACAGTGATCCACCACACCGATTGCGGCATGTTGACCTTCACCTCCGACTATGTGCACTCAGTTGTCAAGGACGCCGCCAAGGGAGATGCCGACGTAGCGAAGCGAGTCGAGGCCATAAACTTCCTGGAATTTAAGGATTTGGAGGGATCGGTTAAAGAGGATGTGGCTTGGTTGAAGAACGAGCCCTTGATCCTGCCGGAGACGCCTGTTTCTGGGTGGATCTTCGACGTCAAGACCGGAAAGGTGTCTCACGTTGCCTGAGCCCAATTCAGGTTCCGTAGCGCAGTGTAATCATAGTTCTTTGAATCTTTGAAATTTGATCGCTCAAAAGTATTTGTTTGGAAGGCCTGCCGATAGCCTGGCTACCAAATATCTTCGATAATCTTTCGCGCTGCCTCAACGTTGTCGCGCCTGCCATCCAACGCATGTAGAGTCGCGTGTATTTATTCCCGCTCATCTTCTCCCTCCATCTCTGAATTCCCTAGCTCCAATGACGGGCCAACGGTACGTCGTCGGGTCCCAAAATTTGAAAAAGAGTCGTATTGATCGCAGGTTTTTTTGACTCTTCTGTTCATAGACTAACACACCGAGAAATGCTTTCGTACGGCTTCAAGCAGGGAGAGCCCTGGGCAGAGCAACGGCGCGACCTCGAGCGCTCATTCAATCGCGGAGGTCGTCAAGATTCAAATGGATTATCGAATCGCTCACATTCCATGTCGAGCGGTTTGCCGGGAACCCCACATGCTCCGGGTGCCCATCGCCAGCATAGTACAAGCTCTGCCGGCCATAGCTATGCCAGGCACTCGGGGTATGGAAGCAGTTCCCCCCATCGAGAGGAATACGCTTCACCTTCGCCACACTCTACATATGCGCATGATCCTTGGGCAATGCAACTTCGCGCCGCGGACCCGTACCAGCGATCTCTATCCTCCCGCGTTTCATCTCCTGCGTCTTCGTATGCGTCCGGGCGCAGCTACAGCCACGGATACGCCCCATCCTCGAGCTATGCGCCGACGGGATACCATTCGCGTGGCGGGTCGTCGCGATACAGCGGATATGGCTACGCTTCGTCAGGGTCGTCAACCGGCTACGCTCCACGACCAGTCTACGAAACTGAGGACGACGGTGACTACACCTATACCCACGCGCCTTCGTCCGTTGCGGAGTCCGAGCCGCACTATGCAAGCAGTGGTTACGCCGAGGCGGCCTTCGTCATTGAGCCGTCTGATTCGGGCTCCGAGACGTCGTATTCTGAGGGCCATAGCTCGTACGACGACGAGTCTGGTGATAGTGGATCGGGGTATTCAGGGTCAGAGGGTGACAGCATCTATTCTGAGGGAGCGGACGATGAGTACGACGACGATGACGATGGCTACTCCGACGACGGAGGTTACTATTCTGATGACTAGATAGCGTTGCCTGCGTTTGTTTTTTGACTTGCCAGTATTCTTGACTTGCTATTACTGTACTACGTGGGTTCTGCCGAATTGTAATGTTCTTCAGCATTTCAACGAAGGAAGCCCGTGATAACTGTGAGGATTAGCGGTCCCCACAGACCTAATTTGGAACCACAACGCCTCTGGCCCAGAATGGGAATATGCCCGATGGAGACACGGTGATTGGGCAAGCAAAGCGATGAGACACTCCACCTGACATGAGCCCATTTACTTCAGAAAGTCACAGAGTGAGGTTGATTAATCCACCGAGGCGAGGTTTCTTGCTTGAAGGTTTCGTAGGCCCCGGGAAGCTCCACCAAAGGATTGTCCGAAAATTGGATTTTTGAGGCCAAAAAAATGGAAAGCCTTGTCCGGAATTTGAATTTTTGAGGCAAAATTGGCGGAATTTCACCATCCGCGGACTAAATTTTGGGCTGAACGTCTCTGACGAAACGAGGCATAGTGTCGACGGAATTTTTGCAAGGTGATATCAAACCTCCTAGAGAATTCAGCTGGCTCATTTCTCTGGTGTGAGCGTACAGAGCGCCGCGCCGTAGGCGTGGCGGCAAACAAAAATTCGCGCCGACATGATAAGCCTGGGGATTTTTGAGGCCGAAATTTGGATTTTTTCGGGACAATCCTTTGGTGGAGCTTCCCGGGGCCTGGTTTCGTCTATGTCTATGTTCCTTGTAATCAAGTTGTCGAGCACCTTCCGAGCCTTCTATCGCAGTTATAGAGATGGCTTGAGTGCGTAACGATGCCCTCTACAGAGTCTCCGGTATTTTTCAACGGCTTGAATTACGTCAACGTTTATCCTGACTCCGGAGATATGAGCGTTTGGCTGAGTTCAAGGACACAATGGAAATCTTCATTGGTTCCTCATGACCGCTGCCAGCCTCTCACAATACCCGACAGTTAGCTTGAGATGGAATTTACCAACAACAATTGCGAGTCGAATCGTTCTCGTTCTTGAGGATTTTTGGTCTTTTTCTATAACTTGTGGAGAGGTTTTGTGTTTCAGTTCAAGCTCGTGTAAGCTTGCAGTTTAACCCGCAGTCGGACGACCGGTGTGACAAAGCAGTGTCTTGTTTAGTCACCGTGGAATGTGACTTAGGATCAGACCTCTGTCTCCATCTAACCACCACCTCGTCTTTCGTCGGTGGTCCAAAACCAATTCGCTGCCTGTTCTGCGTGGTCCCTGGTGTAAGCGCAGCATCTGTAGACGAGAGGTAGGTCCATGCAGACTTTACTAATGCCACTTGTGCTGCACAGCGTCTTTTACAGTTTCCTCTGGTTCTTTTCCGACCCCCGAGGCATCGAATAATCTCCGCTACCTACTCATTCAGCAATGGCCTACTCGCAGCCCTTTCCGTTGGCCGCACCGCAAGCCCCAAAGGTTCAGGCGCCGTCGTATGGCCCTGACCTCAGCGTCCGCCTCATATGTCCAGAGTGCCGAGACCCGAACCCCCAAATTGCGGAAGAGTTTGGTAGCGGAGACCTCGTTTGTAGCAACTGTGGCTTAGTCCTGGGTGACCGTATCGTCGACACGCGCAGCGAATGGCGGGTAAGCCTTCAGTGGCACGGTACCAACGTGTTTTGACATGACTCAATTCTAGACTTTTGCTAATGACGAAGGAGATGACCCGTCTCGTGTTGGTGCAGCGTCCGACCCCTTGATGGAAGGCCGAGAGCAGTTGGACACTGTCGTCAGCTTTCGTGACGGCGGGTCAGGGATGGCTCGAGAATTGCAGCGTGCAGCATCCCGCGCTCAGAGCTCCCGCGCGGAGCGCAATCTCCTTACCGCGTTCCGTGATATCTCCAGCTGGTGCGATCAGTTCTCCCTCCCGAAAACGATCAGCGACATTGCGAAACAGTTGTATAAGCGCTCCGACGAGGAGAAGCTGTTGCGCGGGAAGCCCCTGGATGCGGTCATTGCCGCCTGCATTTTCATTGCATGTCGCCAGGCTCATGTTCCCCGGACGTTCCGCGAGATATGCAACCTGACGCATGTGTCGAAGAAGATCCTTGGGCAGTGCTACAAAGCCCTCGAGCAGGCGTTCAATCTCACGCCAGGCGCATCTGCCACGGCGTCTTCCCCCGCTCCCTCTTCTGGCCCCGAAAACATGCTCGCGCGGTACTGCAACCATCTCGATCTGCCCCCGAACGTCCAAGCCATATGTTCGGACATCATCGTCTTGGCCCGCAAGCACGGAATTGCAGACGGGAGGAGTCCGGTGTCCATTGCCGGCGGCGCGATCTTCTTCACTTGCAACCTCCTCGGCAAGACGAAATCGCTGCGGGATATCAGCGCCGTGGCTGGGGTTAGTGAGGGTACGATCAAATTGGTCTACCGCCTGTACTATAACGAGAAGGAGAAGCTGGTGAAGAAGGAGTGGATTGACGATGGGAAGGCCGACCTTTCGCGACTCCCCTTTGAGGCGCCCCGGTAGTGATGTGCAGCTAGGCGTTTCATGTCTTTGTTACTTTGTAAATTATGGAGGAAAATAATAATATGCTGCACATGTTCCTGTTTTGAGCATTAAGCAACCCTTAGACCGAAGTGGGACACAGTGGCAGTGCAGTGACGTGATGTGACCATGCACGTGGCTGCCCTGACCCCGACCACATCAAGCGGAAGCAAAACGCGCAGTGAAGCTCTCGACGCGGGGGAAATTCTGGCGACCTCAAGCAGCCCATCTCTATCTGACTGTACCCCTCAAATGTAGCAAGTAGCCTTGAAATACAATGGATTTTGGGCGGAGGCTTACAAGACCAATTTATGAGTAAGGTGGCGGCTTCTCCGGCGTTCGCCGCATGTCCCAGCAGCGCTCTCGAGACTTAGCTGCTCATGGGACACGCAAAATTCAAAGGGCTAGCCCACCGGATGCATGTCCCATGAACAGCTCGATAGATCTCAGCCATGGGACATGCACGGCGCGCGTCGGTCCGCTGGAGTACGTCAATATTAGTGCAGCGGCCGACCGCGGGCCTGCGCGCACTTCTCCTCGGCCGCAGGCATCCTCTATGACGCCTTCCGACGCTCGACACGTCCTTGGCGCGTCGTTAACGCGCTCGACGTCGCGTTGCGCCATCAACTTCGGTGTTGCGCCATCAAGACTCAACGCAAAAGCTCCTTCTTTCCTTTTAAAAAGGATTAATCAAGACCGAAAAATCTCTGGTAAGCCTGCCCTCTATACCTGCTTGGGAGCCGTTCTATCTCACACTTTCCTCCTGGGCCACATCTTTAATTTGCAATTACTTTGAGTATTTAACGTCCTCTCCCCCCTCCCTAGATTTATTTTCAGGCAGATAGGATGCGCCGCAACTCACGGCAGGCGCCTCATCCGTTGATTTCTAGCGCGGCCAGTCGCTGTGGGCGGGTGCCGATCTGGATGAACCATCAAAGGTGCGAATTTTCACCATCTTTATTCCTGTACTGGAGAACCTGACTTTATATCTGTCCACCACCCTCATCCCTGGTGAACGACTCTCCCGTTAGCTACAAATGGTTAGCGCGTCAATTTTGACTGTAGAACGTCACTAAAACGAAGCCGACCTCAACTAAGTATCCCAAGTGTGAATTCTGACTGTTTTATTCTTGTACTCAAGAACCCTGACTTGATATTTGTGCCCCGCCCTCTATGGCAAGCCAACGACCCTCCCGACAACCGAAAGCACCGCGGCGCGTCAATACCCAGTGAAGAACGTCGGTGGGGGCGTGCTGGCGTAAATTAAGTGTCAATAAGTATGAATTCAACTACCTTTATTCTTGTACCAGAGGAACCTCACTAATTATTATCTATAAGGATCCACTTGCTTCACACATGCCCTCTTATGCCGCACGTCGACGGCGCGGCACTGCGCTGCCAGGAAATGAAGAATGTGAGTGGTGACTTGCCGACCTGGATGAAGTCTTAAAAATGCCAGATTTCTCAACCGTTCTTCTGGTACCCAGGAAACCGCACTGAATATTTGTCCAACACCCTCAATCGCGAGTGCTAAAGCCCCCCCTGAATTATAGATACCCGCCACGCCCATATTAAGAGTAAAATGAAGCGTGCTGACCTTAGTTAAAGCAAAGAAAAGTGCGAATTTTCTCTACTTTTATTCTGGCACCCGAGAACTTGACTGAATATTCGACCTCCATCCTCCACCGCTAGTTTATTGCCGTTTTGCTCGCTGCAGATGTCATGAATGGCTATCTTCCTTGCAGCATTGGTGAAGAGTGCAGACCCGAATGAAGCCTTAACTAAAAAGTGCGCATTTTCTGTACCCTTTTTTTCTGGTACCCAAGGAACGATCAGTCGACCTCTCGTGTACTTCTCGAGTTCAGTTCCCGCCCCTTGACCGAGTACTCTCTGCATTTTGCGTTCGCTTCCGTCTCAACAAAACACGGTCACGGGACTAGCTTCAGAATGTGTTGACCGCGGTAAAGTATATCTTCGGGTACGTTGTTTGAGCCCAAGACTGGGAGGAACTCTAGAATTTGTATACTATTCCTCTCAGCATAGCGACAGAAAACGACGCGAGGCAGCGGATTACGTGTAAGTGAAACACGATCGGGGGTGAGTCTCGGAAATTTTCTCTCCTTTACCCGCTCCTGCTATCTCTCCTTTACCTGCTCCTGCTATGAACGACCCACACCCCACAGAATGTATGCAGGAAGGCAGTTCCGAGGGCCCTGGAACAGGCGGCAATGTGGATGAATCCAAGGTAAAATTTGTTTTCCTTGCTGTCATTCATTTTAACGCGCCACAGATTACCGAGGAGGCCTGCAAGCTGCATCTCGAAGACTCTGATTCTATAGAAGAACACATACACATCATTATCGCCGGCAGTGTCGAGGACTTCCCCGAGGATGACACCTCAGATAATGCAGCCAAGTTTGCAGCGCAAATTGCGCGCGCTAGTATAACCGACAAAACTCGATCAAATCACGTCCGGTGAGTCTTCATGTTCACCGGCTCGCTGGAAAGCGAATGTCTCTTACACTGCTGTACACGGCTGTAGAATCATCAAGGCATACATACGATACCACCTGCGGCGAAATCCCAACTGGAATGCCAAGGAGGTTACGGCGCAAACTCCGCAGGATATCAACATGTTTATCACCCAAAAATGCGGCCCTGTTGCTGACGGCTTCGAAGGTCGAAAGGTTCGTTACATGCCGCCATTTACTCTTCTTAGTCAGTTGTTGAATTTTTGCTAGTATGCAACGGCTGTTTCCACCCGAGCCGCGCTCACACTATGGTATCGTACCATACGTCCAAACGAGAGCATAGTTGAGTGGCGGATGGATGAGGACACGAAGGCCTGGTAATTATTTTTTCACCAGGTTAATCTTCCGAATTTATTTACCTGCCAGGCGGGGCCTGCCAACGCGTTCACCTGAGGTATCTAGGTTCATGATCGGTCTCGAGAAAACGAAAGCGAAGGCCGGCGAGGTCTCGCAGTCGGCGCGCGCGTTGTCTCTTCAAGATATGCATCGCCTGCACGACTTGTGTTTAAACCCGAACGGATCCATTGCACAGCAACGTTCGGGAATTATTCGATATGTATGTTGACATCATTTCGTATCTTCTGGGCCTCTGAAAAATTGCAGACGGCTTATCTTTTGGCATGGTTGATGATGCTTCGAATCGAGGAAGTGGTGCGCCTCGAATTCTCAAGTATTGACATGATCCCTGGAGAGCGTACGTTTCGGGTCTTGTTGAGATACATTCTTCCCTCTCACCCTTGTTCAATCTAGGTGAATATGTCGAAGTTAGTTTAATAACCCGGAAATCGGCACAAACTGGTGTTACCCATTCGTGGCGATTATACGCAAACGACCTCGACCCGAAAATATGCCCCGTGCGCGCACTTATTCGACTCGCGATGACCTACGGTGATGGCGTGAGATTAAGTGGACCCTTATTCCTTCGGGTAAACGCCGCGGGCGCGATAAATCAGGCGCAACCCATTGTGAGTTTCTCCTCATCTTTCTTTGGAGAAATCTAACATACAATCTTTGCAGAGCAATAATATACTCAGCCGCTCACTCACATCCGACCTGCAGACTCTCGGATATAAATCCTGGCCGCTCTACGGGACCCATTCGTTCCGCCGCGGTGGATGCCAACATCGCCTCCGGAACGCGGGATGGACCATTGACATGATTGCGGCTTGGGGCGGCTGGTCCCAGGTTGAGGCAATCACAATGTTTCGTTATTTCTATTCGCCGAACGACAACCACGAATACATGTTCGAGTATGACCGTAATGACGCGAAGCGCCCGAAGTGGTCCTATTGATAATATAGTCTGGTTCATATGTATCCCTGCTTGCTCCACTACTTTAGTTTCCTCAATATACTTCACATATAATCTCTCCGATCCCGACGCATATGCGGGTTTGAAGCCAATGTCAGTGTGTTTGTTGTATCCCGAATTCAATTTTGCTGACGGTGGTTCAAGAGTCACTCAAGATTCAGCTGACCTTGAATGCACAACTCAAGGCCAAGGCACCTTTCCTTTGATGGCTGGTGGGTGGGTGGGTGACCGAAGTGCTGTCTTTGTTTCGTCCATTGCTACCTACCCGAATATCAAGTCTTCCACCGTACCTAAGTTACCTTCCGACGATTCAGTGCATCCTGCGTGGATTCGTCACCCCCCTTTGACTCTCGGTAGGCTTTAGTACTCACTTTAACCTTTGTTGCCTTCCGCTTCCTCTGAACTCATGTCGCGGTACATGTTTCTTCAATCTTCTCAAGTAGATTTTGTACTCGGGCTTCTCGGGAATGGGCTGCAATAATCTTGAGGTATTTCAACTGGAGGTATAGATCTGTCCATTCTGGAGGCTCTCCCCCTTGTGGCTAATTTCTTGTTGAATCAGACTTTTGATTTCTCGATGGTCAAGTCAACTTCAAATTCCAACCGATCAGACTCTCCGGCCGGTTCAAAGCCAGATGAATTTCGTGAACCTATCGGACAGTGGCTTTTACATTGATCCCTGGACTCTGTACCGACCCGCCGTCCGAACTCACTTGCGACTTTGTATTCTGAGTGACCTTCCATTCAATCTATTCTCTATTCTCAAACTTACTTCCAGCTCTCTCAATGGGTATCCCGAAGAAAGCGACACAATCAACTCCAGATCTACCTATTTCGAGGTAAGGCATTTGGCAAGAGTGAACAAATGAGTACAATGCGGTGGTAATACATACAATCAATATTTTTCGAGCCCCAAACTGCGCCAAATTTCCCAACTATTGTGCCCACCCCATCGAGCCATCCAATTGATCTCCACAAACTCTCCCTCGTTATTGTGATACTCCGCTTTCTTCTTCTCGGCCGCCAGATCCTTGTCGCGATGGGGAATGGCCTCAACCACCTTTCGGAACGGCCGAAATTTCTCGGAGGCCTCTTTATCTTTCCCCTTCTTCTTTGTCGTGTTTTCTGCGGCGGGAAGTGTAAAAAATCTGAAGAAACGGTCTTTGTCACCATTAAACTCGTCCTGCAGCTGTTTGAAGAGACGCTCGCGACGGGTGATCATCACATTCATCTTGCTCCACGAAGCGTGCGCCCCGCCGCGTCCGTTTTTTGGTCCATACATCTCACGAAGCTTGGCGACATCACCATTCTCGACCTGCGTAATCGCCGTACGGATGCTGTCGGCTTGGCCGAGGCCTAAAATTTCGGTGCCGCAGGTATCCAAAATGCTCGGGATCACCGGTTCTGCGGAAGTCTGAGAGACAGTTGTGATTGGCGAGGGAGACGGCATGGAGGAGGAAGCGGTGGCAACGGGGTCGGGGATCGGGGCGATAATCCGGGATGAGGACGCCGTAAGATTCGGGTGCGCCGGCATGGAGGTATGATTGGCGGCAACCTGTGTGAAGAATAATACAATGAACAATAATTTGATTGAAAGAACTTGGGAGACGTACCAATGGTGCAGGAATATCAGAAGTTTGCCTGTTAACCTTGGCTAGGAGTTGTTTTACACGATGGAGGTTAACTAGCGCCGTTTGGTTTCCGATAGAGTGCGACCCGAGCCAAGCATATACCATCTCCTCGGTTACCAATGCACTATCAAGCGGCGGCTCCGCTGCTAGTTCTGCTGCTGTAACTTCTGGCAAGGCGGAGAGGGCACGATGGACTTTGTCCGGTAACGCTAGAGCTGAAAATAATATGAGTGCATTGTGGGAAAAGGATACAGGTAGGATCTTACTTGTGGCCTTTTTCAGAAGGAATGGTCGACCCGCAGCATGCTCTTGTTTCCACTCTTCTCCGAGCGCGCGGAAATGAGCCCACTGGCGTCTTTGAATAGACTCATCAATCGTCAAGGCACCGACTGCCTCTGCTATTGTGGGAGTGGCAGAGAGGTCGATTTTGTGATGCACAGCCAGTTTCTGGCGAAGTTCGGCGACCTTTCCAGTCTTGGTGAGGCGCTGGGACCGTTCAGTATTATTTTTATTCGCCTCGTCGATCCAGAATTTGCAGAGCTCTATAGTAGCTTTCCCTAAGTTCACAGCATTAAGTTCAGTGGGAGAGGGTGCCATGCCGAGGATGGTGCAATTGTGGGAGAGGGTGCCATGCCGAGGATGGTGCAATTTAAGTCAGTGGCGGCAGGCAGGAGGGTGCAGGTAAAACGTCAAAGGAGGGATTCAGTTGCCGCTTTTGGCTATTGTTCCTTGTTATTCCCGGCGATTTCGGACTAATACGAGCCGACGCTCTCGGCATCATTCGGCACACAGCAAATGGCATCGTTCCCGACGGCATTTTTCACGGCACATATTTCTCGATTTCACCGTTCAAAGATTCTGATTCGAGGGGGGCAGAAAAAGGTAAATTCATTGAGAAACAATTGGAAGTAATAATTGTGACAGAAAACGCCAGAACAGCTCGATCGACGATCAGACGATCGGGGAAGGGAGCGCGGTGTTCGGAGTCCGCCAGGCGGCATCACCAGAGGCGCACCGCCATCATGTCCCGGGACATGATGCACGTGATCGGCCCCGCCACATCAGCGTGACGGCATCATGTCCCACAAAAGAGAAGCATTAAGGATACAGATTATGATACACTAGAACAATAGCAATATAGCAATACAACGTGAATTACGATTTAGAGAATATTGTATCGATCTGAGTTTTGTACTGCTCCTCGACCGCCTTTCGTCGGATGTTGCCTTTCGTGGCGGTTCGCGGGAGTGAAGAACGAGGAACAACAATCACCATTTCGGGTGAAGTTATGCGCTCGTGAATATATCGTCGGGAGTGGAACTGCCGCGTCTTCCGTATGATCTCAATCCTCAGCTTTTGGTGGTCCATATCCGTTCCCGGCTCCACCACGAGGATCGGATTGGGACGCCCGTTCCCAACGACGATGCATTCCGAGATGAGGTTGCCGCACATGGCGCGTGCGTTGTCTTCGATTGCTCTAGAAGAACAGGCTGTCAGTGCCAGTGGACATAGGGATGGCGTGGCATGGAGCCTGCTTACTTGGTGTTGCACCGCAAACTGCTTTCAGATTTGATCCAGTCGTCGTCTCTTCCCTCAGAGACATAGCACCCCGGCGCAACTTCGCGGAAGAGGTCGCCAGTATGGAAATCTCCATCTGGATGTCGGAGGGAGACGTCTGGACAGTCTCCGGACTCCGCGAGTACAACCAATTCGAGTAGTCTGGCCGTGGAGACGTGGGCATTTGAGGCCTGCGTGGGGGCGATGGGCGCAAATTTGTACGCTACGCCCTCGGTCGGACATAGAAGACTAGCGTTCGAACCGGAGCCTCCGATCGACACTAGTAGCGCACCAACTTCCGTGCTACCGAACACGTTCTAGCGTCCTCGTTAACCTAATTTGTCGGTTAGGGGCAGCGAATCCTACTCACCCGTAATTTGATTCCTTGGCTGTACGCCCAGCTTTCCTCTTCTCGTGGAAGGGGCAAACCGGTATACATTATCTCATCCAAGCCAACGAGCATGCTGAGCAGCTTGGGATCGAGCCGGGAGTTCCGAAGATGATTCGTCAAGAACGAGCCAAAGATGTTCAATCGGTTGAGTCCACCGTAATGAATCATATCGATGAGCTGAGCGGATGTATATGGGTTTGCTACTGGCTGGATGATGCATGCATTGTGTTGAAGGAGGCCGATTAATACTAAACCATCAGGTTAATACAGAGTACCGAAAGATCGACTCAAACTTACAGAAATTCTGGAAAATGTGGCACATGCTACCGCTGGGAGGGGGATCAGCGGGGTACTTATTACGAACTGGAGAAGTAGGGCGTACCCCCAAATAGCGACGTCGCGCCGACCCTGTTCTCGAGGTGCGCAGATTTGATAAGATTTGCGAATGGTCATGTCCAGCCATTTATAGCTGCAAGGCACGAGTTTGGGGCTTCCGCTCGTGCTACCAGAGGTGTGGAAGTAGAACGCAAGGTCGTGATCCTCCACTGCGGGAAGGGGAGGTAAATCGAGCTGGCGTCGACCAGCCGCAGCCCCGATACATGCTGCGCGGTAGATAGGAAGTGGCCAAGTCCGTAATGCAGATTCAAATAGATCTTCGTAGATGAGGGCCCTCGCTCCAGTCTTGTTCAGCAATTCCAGGATGACATCGGCATTTGGAAGTCGCAGGCTAAATAGTTGCGGGATGAACCCCGCTCTCGATACGCCATAGAGGTTCAGTATATCGTTGTAGCTGTAACCACCAATCCTGAAGAGGTCGTTCAGAGCCAGAAGGCGAGCGAAGAGAAGCTTACTCACCAAAGCCCAACGACCGATCGTTCAGGGATGCCACCTTCACGAAAGATCCGCGACCAATGGCTGGCAGTTAATTCCACATCCATAAGAAATTGTTGATAGGTGATTTCTCGCCAAATGGGCGTTGCACCTGCCGCATCTGACTGTGGGACTTTGAAAGCAGCCGCAGACGGGCAGCGAAGTGCACTCGTCTCGAGGATGGTAATGTGAGTCCTGGACATGGGGAGTCAGAAGTGAGGTTTTGGAGAGATGGAAAAGTGCCGACCATTTATACTTGCTGTACAGAAAATTTTAGCAGTCCACAGGGCCGGGGGCGGTTAGATGGGAGGAGACATTGGCACGCCGTATTGCCTCGTAGGCCATTGATCTCCGGGTGAAACGTACATTACCAGGTACAATCTGAACAGATGAATGCCTCATCCAGTCGGAAAACCCGGCCGGAGGGACGTAGTCATCTCTCCAGATCGGAACCGTGAAGCAACGTAGAGAGTTTATTGACTCGGAAAGCGATGCTAACTCGTGGCGTAGGGTTGTCTAGAATGCTGAGAGAAAGTTGCGAATAGCAGATATATCAATCCTGCTAACGTCATTACTGCGACGCGTACGGAGTTGAACAGTGATCCAAGAAAACAGAGTACGAGGGTCGACAGGGGTCCAGTATTGCTGTTCGGGGCATTGCAGAGAGTCGATGGAGTTGGTCGACAACTTCCGGAGTGATGTCTGACCGACCTCGAAGGCTCGAACCTTCAAAGCGAAAAAGGTCGCGTCCGGGTAGCCTGCGACCGTCGATTTAGGGAGTCAATCTGGGGAGACCCAAGTCTGGATCTGACTCGTTCCCGCATACGGATACACCTAAAACATGTTCTGTCACCGACGAGTCAGTTGGTGGAGGTAGCCGTCAAGAGTAAACATCAGGGATGTACAGCCACACGCGTCTGGAAGCAAACCCAAAATTAACAGTTAATTAAGAGGCGATCCCGTTAACACCGTCATAGCGGCCCGCTTAGCAAAAAATTTCGCGTAGAAAGCTCGACGGTGAGTTTTGTATCATCCCGAAGGGGGACCGGAGAACGAACTACCGAGCGAAGCGCGAAGAGATCCGCTTCAAAATGGAGATTCAGGCCTTCATCGTTGGACCCGATGGCCAGAAAACCAGCTTGCATGATATGTATCCTTTTTGACAATTAGAGGCGTCTGACAAGAAGAATCTCGGTAATTCAAGTTCGATGCCACTAGAATCAACACACGTTAGTGGCATCTCAGAAACGGACATCATCACGGTCCCAGCCCTTGCCAGCGGCAACAGTCTGAGTCAAGAAATCCAGCCAATCGTCGGTCGCGGGACGCCATTGTCGCGAATAGTCCGTCCTGTTGTCGTCTGTGAAGAACCAATTCTTGTGGTACATCATGTGGGTGGCACCATTGTGGAAGTCGAGACTGTGAACGACCATGCTAATGCGATAATGTGGATGGAGCGCCACCCTGGTTGTTCGCGCATTTTCAAGGTAAGTGTCGTAATCTTGGATCACTTCCTTCATGTCGACATCGTACATGCGATGACCGGTGTCCATCGCCGCGATGCGCAGTTCAGACATGGGCACGACTTCGGCGCTGACGACACGGAACGCAGAGCGCGCTTTGGTCCTCGAAGATATGCCTGGGGTGGAGGTCATCCGGATGTAAAATACTTGAGGGGGTGTTCGAGCGGGATTTGCAGGCGGGGGGTCGTCCCAGAGTCCTTGTGCACGCAGAAGAGACATGCACAAAAGGGGTCTGTACTTCAAGACCCATTCGTGCTGGCACAGGTGAATTGAGATCATGTTTGAAGGCGCTAAGTAAATCGGACTTACCAGCAAGGGATAGATTGCTTTCGAGGGCAGGCTCGCGGCTAGACCGGCTGAAGCAGCGTCTATCTCGTCTATTTCCTCAGCCATGGATGTTTGAGTATCGTGATTTTCACATCTGCGTTTATGCGTCGACCAGTCCTTTTTCTCTGCGGTGATATTACGATTAAAAGTAGCACGAAAGCTGGACGTAGAGACCCACGGCATCGGGCATCGCAATAACGTACGCTACAGGAAAATTGAAGGGAGGGAATGGGGGAAATAAGCTCCCTACATGTTACATCGGCCACACCTCTTGAGTTTCTCTCCCTGTGGCAAACTCGATTCTGGCTTGAGGCAATTCTGGACCAGAATAATGGAACGGCGTTTAAGAAGAAAGTAAGCTAGCATACGGCGCATTGTATGAGGTGATAACTGCGGTTTTTATGAGCACACAGGCATGGTAAGACTGTTAAGACACTTCCGAGTCTTACCGAAGTTTCGGAGCACCAGTGTTCATGCTCAACCTATATCTCGAAACTTGAACGGATGAAACAGGTGTAGGTAGAGCTAAGGTTCTACGAGTCAGCAACGGTCTCAGGTTCAAAGAGAACAAAAGAGGGCGTCGATCAAGGTTCAACTTTCGGTCCGGAACGCCGAAGAAAACACGCGCAAGCAAACGCTCGACTTTCCAACTTCGACTTGACCTGCAATGAATCGGATGGATAGCAAAATTAGGTCTAACAGGACTTTCGTAAGGCCTTGGTACCTGCACAAATTTTCAAATTGCCGCCTCCGAAGCTCCGACATCGCCTGGCCCTGGACCATTCAAATTCCTCGACAAGCGGACCCACCGACGAGCATCGCAGAATTTAAAGGAACCGAAGCAGACAAGTCCGTCTTGCTAGGAATGTTAACCGCTCAAAACACAGGCTTTATCTGTACTGGTGTCTGAAGCGGGCACGGCGAATCTCACGGAGGTCCGTTTGTCGGACTACGCTCCTTATGAAATCATCCGTCTCTGGTGTTTGCACTCTAGTATCGTCTTCATCTTTCATCGCGTTCATTTATTTGCGCTGTCGAATAGGGGTTCAACCTTCACCGATCATTCACGTTGCATTCTTGCACTCTAGGACTCGCGGCGGGCTATAACTTATCAACGCCACAAGAATGCTCGTATTCTGCCGCCTCAACCGTAGTTGAGCGGGAGAATGCACGATGCGCTCTAGCCAATTGTGCAGTATGTTCGTCCTAGAACGGGGAAGCAAGTCGGCACACCACCCGACTTCACGAAGCGCTGTCTTAACATGCGGCTGGTCTTTGGCAGGGCGGATTGAGACTGGCCTTTTACCCATTCTATCGCAGCACCGAAAAAATTGTGGGTTCCAACGTTCCGAGCACCGCAAGATCTATGTATGTAGAATGTCTACGGCGAATATGTAGTGGTACAATTATGTGGTGTACAAAAATGAGTAGTGAGTAGTGAGTGTATCAGGTGCAAGTGGGTCTATCTCATACAAATGCAGCAAAATCGAATAATTTACAACCAGCACACTCACCCCGCCGACATCGCATGCGACGACGCCCTGTGCCGCAGTTGCATGTGCGAGTGGAAATTCGCAGACACGCGCGAGCCAATCGGCGATGCGGGTTCCCCGTCCAGATCCATGTGTCGGAAATACATGTCCATATCCCCCACATCGAATTCGGACGGGGACATCTCGCTGGGATGAATCCCAGCCCCACGCGGCGCCTCCGTCGTCGTACTGATATCCGGCGGCCTGGTGCCACCGTTAATGCGGTATGTGCGCCGCCGCCGCCCTTTCCGAGCGGTGCCCGGGGTGGCGCCAACGACCGGTGGCCGCGGCGGGCCGCTTCGGACGGCAAAGTGGGAGAGGGAGCGCGTGTAGGGTGAAAGAGTGTGATTGGAGTGCGAGAGCATGGCTAACGCGTGTATGGAGTGCGCTGTGAGCGGCTGTGGCTCGTGGTAGGCCGAAGACGGCGGAGTAGAAAGGGAGAGGGAATGTGATGGGGAGGGCGACGTTGAGCGTGAGGAGGTCGGTGAAGGGGGGGAGGCAAAGGCGGCTGAGAAGGGATTGTGTGGTAGCTCTGGGCGCGAGCGGGGAGGAGGGTGCGAGGGAGCTGGCGCTTGGACTTGTACCTGAGGTTGAGATTGAGAATGGTATATACGCGGCCGGAGGATGGTTCCGCCGCCCACAGCAGGTATGCGCT
Organism: Mycena metata; assembly: GCA_029378385.1. Lineage (NCBI taxonomy): Eukaryota > Fungi > Basidiomycota > Agaricomycetes > Agaricales > Mycenaceae > Mycena > Mycena metata. Next base: position 211,794 of record JARKIB010000198.1, read on the forward strand.
CATACTCGGGCTCATCACCTGCAAAGCTGTTATTGCTAGGGGCCGACGCTCCCCATTCCAGGACATCGTAGGTGGTGTCCAGGTCATCCGTCGCCACCGAATCCTGTTCTTGCTCGGATTCTGCGAGGTCGGCAAGCCCTCGCGTGGGCGCGAAAAGGCTTTTGAACCCTCGAAAGACACCTTTCGCGGGTATTCCGTCAGGTCGTAGGCCGTAGGTGGGGTCGAAAACGGGCTCGTCGTCATTGTTGACGGGGGTGGGGGGTGGAGGTGGCGCAGGGGGTTGGGTTCGTCGGGTGACATTTGTTCGGGAGATGGAGGCGGTTCGCGGCATCGCGGGAGGGGAGGAGTTGAATATACTCACGTTGTGTCGAGTTAGACTGGGGGGCGCACTGTTCGGGATGCGGGGCTCGGAATTTAATGCACCAAGGTTACGCTGTGTGAGGCCCGCGGTCGGAGTTTCGACCTTGGCTCTGACCCACTGCTGGCTAAGACGGTGAATGATTCCAGGGAGGTCCTCGCGGAACATTTGCCGCAACTGGCCCTCGATTTCCCGCTGGATGAACACTTGGATAACAGCAATCGAATCAAACGTGCTGTTAATATCCACACTCTGCAACGGGTCGGTCTTGAATACAAGCGTTATGCCCTTTTGCTTCGAGACGACGAGGACAACGTAAGAGCTAAGCTTGAAGTGTGAAAGACGGAGGAGCATTGGCACGACGAGGGCCTGCTTCGCAGCGAGCATTCCGCGCGAGCCTGCCATGAGGTGGATGTCGGGCTGCTTGTGGTTCAGCGGATTGGCCTGCACTTTCGTCTTGAGAACCAAGTGCGCGTCCCCCGCGTATGTGAGGCGGAATATACCACGAAAATGGTCCATGGTAAGGTCCCCTATGTCGCGAATCTCGAGTTCGGGCGGCTGAACTGTGTGAACTGTCTGTTCTTTGACAAAAATAAATATACATACCTGGGTCCCCATCTCGAGCTCAACGACCTCAATTGTATCGGCAATGATTGGGGGCTTGTTCCCCTTGTTTAGGGCAGTATTGAGCATCTGAATTGCATCGTAGTGGAACTGGTCCGAGAATTTTGGCCACCCGAACGTGAAAGACATTGCGGGAAAAAAATTCCCTCCGTCGGACGTGAATTCTGGTCAAAGGCCCGCGAGGAAGAGTTAAACGCTATCTACCGCTTCGGAGGTTCAGCGGGAAATAGGACATAGGCTCATCGTCGTAGAGATACAGCCGTTTGCTCCCGAACGGGAATGGGCAGGGTATTGGCCTTCGATTGAGACACGGCCAAATGCGCTGAGGGAACCGGCAGATCGGGCCGGATGAGCCGCGTACAATTTCCTTGCACTCAGCTCGCACTAGCACCCTCGAGTCTTTTGGGCTATCTTGTCGAAGGGTGCCTATCGACCGCTGTCCTACATTCGCGCATCTCAAATTTTGCTCCCAGCAGGGAAATACCCACAAAAAAGCTTGCCTTCTGTCGCTTGAACCAAATGCAAGAAACCGGAAAAGGGCTCCTGTTGAAGGCTGAGCCCATCGCTGCTGCGTTTCGCAATGAGGTGCAGCAGTCTCTGACCAAGGCGACGCGTCGTCCGCGTCTTGTTGGCATTTTGGCTACTTCCTCTGCTCCAAGCAAATTTTATGCCGAGTTCACCAAGAAACAATGCGAGGATCTTGGTGTAGATTTTGTGCTCAAGACAACTGGTGCGGCCGATACAGGCGATCTTGGGGAAGGCGAAGGCGTCGAGGAAGCCATCATCGAAGCAAACGAGGACGAGAATGTGGATGGAATTATGGTATGCGTTGCGCAGGATCCTTCGTCCCGCAATAAATGTTCTATCTCAAGGTGTATTATCCAATTTTTGGCGGACAGCAGGTTGGTTTGCTTCGCCAGTGACTTGCGCTATATATAACACGCGTTCAGGATCATTATCTGCAGCAAGTACGCATCGATTTGCTTCCAAGAACCGCGTCGCATAACCCGGGCACAGGTCGTATCCCCGTACAAAGATGTCGAGGGTCTGCACTTTAAATTCCACTATAACCTATACCACAAGTAGGATTGATTTAAACGCGTCTGGAGACGCGCCAAGCTGACCGATCCACGCAGCATCCGCTTCATCGAGCCCCAGTCGTTAATTTCATCAGGCGTCCCCTCCGCCGCGTCCGCGGGCGTACTGGAAAGCGAAGAGCCCCCGCCGGGGACCGTCAAGTCCATCATCCCGTGCACCCCGCTCGCGATCGTCAAATGCCTCGAGCACGTCGGCGTGTACAACAAGATTCTGCCCTACGGCGACCGCGCATACGGACGGACGATCACCGTCATCAACCGGTGCGCCCCTTTGCGAGCATTCATTAACTGCGAGCTCACCACCCCAACTTAGCTCGGAGGTGGTCGGCCGGCCGCTCGCAGCCCTGCTCGCAAACGACGGCGCGCGGGTCTTTTCTGTCGACATTGACTCGGTGCAGGTGATTGCTCGCGGGTTTTGAGTAGATACCGAGATTAACGCCTGAGCCTTAGGAATATACGAAACGACCGGTGGTTGCGGCCGCGCGGCGTTATCACCCTCGGCACGTCGTCCATCCCAGCACGAACACGCTCCAGGAATGCCTAGCGATTTCGGACGTCGTGGTATCTGCGGTACCCACCGCGTCGTACAAGGTAAAGACCCAGTGGCTAAAGGACGGCTGTGTCTGCTTGAACGTCGCGGCCGACAAGAACTTTGAGAAGGACGTGAGGGAAAAGGTATTTAAAAGATGACTTTCATCTCCGCCCGCGAACTGATTTTTTTTTTTGAGGCGTCGTTGTACATCCCCGCCGTCGGAAAAGTCACAATTTTGATGCTGCTGCGGAATTTGTACGCTGCACTCTCATTCCACGACTGCTCGGAAGCTGATTTCTTTTCTATCAGATTGCGATTGCAGCAATACAAGGCGGTTGAATAGATGCGTCCCATTAATTAGTTCTAAGTTGTATTGATACAAAAAACTTGTCGTCGTCGCTACTTCTTGAAGAAATGGGCCTCCGTGATGTCGCGCAGTCCAGACGGAGTGCTAGCGCCAGACGGCGGGAACATGGGGGTGACAGGGGTGGCCACTCCGGAAGCCTCTTCTTGCAAGAAGCGAACTCTTTGCCGGTGAAGCTGGGAAAATGCATGTCATGACATCACTCGCAGTGAGACAAGCACATGGAGACTGACCTGCGGGAGCTTCGGGATGAGGACGAACACTAGAGCGGTTATGTTCACGGCGAATAGCCATGGATTATAGTTCGTGTAATGGGTCGAGACTAGGAACCTAAGAATAGAATATAATTCCGTTGATTAATGTCTTGTGCCCTGAATTTTGAGCACCTACAGCATAATAGGGACGCTGAAAAGCCATTTCTTCGCGGGTGTGTATTGTGCACCGTCGTCGATTTGCTCCCACAGCGTTAGGTCGTCATATGCGCCGCCATGCAGGTCGTTCTCGAACGGAATGCCGGTCACCCAGTGGAACATGAGATATGAGAGCTAGACCCCCCTCAACATTGGCAAAAAGGAAGGAAATGAAGCGACGCACAGCAAGATACAAGAGATTGACTAGCGTCCAGCTGATTTGCGGGGTCATGCCTGGTAGGAGGTCGATCACCAGCTTGCCCAGGCAAATAAGGACTACGTGGATGAGCCATGCGCCTGCAAACTGCGTTCATATCGGGCTAATAAGACCTGCTAGCTCAATGCGCACCTTTTGCGTTGACCCAGTCTGCGTTAATGTTAACATACGCGCTTCGATCCAAAACTTCCTCGACTGAGCGGTCCCCAACGTGCTCGACCTTGACGATGCTCCCGCTGCGGCCTCGGGTTTTTATTTGCTGCGGCGCAACGTCGATGCCCAGCGCCGGGAGCTTGATTGTGGTGGGACGATTCATGGAGATTGAATGTCGTCGAGCGTGGTCTAAAAAGGGCGAGTGTGACGTGACAGTAACACGGCTTGGACTTGTCCGCCGCGGCACATCCGGCTTGACTTCCGGTGGTTCTCCATGGCTCTACTGCACTGGTGTACGCTCGTCCCTGAAGGAGAGTCGAGCCTCGCCGCAATCCGATTCACAGTCCCAATCCGCGTGTCTTTCATTCGCGTTTTCCCCACAGGAACGCGTCCGTTCGCACCGCACTCGCCTGACCTTGTCGCGTGTGTTTAACGCCCTTTCCGCATAGACGAGCTCATTCATTTGTGCTGCAGCTGCACCGAGCCTGATGCGTTCTTCCTTGATGTATTTTTCAATGCACACCCGACGTCAGCAGAGTCCAAGGACAAGCAGCGTGCAGCGAACGCGTTGGTGCCAACCTCTATTGCTTATGCAGGCGGCCAAGTCGATTTCTCGGTCGACATGGGAACTGAGGTGGGTTTTTGGTTCCGGTAACTAGAACCAAGGAATTGCGGCGCCCACTCTCGACTGCGTTGAAATATCTTCCGACGTGATTTTTCTCGTGGGCCGATACATCCAGGGATCCTGGAATAGAAGTCTGGGTTCTTGCTGACGAACTGGACTGTGTGGCCTGGTCTATCTGGCTGGCGCTTTTTTCCGCTGCGCTGGCAATTTTCGCTGGTGTCACCCCTTCGCTGCGCTGGCTATCATCACTCGGAACTAGAACCAAGGAACTGCTGCACCCACTCTCGACTGCCTTGAAATATCTTCCGACGTGATTTTTTGTATTTTTCTCGTGGGCTGATACATCCAGGGATCCTGGAATAGAACTCTAGGTTCTTGCTAAAATGGACTCCTGTGGCTTGGTCTATTTGGCTGGCGCAGCCTTTTCGCTGCGCTGGCAATTTTCGCTTGCGCGGCCTTTTCACATCGCTCGGCGCGGCCCTTCCCCTGCGCTAGTGATTTTGGCTGGCGTGACCTTCTCGTTGCGCTGGCGCTGGCCTTGATTCCGTTCAAATTCGCCTTTTTCCTGTTTTCCTGATCCGCTGGACCCGCAGTATAATTGACACCCTCGTCTTGATTCCCTGCTTCAGGGCGACAAGGCTGACATGTCACCCTGCGAGCGGCGTTCACATCCTTGTTTTTTTTTTTTTGTGAACTGGGCGGGCGTCACCGTCTTGTCTTCAACTACACGCACTATTTTTTTTGGCTGGCGCGACCTTTTCGCTGCGCTGGCGCTGGCCTTGATTCCTTTCAATTTCGCGTTTTTCCTCGGTTTTTCTCTTGATCCGCTGGACACTCCATCTTTGATTCCCTGAGTCCCACTGCGTGGAGCTTCAGGGCGACAAGGCTGACATTTCTCCCTGCGAGCGGTGTTCATTTCCTGTTTTTTTGGGGGGGACTGGACTGGCCTCACCGTTTTCAACACGCACTAAAATTTTCACAGTATGCCACACGGCTTATGATTGTGAAAGGCGCATTCCAGAGCGTCTCTATAGCCATCTACGGAGAAACTATCTCAGAGCCCGCTCCGGACCCGACCTCCTACGAGCCAAGACCTATTCCCGTTGTCGAACCTCGTCCCCTCTCCAAAGCAGTCGACCCCGCCAGCATGCTGGACCCCACCCATCTCGCGAAACAGCTGCTCGCTCTCATCCCGGGCTCTCCTCCCCTCTGTCTCGTCATCCGCCTCATGTTCTGTCTAAAACCGTCCAACGAAGACTGGGATGTCCCCGAATTCCCATACCTACACGCGGACTTGAAGACCGAAAATGAAGATGGCGTGTTTGATTTAGACACGGCTTTACTGTGCACAGCCAAGCCAGTGCGGGATGACATACCATACGAGGCGCTCTCGGCATTTGCTGTCAAGGTCGCCGCATCCGTCGGCCCAAAGGTACGCGTCTTCTGCTGCGCCGGGTTTAAGTTGATAACGGCGTATTTCCAGAGTGCTAATCAGGCTTATTTGGTTGCGAAATTGCTTAGCGTCTCGGCGCCGCAACACCCTGACATGGCCCGGACACTGCTCGTTCGTAATTAAATTGAGCTCGGGATCCCGCACTGACACGACTGCAGCAACAAGTCGATCTCACGGCGGTCTTTGATGCGCGGACCATGGACGAGTGGACGTTACTCCGCCTGCTCGACGCCGTGTCCAATGCTGACATCGCGCGGCACCTGAACACGGAATGGTTCCTGTCCGAACTCGACAAGGTCCAAGCGAGTGTGACGGCCGAAAAATACACCAAAAGCGTCGCGCGCCGCCTCAGTTCTCGGATCCGCCAATGGGAAGCCTTTGAAGATGCGCTGTCCAATCCGACGGGCGATTTCGCGGCGGCCGCGCAGATGCTCAAAGACGTCGGCCTCGAAGAGCAGTCGCTCGGCATCTGGCTCGAGACGATGCTCAATCACCCCAACCTCGCTGCAAAACTTGCCGACAATCCCGTTTCGTCGACGCTACCCCACCCACATCTGCTCCGGAACGCCCTGCCGGTGGACATCACGCACAACGACCTCATTGCGTTCACGCGGGCATATATCGGAGTGGTGAGCGTCCTCGCCGTCTGGGCATGGACAGACAGCCTGGGGAACGACGACTGCCGTGCACAGACACTCGCGGTCGTGCATTTATGGCAGACCGCCGACGGGTATCGCGAGGTGGGACTTTACTTGAACCGCACACATAATATCTGCTGACGTCCGCTAGATCGTCAACCATCTACTCTTACTGAGGCAGCTTACCCGACGACTTCAGTGGATCACGACGGACAATATCCCGCCCCGCAAGTCGGGTTTGCTTGCTGAGCAAATACTTACCGATCTGACCAAGGAGCCTCACGCAATCCTGCAGGACCCCGTGGTGCAGACGATCCTCTCGCTCGACCCGCCTTTGTCATTCATCGCCGAGCATGAGCGGCTCCCGATGCAAAAGGTCGCCTTTGTGTCCGAGGACGGACTCCCTGGTGCGATTTTGGAGCTGACGCTTTCAAACACGCATCCGCTCTCCCTCCGGCGCTTACGCACCATCCGTGTGTCACTCGCGATGATCCAGCGGGAGCTCGACGATGCCGACTCGAGCGAATGGCGCGTCCTCGAAGCGCTGTGGGACGAAAATACTCACGGATTCGTGGAGCGGCTGGTGGACATCTTCCTCGGCGTCGCCGATGACCTGAACACGCACTTCGTGCTCACCCCCCCGCTGCCGCCAATGAACCAAACGCTGGTCAATCAGCTCTTCCATACCGGCGGCGATTTGCTCAGACTGATTGCTCATCTGACACCCGTACTCCTGATGACGAGCCGCGCGTTGCGCAACCTGACCGCTAGCCTTGCGGATGTGTTCGCGTGCGCGGAGGAAGCGGCTATGCTGTACTCGCAGTCCGTGGTTGCAGCGCGGGACCTGCGGCAGACGTGTCTCGATTTGGTGGCCAAGTTGACGCAGCCCCAGGTGTACGCAGAGCCGCGCAAAGCCGGTGCGGAGGTCGTACTCCGCACCCTGCTCGAGCACGGTACGCTCGCGCGCGGCCGCGACCCCACGAGCCATCTGCTGCAGGTGCTCGCGCTGGTTGATCATGTCCTCCCGCACGCGACTCGGGATGACGACCGCTGGGTTACGTCTGTGCTGCCCAGTGTCCTGCTCGAGTTTGGTGCCTTCTTCCGTGTGCTCGATCCTGCGAATAAGGCCCACGTTATCAATCGGGTCGTCAAGCTTGATGACGGGGTCATTGGGATGGGCGAGTGGCTGCTTATGGAGGAGATGAAGCAGCTTTCCCAAACGCTCGCGGTCCTCCACCAGTCGATGACAGCACGCGAGCTCGAACTGGTTAGGCATCATCAAGTGTTCCTTGCGCTGCAATTCCTGTACGATCTCGTCGATGCGCCCTCGAGTATATGCGAGTGGTGTATGTCGACGATCTCCTCGGTCTCTGAAGTGTCGCAGGCCCTTGCTGCTTGTCTCACGACGCTCCTCGACATGCACTTGGTCTCGCCTGTTCTTAACGACCTCACCCGCATCCTTGCCATCCGTGCCGACGCGTTCGATCCCGATCTCAAGTTTGCGTTGGTCTTGAGCAGCCTGCGCGCGTTCCAGCACGAGCCCCTTGTTCTGCTCAATGTCTTGAAGGAGCTTCCCGCCGACTCCGACTCGCATCATCGTGAGATGCTCCGACTCGAGATCGGGCAGACGCTTTCGACGTTTGCGCACGCTGATCAGACGACAACAACCGCCCAAACAGTCCTGTTCATCCTCGTCTGGCTTGTCAACCAGGATCAAGTCAACTCGAAGATGAACACGCTCTGTGGCATCTCTGCGTCTTCCCTTTCGCAAGTCTACTCAAAACTCGAGGAGACCCTCTCTCCTTCCTCTATCAGTGTTCTTGAAAACGTCAAAAAGTCGATTCGGGTGGACGACGATGACGCCATGATCCCCGCTTCGATCGAGCTGCCCGCTCGGCTCGAGCTCTCCTTGCAGGACGTCGAGAGTCTTCTACACCCCATCGCATCGCCTCCCAGCACGCCGAAAGGCACCTCAAACACCCCGGACATACTCGGGGTAGTCACCTCGCCAACCCGGCTGCTCCGCTCGCCCGCCGCCACTGGCCTCACCAAGACGTACGCCAACAACGACTTCAGACTACTGCGTCAAGCGCCGTCCGCACGGCTGAACACCAGCAGGCTTCCAAGCATGCACGGTCCGTACTAACCTCGAAATTTACCCCGCCTTCATTCACCTCGTGCGCGCAACGTACAGTCGACGTAGGTATCCGTGGTCACTCGGCCTGACCGTCGCTGACGCCCGCCCGTTTATCCTATCCTATATCCTTATTCCTTAATGCATGCCCATGCCCATGCCGCCGTTGCGTGGTGAATATTACAATCCAAAATCAAATCAATACAATAGGACTTTGAGCTTGCGTCTGGGTCGCCTGTGCTGGAGACGGGCCCGGCGCTCAGCCCGTTCCAGAGCCAGATGCTGCAGCTCCAATTCAATACTCAATGATAAAAATCGAAAAACAACACATAATGAAACGTGAACGAGGTGGGTGCTTGCACGACGCGTTCTTGCTGACCTTTTTAGCGACGTCCGGAGATGGCCGTATTCGGCTATCGCGGGGTATAGGGGAAGGATGGATGGAATATTGTATCAATTTGGGGCGGACATCTGTAGCTTTTATGTATGATTCTTTGTAAACGCGCGGAATGGGACTAGTATTCAAAAAAACATGTCAACGTTGTGTAAAGAGTTGTCCATTAATGATTACATTGTACATATCGGACCGCGTGCGCAGTTATACACTTGGCAAAGAGATGGTGAGGAGATCGAAGATACTGGCTATGGTACAATCACAGTTTCCATGCATCAATGGCTTCGGCCATTCATCTTGGGCAACGGCGGGACCTCCGGGACGACCGACCCCTCGCCATCATGGGCGTCATCGTCTTCTTCGCTGAGGAGTTTAGCCGCGAGCTAGAATTACTTTAATCAGTGCCTTATTTAATATTTGAAGGCAAGAATAGCATACTTTCATGGCTTCTGCCTCGTTGGAATAGTGCCGTCCGCGTGCACGAACGAAAGCGGCGTGCTTGGCCGCAGCTGCAAACCAGAACGATCAGTTAACGTAGATATATATGGTTCGCGCGCCCAGACGCACTCTCTTCGTCCATCTCCTCGTCGAGCTCTACTTCGTCGCCCATCTCACGCTCATCCGCGCGAATCTCCCGTCTCGCTTCATTGGGAAGATTGAAGCTTGTGCTTCGGCTGGAATTGCCACTCCCTGAGCGCCCGGAGGCACTTCCGGAACGCCCTGAAACAGATCCAGATCTCCCTGTGCTAGAGAACGAGGTGCGCCGCGATGAAGGACCAGAACCATCGGCGCCAGTGGGCGATGGGGACATGACGGGAGATGTCGGATTGCTGGATCCATTCGTCCAGACGTATTGGCCGTTTAAATCCAGATTTGGGATCTCTGTCGTGCACCGATTAGCTACGGATGGACGCCGGGGAGCAAGGATAGCGAACCTCCTTCCACCGTGTCGGTCTCTGCATTGTATCTGACGTATGGAGTCTTCGGTTCGGTGATCTTCATGAGACTATCCTTCTGGATTTCAGTCAGGGCAAGATTCTCCTCATCCCATTGCAAGCTGCTGAACATAGTCAGATTGGAGGATTCGGGTACTGCCCGTGTCTGCACTCACTGTCCAATTGGTGCCTGCGGCGTGTCCGTGTTCTTCAATATGCCCTTGGGTTTCGGGTTGGAAGCGGAGCGGGCCAAAGGGGGCAAATGCTGCGGGGGGTCTTCGATGACTTCCGACATGGTGGTCGAGTTCAAGGAGCGTCGAGGAAGAGGCTAAATGACAGAATCCCAAATATGGTAATCCGAACAATTGACGCCAAACACGCGCCTCGCTGCGACTCCACCTTGTTTCCACCACGGTGTGAACATTTTGCCATCGATTTCTCTTTGCGCCTTGCTTCTCTCAATCCTCGTATCAACTCGGACCGACGCGTCTTCGATGCTCCACAGTTCACCCCCAAGTTGTCCGATAGTCTTTCTCCCCTGCGGCTTTAGGTCAGAAGACCATCGAGACCGCTAAAGCCGCTCCTGGAGTTGGCTTATCGTAAATATCAGGTTGAGTTGACAAGTTGAAGACAACAAGAGTTAAAATTCAAAACAACTCTTGCGCGCGAAAAACAACTTGAGGCAGTTCAATCAAGAATATTCGCCTTACAACACAGACCCAGCGTGAAGCTGTTCCGATGGTGTCGCCATGTCCGCCCGGAAAAAAACTGGTCTGGCGCTGTGAGCCTCTCTTCGCATCTCGGCTTCGACTTGTGATGCTATAAATAAGCTCGCTATTTGGAAACTGGGATTTTGTCCCAGTAAAAGCTGTCATAGAGATGTCCGCTTTGCACGCAACCCCTCAGGCCTCCGGCTCTTCGCAGATCAAATGCGGATCACGCAAGAAGATCCCATTCAACACCTACCACTGGCAAGAGTTTTTTTTTAAAAACCTACTGGACCCCTCCCCAGCTCTCCCCTGGATCTGTCCGAATCGACTCGAGAAAATTTCTCAAGGCCGCAAGAACGAAATGTTCAAAAAAAAATTGTTGCAATGTCCGTCTCAAAATACAAATCTCAACCCAAGGAATGTGTACGCCTATTGAACTTTGCTGGCAATGAACGCGGCCGCAGTACCGGCGTCTTGGCCATATGTCCTAAATGAAGGAATGAGACTCCCGCAACGAGAGTGAAAGCGATTGACGCACAAGTGAGGCGGAAGAACTTCATCGCCATGCAAGCAAATATCATCTCCCGTGTGGCAAATGACCTTGGTGTTGGCCGCGCTAATGCCTGCAACTGCCTGACCATCATCCGGGTCGCCCTGATTTTCCGAACGGTGAGTCAACAGCCCGCGCGACACAAACAAAATCCTCACGAAGATAACAGCAGCGTTGATGCGAGCAGAGACAGCGGGAGAAAGCTGCTTGGCCGAGTTGTGAACGAGTTGACCGCCTTGACTGTACCCGACAGTGACAATCTTAGCCTGGAAAACAACAACGTTCAGAAACATTTGACTGAGCCAGCAACACATCAAAACGTACGTTCGGACAGGAATTGGCGGCATTCGTCAACTAGTCTCCGGGTTAGCCAGGTATAACAAGATAATGCATCGAACTGCCTACATCCGTAGCCATGGTCGTTGACCCCTGCGGGTCTCCCCCCTCCAAGAATCCAGGGATGCTCGCTGGATAGTCCACACCAGCGAACGACAGCGTCTTTCCGGGCAACGCGGTTTTGAGCGCCGCTTCGAGTGGTGGCCCGGCCACAATACCGATCGGAGCTGGCTCCGTCGTACCGCGGGCGAAAATCACCTTTGCACCACGAGTGAGTAAGTAATTCGGTGAACGCAGACACGGAGCATACCATAACATCTGAACAAGCGGCTCGCCGCTCGACCACTGGGGCCGCAAGAGCAAAAAGACTCAAGGAAACGAAGGGGAGGAGAGAGAAGAACATGGCTTTGGGTAGGCCCGTTCTTGACTGCGAACCTTTATGCGACTGGACTGCACCCGAAGTCGCGTCGGGTGCTCTTAATTTCAGCGGGTCCAAAAGTTGCCAGGGATTATAGATTGGCGAAGTCGGTAAGAAAACAAAGAATCAAAAAACGAGGATGGTCCGGGTCCACTGTGCTTGGAACGGCCACCGCTCAAGCATTACCACACATTCTCGAAAGTGCAGCCGCAAGTCCGCAGGATCCGATGCGCCGCGAGCTTGCAGGCCAGAAAATGAGTGGGTTGGTACTTTAAAGCACCAGCGTTTTCGAGGAATTGACTAGGCATCATGTCTCCTACTCGCCGACTGAGGAACGAAACTAGCCTCAAAGTGGTCGAACCCGAAGTCAGCAGCAGCGGAACGTGGCATACGTATGTGGTTACGCTCCTTCGTGGTTGGTAACAGCCGTCGCCTCTGCCTCATCCTTGGTACCGAGTTGTCGTCGACGTCTGGCAACGGAGTGACAACAGGGTTCCCATGTTGAGATGTCATAGCAGGCTGGCCCTGGGACTACAGACACTTAATAGAGCGCAAGTCAACCGTGGGAATTCGAAGCAGGATTTTCGGAGATGCGAGGAGGAGATGAGCGATCCGTTAAAGCACCTCGGATGATGCTGCCTTCGATATTCACCTAAAAATGGCGTTTTTTTGGAAGATGTTACAGAATAACGACAGAGTCGACGTCGCAGCCGGCCCTTTTTTTGGCCTTTACCCCCTAGAACCCTGATATGGAAATCGAGGGCTGAATGTCGAGGCGGATGCAGTTATATAGATCCATGACCATCCGCTTGGGTCCGAGAGAGCACGGTCAGCATGTCGCCAGCAGTCGTCAGCAATCTCGAACCCGGATGCAGTACTAGTAGCGGATTGCAACAAAGAACAAACGGTGTCCATCGGCTAACGAACGCTGTCTTTCCATCGCCACGAGTACAAGAGCTTTCCGAGCGTGAAATATTGGAAATTAGCGCTGTTATTCCGATTAGACAACGATTTTGATCGCGCCAGTTCAACCGTGGGAATTAGTCGTCAAGCAGCGCATAATTCGAGAGACGCATATTTGTGAAGCAAAAAATAAACTATGGACCCCTCCTCAACGCAATTTTTGTACACTGTACTTTCTCGGGCTGGGTTGCTCAAAGACCTGAGGGAATGTGATCAGACTCAGTTTTAGTTGCGACTCTGAATATTCAACGCACCTCTGAAATTTCCTCCAGTGTCAATCCCTTCGTCTCCACGGCCCAAAAGTATATGACGGTAAATTCAAACATGTCCCAAACTTCAAATCGCGTGAGTGGGAGCAGGGACAGGGAGAAAAGAAGGAATTACCCATGTATACGAGATAGACTGGCAAGAATTATCAGTGTGAATTATTTTTGAATGATGAACACTACATACTCTTCCATCCAAGGGCCTGAATCGCACTCGGCATCCTGCGAGACTCATGTCAGCCAACGGGTGAATGCAAGCAAGACAAAACTCACCCGAAGGTGGTGATCAAGGTCGCAGATTGGGAGCAGAGGCCCAGGAACGCGAGCCCTTTCGCTCGGACTTCAAATGATCTACGAGTGTCCCGATCAGCAGCGGTATTTGACGAGGCGAGCGCTACACACAAGACTTCAGCGGGATACAGAGCTTGCCTAAATCCGTAACCATCAGTTCCGTCCAGGCACGAGTGTGGAGCGCATACATTGCCGTCCATCCGAAGGAGAACACAACCATGAACAGGTAAATGAAAGCTATGAGTTGATTGAAAAAATGCTGTCTTTTCCTAGATGTAAACTTACTGATTCCTGCATTCGCTCGCTCTGTGGAACCGGGGTGGCTAAGCAGGGCTATGCGCGGTCGTCAGTGCCAACACAAGTTAGGGTACGGAGGAAAGACGTGCCCGAAACGATAGCAAGTATTACAACGAGGGCGCCCGTCGCACTCAACAGATTCTTTCGCCGACCCCAGCGGTCAACCATGGCCGATCCGAAAAGGGCTAGAGGAAGAATGGGTTAGAACCTCTCTGTACTCGACACAACCTGATCAAACGCACCTCCCATGCTATGAAGTTGGACTCGATCAGATTAGTTCCGCGAATTGCTTGGACAAACTTACTACGACGTGATTGAATTGATCTTGTAGCTGTTAGCACAAAGACGACTGTGAAGCTACTAGTGAACACCACTCACGAAATTTAACACCAATTGCTTGTGTTGCGACGTGATGCCTGCAACCACCATTAGCTAACGAAGAAGAGATGTGATATGGGTCCTCACCCGCGTTCTTCAAAAGAATGGGCAAGAAATAGGTGATCAGTCCATTGCCTGACAGTTGTCCGAAAAAGCCTGGTTCCCAGAATGTTCTAGAGCATTCAAAAACAGTTCAGACGATACATGCATACCAATGATAACGACCATAAATGTGCGCCAACGGTCGGCACGAGTGCGGAACAACGGACGGAAGTCCCACCAATGTTCTGAGTAAAAAATGAACATTAAACGTCGTATGAACTGGGCAAAGAAACGAACTGTCTGCGCCATCGAGGGCAAGTTTCTCCTCGATCTCCTCGATCTCCAGCGCAACGAGGGGTGAGTTGATGTCGCCTGTGCTCGAGTGGAAGCGCGCGAGGATTTCGCGAGCCTCAGCCATCTTGCCGCGCGTATATAGCCAGCGGGGCCTAGACACCATCAGGCGCCATTCGATCGAGAGAAACATTACACGTACGACTCGGGGCAAAGGAAGATGAACAAAAAGTTGAGGGCAGCAGGGACGACTTGAACAAAGAGCGGCAGCCGCCAACTCCAGTCGGTTGGATAAGCCTCTGTCGCGACCATCATCCCAGTCGCAACCATCTACCGCACTTGCTTCAGCTAAGCACTAGAGTAAGGTTAGGATAATACCTGGCCGACGTAGTAACTTGATTCCAGATCAGTGTAAATTTGCGAATGAAAATGATGGGCCGCACAAGGAGTTCAAGAATCCAAGGTAAGCGCCGCGCGATTGCGGCGGGGTCATTTCCGCGAGGTACGATTTCGCCGCCGCCCCGCCGATGCTCGACCCGAAGCCTGCATTGACCTTCGTTAGGATATTCGACGCTACGCGCAAGTTCATCGCACCAGTCAAGAACCTCCCTCCAAGAAATTTAGATTTCGTGTCCGCCATCGCGGTGATAATGGCGCCGATGCTGCACATTGTGGGCATTCACTCGGATTAAAATGGAGGATTAAGTTACACAAGCAAGCCATTGCCCGCAAACATCGCAAAGCGGCGTCCAAATCGGTCGGGGAGGTATGCTGCACGAGCCGCACATGAGCGAGCTTCTAGTTCCCGGAATGAACACGTACAGGCAGGGATACATCCACTGTCGCCGTGAATGAGCAAATAGCACGAAACATACCATACGCACTCACCAGAAGGAGCCGCTGGAAGGTCAGAAGCGATGTTAGTCAAGGGGAAGTTCCCGCACATGCAGAGTGCACACGCACACCGTGAAGATTCCGAATACAATTCTAGGATTACTTAGATGGAACTATGTAGGCAGATAATAGCATCGCGTACCCAGTTTTGCTTCCTGATCCTGACATGCCAAAATAAACCTGATATCTGGGGAGAAGATTTAGTCAGTTATTGGCTCTGGTATCTCCCTTCTGCTCTTACTGTTTCATGGCGTTGATGCCTCAAGGTGGGGTCAAAATCGTTACCGCGCCCGAAAGATTTGTTTGACGTACCACCCATCACCTGTGAAAAAAGAGCGTTGAAAATGCGCCGAAAGAAATTTGCGCAAAGATACACACCGTGCCGTCAAAACCTGAAGAACTCAGAGTCATTAATCCATACTTAATATTGTTTAGAGTAGATCTTACCAGAGTCTCCCGCACAAAAGCATACAACAAGCGTTACCAGGTACAACTGCGCGTTTCCGCCTTGAACAGAGGTAAACTGGAGAAAGGGAGAGACACACCTGGAGTGCGCGAGACTCCCAGCGCTTAACACCGGGGTCTACCGCCAGTGCGGCGTCGAGCTCAGCCTTTTGCTCTGCAGGCGTCTTCCGCAACCTATGCTGATTGACCTTGACATCTTCAACCTGGATGTCCGACGGAGCCTTCTCGTTGTCGTTGTCCATGGGAGGCTGATGGCTAGCAGTTTTTCGTGCTCCCTTGAAGAAAGCGGACAAGCGGCGAGCTCGTTATTGACGCTATTATAACCTTGGCAGTACGTATTGAGTTCGGTTGGATCATGCGACCTCGATGCGACCGCCAAGAACAGCGAGGGCGGTCATCTGATGCGTTCAAGTTCAGGGCTTGTGTCTCGTGGCAGGGCTGCAGATTCCGAAATGTAGAAGGTTCAAGACGAGTAAAGAACAATTAAAGATCAGGTTTATGGTTGAACTGGACCGCTGTATATTAAAACGTGAAACGGAGAAGGCGAATACGCGGTCCATACGTGTCCGACTTCGAGCTGAATGGGGACGAAGACGCCTGTCGGCGCGGCCAGATATCGGACTAACGTTCGGTTAGAGCCCGTAAATTCCGAAATGACCGTTGTCAAAGTCATCAGCAGGGCAGCTCCAAGCAGTTTCAAGAGACTCCATTCCGAGAAAGTTTGAGCCTGCTAAAGCGAGCCTCGAGATGAATGCACAAGGCAAGAATTAGAAGGGAACGATTTTCGATCGTACGCGTGTATCATGATCGATGATAAACAAAGACCAAACACAGACCTGTCACGGTATTTGCGAATTTCGCTCCTTCAGCCACATCGAGACGCAGACAACTCTACAATCCCAACAAAGCAGTCCTGAAGCCGGTGAAAAATCGCTTTTCAGCTCCACATCTTCTTCGGAAAACCAATTTGAACTGGTTTCAGAACTTGTTCAGGACTGCTCATGCCGTCTTTTTTTTTTCGCTTACACTTACTGCGCTGGGCAGTCGCTCGCTCCGCTCGCGGGCAGAATTCATCTGGGATGTTGAGATGTTATCGAGGCAGAAATTGATGGGGAACACTCTTGTATCGCCCTGACGTAAATAGTCAGCGCAGAGGAGGAAAGTGCCTTGGGCTGCAACTGCTTTGGGTCGGGTGTCGTCCGTTTCGAACAAAATAACCTAAATAAGCCGTCGGAGGTGTTTGGATCCAAAGACTTCGGCACTGATCCGAAACTCTCGTTCAACCACCATGTCCTTCCACCTCCTCGCAAACGAGCTCGTCTTCCTCATCCTAGCCTACATCCCTCCCTCCGACATTGAAGCTTTCACCCTCATAGACACCAGATGCCACGCCCTTTCCCTCCTCGCGCTCACCGCCCATCTCAAACATAAACACAACGCAGCCGCCATGCACGCGCGCTTTCCCCACAATCCCGGAAGCACCTCCAACGGCCGCGACATCATGGTTGCAAACCATCTGTTGGAGCAGGGCATGCTCCCGAACCTCGAGTATCTGCATCTCAACGGCGACCTCCATTGGCTTCGGGCGCAAACACCTGAGATCGCGGCAGAACACGACCGCTGGCCGAGGGGACGCGCCGCAAGTCCAGAGACCGTGCAAAAGCTAATGGCCGATGCAGAACGCTTTGGCTTGACGCTGCCGACTGGCTTCGCGACGTTGATCGGGTCGCAGGAGCTCATCGAGCGTCTCCATCTGGGCGGTGACACCATTGCGCTTAGCAAATTATTGAAGTGTACCCCAGAGCAGGATGGGGGGAAAGGCGGCTATGTTGTGCGCTTTCTTTGTGACCAGCAAGGCTGCGGCTTCTGGGGTGTGTACATAGATACGGCGGGACATTCGTGCGTTGTGCGCGCTGAGGGCTGGAGGGACTTTGTCTGTGGATGTTGCAAAGCGGAGTACGTGTATCAGCGGGTCCCACACGAAACCATTGTGGAGGCGGACGCGAACCTGAGGTTTGTCTGTGTAGATGCGGAGTGGGAGGGGTGGATGGCGGGTATGTATTTTGATGGGTGGGTCGGAGAAATGTTATGGGCAGGGAGGGAGGTCGTGGGGTGGGAGATGGAGTATGTACAGCATTTCGAGAAGCCCGCACAACCAAGAGGCCAACCGTCTTGAATGAATTCCCCTGCCCGGAGAAGGTGGTGGTCCTTTATTTTGTAGCTGGCTTAATCTATTAGGTTATTCTCCATTGAGTGCGATTCGTGGCCAATCCTCCTTCATGCGCGCGTCCCTATCCCGTTACTTTCTTTTCAGTCACTTGGAAGGACAACATTTCTATTTGCGCGGACCCACTGGCGCGAAGGTCAATGCTGATGGCCACACAGGAACTCAAGCTCAAATCTGGTGCGGCTGGCACGTATCGTCTACCGTGGTCGAGTAGGGCTCAGGGTACGCCTGTACCACCACCTGCGCGCCAGAATGGGTTTGCTGGGCCTTTTTCAGTATCATGTACTGGGCACCGATCGGCCTCCTGGTGGCTTGGTTTAGCTACCGCTTTTACATGACTGGTGCTCCTTATTGATCTTATTATTTACCACTACACCTCATCTGCAAAACACCGCACGATACATACCTCGCTTGTGAATGCCGCTCATGGGAAATAGAAGTTGTAGACGTGAAAGGAACGGCCCGTACGACAAAGTGTTTTTGACACAGCCGACAGGACAGCGGGGGATCCAGCTCTTCTCTTCTAAAAGCCGGGCGCAGCAAGGCAGCAAGTTTCTCAAGACGACATATTGCATTGGATGTTCTCCCGCCTTCTGAATCATCTTTGGGTGCTCACTAACAGCAGTCAGCGACCAGAAATATCCAACAGTTCCAGATAAGCCTTGACTGATAGTACTTAACACGCCGTGTATATGCGACCATGTTACAATGTACATAGATCCTCCATTTAAATACTTACCTACATGAAACCTCTCCACTCACAACCTCTGCACACTTGGGCGGGATGGACTGCATTCACGGTCCATCCGGCACAAGTCTGGAGAGATCATGACGAGCCTGGTTAATCTGGACCATCTTGTGAGGTTAAGTACACACTCAAAAAGCTTGGTCCACTCACCACAATGCAACCCCCAGCTGCACGAGCCCCTCCTTGGCGGCCTGATTCCTCGCTGCCTTCTTTGTCTTGCCCCGCCCCCACCCAAAGACTCGCCCGTCGACGAGCACCTGCACAGACCAGACCGGGGTTGACTTGTTCCCCTGGGCGAACCGGTTGTTGTCCGCAGAGGTCGGTGTCGTGATTGCACCCTTCATGTCGACGTCCATATCACCGAATGGGTGGTGGTCCGAGTACACCCACTCGGCATGCTGGTCACTCTTCTGCAGGTGCTGGTTGAAGAGCGCGAGGTGGCCGATGTTGGTGTCACTGTTGAGGGGGGAGGGTATGCCATGGGACGAGGTCGGGGATGCCAAGGGAGACTCAACAGGGGGGAGCCCGTGTTGCGCGCGGACGATGGCGTACGCGGCCCTTGCGTATGGGCGGAACAGTGGGTTGAGCCACTGTGTAACAGCGACTAGACCTTGTTTGGTGTACAAGCCTCCGATGAAGGACTGTGTATGTTAAGACACTGTATTTTGGACTAAGATGAATAGAACACCAACCTCGAATAAGTCGGCCTGAATGTTGGTCGACGCCCGCAAGGTTTCAGCCTGCATGGGGTGAAGCCTGAGCTTCTCGGGCAACCTGTATTTTCGGGATCTGCACAACACTTAGATAACACCTTTTGCTTTGGGTAAATTGTGGACCGACATTTCCGCCAGTGTAGCGTTGCCCACAATCATTGCGCGCACTTTCTGTGTAAAATGAATCAGGGGATGTGCTGCGCCACACTAAGCAAAACACACTGTCAAGGGCCCCACGTGCAGACCAGGGTACATCTCCAGCATCAGGCTCGTGACGACGAGCCCGAGCACCGAGTTGCCAAGGGACACTGAAGGAAACTGGAAAAGAAAATGAGATTGGTGAAGCAGCATCCACACATCACTCAATAAGAAAACTCACACTCTGTTGGAATAAAAATTCGGACTGGTTAAGCAGACACATAGGTTGCCGGTAGTGAACTCACCTCCTGTTCAACAACGATCCATCAGATTCACGACACAATCAAAGACATTAAACCAGGACATACATAGATAATCTGGACAAGGCGAAATGTTTCTGCCTGGGTTTCTTCACTGCTATCACTTGATGTCCAGACAGGTAAATGTCCATCTATACCTAAACAATACCCACGATATATGCAGTGAAGTAATTTCCTCAGTTGTTGATGCCGGGGCCGTTTTAGTCTCTGGCCCCAGGGGTTCTAAAGAGATTTGATATCTCGTTCCGCATGTGTGGTCAGTACTGACCGGTGACAAAGGGGAGGTTCAACCACTTGGATTGATCAGAATAGAGCTCGATTGCTTACCAAGTGACCCAACTACCTTCAGCGCTGTGAGCTGTCACTTTGTGATGCGCTCTGAACGCGGCCAAACGGGAGGAAAATCATACTCACGACAGCGACTCCGTATCAATAAAAAGCATCGGATACACCACCACCAGGGCCAGACCCCGAATCGAACAGGGTTCTCTTGGAGAATCGCTCCATCCCAATGTATCGAGTCCAAGCGTGTTACCGTTACACTATCTGACCGCGAGTACTCACCGAGACCACAAGCAAAAAGGATCCTCTGCGTCAGCAAGGCCAGACCCCGAATCCGAGGAAACGTTATGGGAGTCTGTGTATTCGTCTCGCGCACGTTACCATTCCGCCACCTGGCCGAACATCAGACTCCGAATCAATAGGAAACCCACAAGCAAGCAGGAAAATATTGATAGAGCTATCTGGCCGTTCAATGCGTTCACTCAAAAACTCGACGCGCATTCACTCAAAAACGAAACGGAGGCAAAAGTTTCTTGATGGTTTATCAAGGCCAGACCCCGAATCGAACGGAGACCTTGCGAGGAAACGTTACAGGCTCTCTTATTTGTCTCGCATGCGTTGCCGTTCCGCCACCTGGCCGGTACTAGGGAAGGAAATGGGGGGGGCAAACGGAGACGAAGTGGTTGCGCTATGGGAAACGGGGCGACTAAACGGAGAACTGAGGCGGTTCTTGGGAAACGGGGTGGCTGAAACGGGAAACGGATGCGACACGAGGCTGCTCCGAGTCAATTTCTAACCCCTTCGGAATCGGGAACGCGTGGGCGATCACAGAGGCGAGTCAGAACTGAAAAGGTGGAACGTCCGTTTCCAATTAAAGGGATAAATACGCGCGCGAGTATCGGACAGAGTACAGTATAAAAGCCAGCTGTAAGATACGGAATGAGCATCTTATTACCTCCCACTGCATTTACCTAAAGCTACTCCCCCTGAAGTACACCAGGGTGGGGAACTAAATTAAAATACACTCCGCTACGGGTCGTGCCGCCCAATAGTAGGACAAACCAAGGTCACCTAGAAGGCCAGGGCTTGTCAAGAAACCCAGTCCGTCTCACCTCCGTTTCGATAAATCGATACGGGGGAAATATAGTCAATCCGGAGTTGAAAGCGCGCGGTAGTAGATTAACGCGGCACACCACCAAACGGCCAGTCGCCTAACTTGGCTTCGTGCAACCGTTCCTTTTCGGAGTTCGAGCGCATATCCTTGCGAGGAACCCACCCCATCGTACACGGAAGGCCTATCCTACGCGATCATACCATTTCCCCCATTCAATTCGCACACTTCACCCCCGAGTCTTCGAAACGGAAGTGATTCCGTTTCAAGGCGTTCACCAACGGAGAAACTAGGCTACGAAGGGAATCGCTATAGCCATCCGTATAGTGTTGCACCTGTACTGAAGAGACCTGCCGTCCGATACGTTCGAGACGGGTGGATAAAGCATAACAGATAACCCGAGTACTCTGGAACGGAACAGCATTCGCATTGCGGAGCGTACCCTTCGAGCAAGTGTAGAAAACTATCCATCCTGCGGTACCTTCGGAAGGCCAGCCCCCAACGAAGAACTAAATCTTCGAGGAACCTGGCAAAGCGTTCAATCCAAACGGAGAGAACTGTACACACACACACCACAAATTATATATCGCGCATTAGCGTACCTTAAAACTACGCAGCTCCGCGAAAGAGCAATTTCCCCCTAGAGGACGAATTAAATTCTGTAAAACACTACTTGACTATACCCACCCCGGGTCAGGCAGTTCACAGAACCGCAGTCCGCATCACATCTGGAGCCCACCGCGAGGGGGAAATTCACAGCTGGAGACCCGCCGTAGTTCGGCTCAGCGCGCGCAGACCGGGTTCAACCGCGGTTGCCCCGCCCACGCCCGCTTCCAAAACACGCGGCCCTCGCCGTAACCTGCTAGAGGAAATAGTACTCGCAGAAAACTTGCCAGAACGAAGCACCTCGAGTTTATCAACTCCCCTTATCGAGGAAACGGAGTCGGACCACTCGGACCTTACGGAGTTGGTCGATACGGATCCCGAGTCACCACCAGCGGAAACCACCTCCATATCAGACCCCTCGTCCATTACTTTATCAGACGAACCACCTACCCCACCACGCGCATCCCGACCGTTACAAAATCCAATCCCCCAAATTCCGAAACGGACCATGCCGAAACCATTACCGGCTCGAGGGGCCAAGTCGGCGCCAGCATTTGACGGAAAAGCAGGTCATCTCAAACGGTACTTTCAAGACGTAGATGACGTTGGCGCAGACTCGGAAAGGACAACTGATGCGGAGTTAATCCACATCGCGTTGCGATACTTGGATATCGACGAGGAACAGCTTTGGACACGGAAGCAAACACCGGGAATGACATACCAGGCGTTCAAAGATACCGTTATAAAGCTCTATCCAGGGGCAGACCAAGATAAACTGTATACTTGGACCGATTTCAAAGAAGTGGTTCGAAACGGACAACTTAAATCACCAGCGAACCGTGACGAGTTCGGCCAATACACTCGCGACTTTCAACGCGTAGCCGACTTCTTGAAATCCAAAGGAAAGATCTCCGATAGAGAAACCAATGAATACTTCATGAAGGGCATCCACCCCGACTTCCGTTTACGGGTGCTGAGTAGGCTTCAGGTCGTACGAACGGCTCAACCCAGCGATGAGCCATACCCCATGGTGGATGTGATTGAAGTGGCGGAATGGGCAATAGACGGAGTACCGGGGATTCTTTACAGGGAAACAGATGAAGACAGCGCCTACATAAAGAAGGAAATGGTCGAACTCACCTCGGCGATGAAGAACATGAACCAGACCTTTTCGGCTCAGATACAATCGCTCTCTCGGAAATTCGATACGGGACCATCGAGGAATGTTGAACCGATACGGAACCGGGCACCCGCGTACCAGAACCAGGCGCAACCCTCTCCGGGTTGGAATAGAGAGGGCGCTCCTCCGTTACCCGCGCAGAATCAAGCATTTCAGGACGCGAGCCGAGTCACCGCAGGGATAAATCCAGGTACAGGGTTTCAGGAAGGGCGGTGCGGTGGTGTCAGCGACGGCGCTTAGCTCAGCCTGATCGCCGGAGCCATCACGACCCGAGGTCGTCCCGGCAGGGTATTGAGAGGGAGTCCGTCATCGCATCGAGTAGCGCATGACCTTCCACCAAGGATCCACACAAGGTGAAGTCGAACCGTGAGAAGAACCCGCGATGAGTGTGACAACATGTCACCGAGACCGGGGTCTGAACCCCGGGGTTCGAATATCGAGGTTCACGAGCACAGGGGAATAGGATCCAGGGTAGGGGATGTCCGATGAGATAGTGTCGGACATAACTCGACTTCTGAGCGAGCGGTACCAGTGTTATCGCGAGCGTTGGAGATCATAGTGGTTCTATCCTCCGTGAGGACGCAGACCGATAACCACCTACGAGAGCTCCTGCTGATAACCGATGTCGAAGCACTGGCCAAGGAGTCGAGGATAGGAGACCGGGGTTTGCCGACGACGAGCACAAGGAGGCAGAACCCGGGTCAACGAGAAAAGACTGAAGCCAGACAAGCTTAGTCACACACAAGTCCAGAACAGGCCAGTCTAAGGCCGGAATATAGACGAGGTAGAATCTACTGTACAGGAGATTCTACTATTACTTATATACTATATTGTAAAGGGGTCCGATCATAGGAACAACTGTTGCCCTGACACCAAGGGGTAATTCAGGGCCTTTGAGCATAAAGGAGTGTGCCAAGGCGACACCAAGGGGTTGATACCTGTCGCCTATGATCGATGTGTTGCCAACGGAAAGGAGTCGATCATTGCATATGATCCTGTTGTCGGACGCAAAGGAGTGTTGTCTGACCCGGAGGAGACCCTAAGTCGAACCCCGGGCAGACCCGAATGTCAAACCCCGGACCTAACCGTTCGTCCTCGGGGTGTCGTGATAATGTGAGCCTTGACCGCCTGTGGCAACGCGAGGATTATACTGTCATGTTGAAGTCGATGTTGAGAGGCATATCCTGAGCGGGAGTGAAGGATGATTTGCTGAAGTTCGAAGTTGAAATGAAAAGGCAGCTCGCGCCGAAGGGTGCCGAGTGATCCGTGCCTGATCATGACATTATCCCCCCCCTTCAAGGTCGGTGTCCCAACGACCCTGAGTCCTAGAACCCGATGAATACTTTCCAGCCCAATATCCAGCTCTCTTCCCCGCAACCTCTTTTCCTTCATCCTTTAAACCCATTGCCCCCCTGTGGGCACCCAAAGAAAAGAAAAAACCACCAAAGTCAAACCCCGGGCAGACCCAAATATCAAACCCCGGACCTAATCATTTGTCCTCGGGGTGTCGTGACGTCGCGGGGAATGCACCTCTGCATTTTTTGTTCCAATGACTCCAAATGAAACCCAAGAAGAAACCCCGATGTTGCACATCACGGGGAATGCACCTCCGCATTTTTCGATAACCGTTCCGCCACCAACGGGGTCCAGAGTCCACGTGGTGGACCTCGCCCGTGCGGTGTGTTCACTCAGACCCGGTCTAGAGTGTCAACCACCGGTGTTCTGCGCCCAGACCCCGTGAATCTTGACCCCTCCTCCTAGCAATTGCAGAAACGGGGTCCATTTACCCCCTCGCCCCCGGCGTCTCTGACCCAGATTCGAACGAATATTTGTTCGAGTCGTCCGCCTCACTTGCGGAGGGTGCTGCGCTGGGGTTTCATCTGCAAAAATTTGCCGTTGGACTTCCTCCTGGGTCTTACTCTCCGGAGGACAGGTTCCAATTCCACGGCTTCCCTTCCGCCTCTCCGCTCCTCGCGTTCTTCAGCTGTCGAGACAGTGGACACGTGTCCCCCCCACTCATGGAGTGGGGAGGTGCGTTCACCGAGCCCTTCTGACTCGGCCCATCCCTAGGCTGCAGGTTCCTCCAACGTCGAGATGGTGGATGTGCCCGGTCCTCGGGTTGTACCCGACGAGCGGAAAGCGCGTGCGACCAGCATTTCCAGCTCGGCCCCATCTTCGTCGTCCAGTTCTCCCGAACCCCGCGGTCGTCTTCTTCAACCTCCTCCTCGCGTTCACCAGCCGTCGAGATGGTGGACGCGTATCCCCCCCATGTGTTCTCCGGGGGGTCCAAAGTGCGTGTACCAAGCCCTTCTGACTCGGCCCATCCCTTCAACTGCAGGTTCCCGAAAACCCTGCGGTCATCCTCTTCATCTTCCCTCGAGCGGTTGCAGAAACAGGGTCCGTACACCCCTTTGTCCCCAGTGCGTCTGACCCGGATTCGAACGAATGGTTGTTCGAATCGTCCGCCTCAATTGCGGAGGGTGCTGCATTGGGGGTTGTCTGCTGGAGCTCGCTATACTCCCCCGAGCGCTTCATGGCTTTCACCAACCTGGAGAGCAAACCCCAGAAACCCCAGTGGTGTCCCATGAGAGCCAGGAACCAGCGGGTAAGAGGACCCAATTCCCGCCAAGCGAGGTGGGCGAGCTGCGTTCCCACTCTGTGCAGACATTGCTGATCGGGGTTTGTGGCGCCAAGAAAGGAAATCCAATCCGTTGCGGAACCTCCCCCAATAGGGAGGTTAAGACCCCGGTGCGACACCAGAATAAGAAAACCAGCGGGTAAAAGGACCCAATTCCCACCAACCAAGGTGGGCGAGCTAGGTTCTGATTCTGCGTGAAGCTTTACTGACCGGGGTTCCCCAAGTGCAGATGTCCTTCTCCATTGCCACTGTGTCTTCTGCGAG